>VWPW01014138.1:0-327670 GCA_013389825.1 Crypturellus undulatus
TGATTCTATGATTCTATGATCTTAAATCTGTAAAAATGCTTGACCAGTTCCAGCCTTAGTTGGTTTTCCTAAGTAATGGCCCATTCAGATAGGGCAAGTGACTGCCAGAACTGCATTATTTATCATTCCCATACTTTCACATCTGGGGCTAACAAGCAGATAAGTAGCATCAAAAGGTGAGCTGTCAAGAACATATACAGACGAAGTTTACATATACAGAAAAAGATTTGATATGTATCTGTCTAGGATGCCACGTGTCCAATTTTGGGTCAAGTGGACCTCTTAAGATCTTCCCAATCTGTTTTTGCAAGCCTAGCATAGTTATGGTCTGCAAACGACACAACTGCACGTAAAGGAGATGCAGTTAAGTGAAGGCTTTCAGAAACCTACATGTGAAAATCAGCACAATCAGACAAAGTTTGGAGAATAGGAAAAAAAGGCCAAAGAAGAGGCACAAAATGTCCAGTATCTCTATCCTAAGGAGAACAAAAGCTTAGCACTGTGATCATGGTCTACTCCTGCTGTTCGTGGGTGATGTTACAGGAGAGGATTTAAAGCTAGCAGAGAACCTGTTTCAGGGGCATCTGCCCTATGAGGAGAGGCTCAGGGAGCTGGGCCTCTTCAGCCTGGAGAAGAGAAGGCTGAGAGGGGACCTGATCAGTGTGTACAAGTACCTCAAGGGAGGCAGTGAGGAGGATGGGGCCGGCCTCTTTTCAGTGGTGGCCACCGACAGAACTAGAGGGAACAGCCACAAACTGAAGCACCAAAAGTTCCACAGGAACTTAGGGAAAAATTTCCTGACAGTGAGGGTGCCAGAGCACTGGCACAGGCTGCCCAGAGAGGTTGTGGAGTCTCCTTCTCTGGAGATCTTCAAGACCCGCTTGGATGCAGCCCTGTGCCTGTGCCCTGTGCTCTAGGTGGCCCTGCGTGTGCAGGGGGGTTGGACTAACCTTAAGCATTCTGTGATTCTATGAACGTGTCATTATATTTGCTCTTTACTGGGACGGTGGAGCAGCCACAATTCCAGCTGTCCCTAGAACAGGGAAAGAGAATGGATTTTAGCCAACAGAAACAACAGTGGATAATTTTCTAGTCTTGCTACAAGAATGAATGTGATCTTACAGCACAGAATACTTCCAGTAAATGAATCAGGGTCCAGCTAACAGAAAAGAGAGCTTCTGTTTGTACACAAATATCTTGGTAATCAGTAATGATGTGAACGCAAGTATAGAAAAGTTCATGACAGTTAAATGGGAGTTTGTTGAAATACGATAATTTTTTAAATTGTAGCTGAGTCTGGCAGGGACATTTTAAAAAGGATCTCAGCCAAAGTCTTAAAAAGTGCATATCAAGCAGCCTTGGGCTTTTAATTTAATTTATTATAACCATTCAACTTGGAGTTTTCAAATTGATTCACCACCACTGTTTGAACATGCTGTGACAGAAGCAATGCATATTAAAGTAGCTAAAGTTCTCCTTTCAGCATGCCTAATTAGCTGTATTTTTGTTATTGGCAGTAGCAATAATATTGAAATATATATACATATGTATATGCATGGGGTATACTAGACTGAGCAAAATGGCAGAAGAAAAAAGCAGCTAAAAAACGTCTGAGAAAAGTCAGGAATTGGTCATGATGACATCGGCTATCTCTTTCTCCACGACAGCATATTCAAGTGTTCTTTGGCAACAATATTCTTGAAATATCTGCTTAAATAAAAAGATTCCATAATAATTGTGTAAAAACAGGAAGATTCAAAACCACCAAATCCATGATAAAACATGCAGGTGGCAAAGGCCTGTTGAGCAGGAAATACAGAAAGAACCCTCAATAAAAGCTATCTATGATGCTTCAGAATTTTGGAAAAATACTAATATTTGCAACAATCTGAAAATAATCTACACAGAGGGGTTAAGCTTTCTGAAAAACTTGCTGGCCGGGAATAGTTTATCCAGCTGCAATATTAACTCTTAAATTCACTAGACTTCTAGCATTCTTGTCAGAGTAATTTAATCTATGTCCTGGCACAGGTTTCTTGATAACCTCGAGCAAGTGATACAGCTTCTGCAAGCAACAGTTCTGTCCTGGGTGAAAGGGGGCAGCAGGCAGCCTGGGATGCCCAGAGGCAGCACCGTGTCAGAGGGGGGCACTTCACAAACTTTCATTGAAGGGTATTAGAACTCCGAGCACATTGCTGCTCATTTAAATCCAGCTGAGTAAGGTAGGGATGAACCACGATCCACTGGCTTTGAAAATTGTCCCTCAGACTGTCCCTAATACCTCCCGCTTCCATGCCCACGGGGTAGAAACCTCTGTGGTAAACAGACCTGCAACACTATGTCTCATTTGCTTGTATACTATACTAATAGTTATGCATGTACAATTTTATTCAAAGCAGTTAATACATTTTTCTTCTTCAGATTCAAGTTCAGATAAGTTTCATATCTCATTATTACAACCTTGTATTTTCTTTTCCATTTCAGCCTTTATGTTAACCTGTTGTGACTATGCAATTTCACAAGGCAAAGAAAAAGGCACGATAAGAAAAAAGTCCTTGAGGCATTCATATTAACCTGCAGAACAGGTCACTTAGTTTATAAGAGAAACAGAACACATCTAAAAAGCCTGGAGAAAGGCAGAAAATTCCCACCAGCTGCAAATAAACGCAGTCCTTCTTAAAGCAGCCCCAGCAGGAAAAACTACGAAGAACACTTGCCACTTCATCTGTGCCTGCGCACATCATTCGGGCTGTAAGGAAATCATTACTATGACAGATCACTTATATTAATACAACGCACCTGCCAAATTATTTATACACCATAAGCATCAGTGGAGAGAAAGTGCACACTGGGAACATCATCAGTAGAGAGGAGAGGCTTCACTGGGAGTCAGACATGTTAAAATAGAGTGGGATTTTGATCTCAGATTTGCTATTGTAAATACAGAGTGATGCCACGGAAGCCTGCAGATTTGGTTTAGATTTGCACCAATGAATGTGATTGACAGGACAAAAAGAAGAAAATTGCAGCACAAAGTAATAAGTAGCTGACAAGAAAATTGGAACAAGAAATACAAGTTAGTGCTAGATTAATCTACTATTCTGTTTCTCCCAGTATAGCTGAGCTTCTCTAACATGTTTCTCTGTACTTAATTAGTGATTTTCTCATCTCTAAGTGTACATTTACTCTATATTACTGAGTATTCCCAAAGGCAGAAAATCTAAATATAATCTACTCTTTAAAACAGCTTATTTTCACAGTTATTACAAAGAACAAAAATATTTGGTAACCATGAATTTCTTCTACTCGATAACATTACAGTTGACAAGACTTAGCATTACTGCTTGGTTAGTAAACACATTTTACATCATATGCAATTCTTTAGAAGAGGTTTCCATATTCAGGTATCAATTCTCACAAGTAATGGGCTTCGGAATTGCTCCATACAAGGTCTTTCAACATTTATATCTCAATCTCAGCATTTTAAAATTTAGTGTGTTCATATTCGGTTCCTTAAAGCCATTAGGTTTCACTGCTGACACATAGAGGGATTAGAGAAAGTGGTATATTTCACTCAACACAGAACATTTAATTTCCTGTGCATCTGGTCTGAAGGACATTAAAATTTCTTTTTTCCCCTGCTCATTACACTGAATTCAAATCAGGCCCTGTGTTACTGTATCTGGGTCATCATTGTGCTACTGCTTATTCTGTCGTAAGGATCACACGGCAATGGACGATCCCGTTGACTTGGACTTCCATCAGCCTGGACATGTGACCGATGGCCTCCTTTTACCTTCTCTACTCTGAACTCTATTGCATGACCATTCAGGTGACCTCAACCCAGAAGGAGCATTTAAAAATACTCACTGATTCCAAAACAATTAATCAGTAGTTAATTAGCAAACTCAGGGATGAAGTTTTTCTAACCCAGGGTCCTATCCGTCTTTTTTTCAAACTGACAGTAGGTAACAGAAAAGGGACCTGTGTATTAAGAAATATCCTAAGTCTGACAACACGGTGCACAGGAAAAATGGCCAGGATGACAACCTAATTCCCTTATTTTTTTTTTTTTCCTTTTAAATGAAAAGTAGCATACACATACTGTTTATCATAATAAATAAGAGATGAATGCTTACGTTCCCACAACAAGAGAAACAACAGCACAAATTTGTGTAGAATATGTATTTTCAAAGGAAATATTCACCAGTGATCTACATTCTGAGCCAAAGGAAACGCTCTTGTTTATACTGATAAGCTCTGGATAATATCCTGTTACTCTGCTCTCTTTAAACTGTGACCTAGGGTCTCCGATTTGGAAGCATTTTCTTACAGCCTGTCATGAGAATGCTGGTATTTCAAGACATGTATTTGCAGCGTTCTGATCAATTTGTGTTAGATGAGAGAGATTTTACCAGAAAAAGAGGTTAAACAATTATATTCTGGAGATATTTTCCTTCCACTTTAACATGATTGCTTCTGCCATAAGGAATAAAATAAAAAAAAAAAATCACAATTATTTCTGGGAATACATTTGAAAACCTCTGTGATGAACAAGTGTAATCGCCCTTAGGGTATGCTATCCCCCGCTGTTACTACCAATTACATTAGTGTCTCAAGATTTTTGCCTGTGATGTGCCTATTACAGTTTTATTCCGGCTCCTCTTAATTCTTTTCTAGCTCTCACACTCAGCTACTAAGATGCTTTAGCAGAGCAAAGACACTTGAACATACTTTGAACAGTGGCTGTGTGAAATCTACTTGTACAGAAAATATGTTTGCCCAGTTATCATCCTATTCCTATAGACATTCTGTAACCTAAGCAAGAGAACAGTTAACACTTCTATCACAGTCCGAGTAGAATAACCAGATCATAGTGTGGGAAAAGGCTGGGACACTTTCCTGATTTTTAGACTGCTTACAGGACAAACTGCCAGGTTAGGCAGCTCAGTGGGTCCCCAATCCTCTTCAGCAGTGAAATCTACTGTTTCTATTTTAAACCTCAAGAAGGGCTAGCACATGCAAAAGCAAAAGCGTGTCTGTTTCCAGGTGTCTAATAAAAGGGACTATCTCTACAACCTTAACCTGTTGAAGCTTTTTTAGAATAGTGTTACGCAGTCAGAGGTGAATGAAATTATTTCATTCATTCTTTCATTCCCTTTTTCAACTATTTTGTTCAGACTTTGGGGAAGGCAGATGTGGGGAAGACAGGGTCTTGTTCCCTGCCCTACAGGGGACAGGGGGAGGCAGGTGACACACGGAGGGCAGTAGGGCTGCTCTGACTGCTCACAGCTCAAATCCCATAATGCTTCCCCATCTGTAGCCCACTTATTTGCCTTTGCAATGTAACTGCAGCCTGCATTTCTGTTCCACAGAAGGACTTAACATAGTATCTTGACTAGTTCTAACTATAGATGAAGGAATTGTTTAATTTTTTTTTAATTTCCAACAGCAATAGATACTGAAAATGTCAAGATAGCTTTAAATTTTGAAAGCTACTTCTTTAAGAATGAATTATTTATACACTGATTCTCCACTTAAACTGCCAACAATGGTCTTCAAGTTACTCGTAAGTATTATTTTGTCTTCAGTAATAGAAGAAATTCTGATGTTAGGTCCTCTTGAAAATTAGAGACTTTTGTTGTCGTGATGTCATTTATCTTCCTGTATAAAAGTGATCTTTATGATATAAAGGCCCCCAAATTATTTTCCCAAAAGGGAAAATTATTTGTTTTATTTGTATAGGTAGAATTTTTAACAAACTAAATAATTCCAGTAGATCATTATTATTATTGCTTAGAAAAAAATCCTGCAGTCAGAATAGCTCCATGATGAGAGATGCTAGTTTTGGGTTGGAATTTGCACTACTCTTTGTTTGATTTTTTAATCCATGTAACAGTTCTTTTAATTGGATATTATAAATATTAAAAATACAAACCAAAATAAATCTCCACCTAATTTTTACTGAAAGAATACAAATCCTACAATCTTTTCTAACAGAAAAATACCATTGGTGAGATGAGAGGCTGAACTAACCTACTTAATGAGTGGTTTAACATCCAAGTCTTCTTGTTTTTTATGTTTCTAATACAACAGTACCTTCAATGAGTTTAATTAAAATGTTGCTGTGGCCTGATGAAATACTACTTGCCTAAATGAAATCCAGATCAGCAGGTTGCTTAATTTCTAATCATTTGCACTATAACAGTAAAATATAGTTTGCCATCTCCTCACTTGCTAATCATGAGGGTGTCATTAGGCAGTCTCTGCTGCCTACATCCAGAAATAATCAGTGTAAAAACGACTGGAAATTTAGCTACAAATAGTCGTCCAAAGAAGAGTTCCAATCTGCTACTTTAAACTTAATTAAGTTCAGTGGTAAAGGATGGGGCTTTTTTGTTTGTTTGTTTGTTTTTGTTTAAATAGATTTTAGTATAAAATTAAGAAATTTAGCCTAGCATGTGAGTGTCGGTGTGTGTTGATAGACGAACAAAAAAAGAGGAGTTGCAGCAAAATCTCATTTGTCTTAGATGCTAGTGAGGATAATCAAAATACCTAATAATACCTAATACAGGAAGAATTAGTACTGCTGCTCTACATATTAGGATGAGTGAAACAACAAAAGCTATTGGAAATAACCTAAATACCACACCAAAGATATGATGTCTTCTTACCTAAAGCAAAATCAGAGCAGTGAAAAGAATGAACATCACAGGGAAATTAAATAGCAAGATCTGGGGAGCCATCCAATAAGCCACTCTGACCCAAATTCTTCATTTTAAGTCCACTTCATTTTTTTGCAGCGCCTTTCAAGGTGATAGTTGCAGCTTCTCTTTATGGGTGTTTTACTTGACATCATGTCTGCAAGATCTTGCACTTGGGCTGAGAACATTTCACTTCATGGCTCTCATGACTCAGCTCTTTCTTGAAACACATATATCTCTCCTATAAAGGAGAGAATGCAAACAGGTGCATTTGATAGGTTTTCTCTATCACTGGCCTCTCTCGGTGTGGTATTACCCTCATACCCAGAAAGAGGGTAAGATGCCTTCAAAATTGCTGACACCTGTAATTATGTGTCCACAAGTAAAAGAGCATCTTGGGCAGCTTTGGCAGTGACTAATGCTACTGTGACTGCAGGGAATTTCAAAAGGAAAATGTCTGGGGACAGTTTTCATCCTTTCATCCTCATCATGATCACATGTATGAATTTATATTTTTAACATTTTTTTTCTAATAAAAATAAGTGCTAAATCCAAGCTTTTTAATGTAGGATAAATAAATTGAAATTGAGTTTCTCCTTAGAGCCTCTTGTCAGGGTATCCTGAGCCCAAAGCCTGCCTCGCTTGCCAAATTTTAAATACCTGTCACTATGAAGTATGTTCTGAGCCCTTGGCAGATGCTGTTCCTCTAGGGAATATATTTTTTGTCTATCTAATAGATGCCAAACTAGAAATTTGTTAATAAATTTCTATTACTGCCAACTTCCTCTGGCTCCTTTTGTTTTAGCAAAATTGGATCTCAGAGGAGATACATATCTTCATGTCTCAATTCTAATTAAGTAATATGGAGTTAATTAAGCAGAAGGCAGGCTCAGCAAACATATATAATGTGTAAGTAGGTAGCATCGACCTCTTTCTTGCCATGACTTATAGCTGACTATTCCATAACATTTCCTAGATCACTATCATTTCGTTCGCCACAGTGCTCAGCCTGCCCAAATATGTGATTTGGGGTATTCTGGACTTGCAGTAATTAAACATGAGACAACAAAAGTAGAGGCATTAGAGAAACAGACTGGCGCCACTATGTAGTTTTCTCGTTAAGGTGACTATAATTTTCCATAGAAATACAGTGAGTGAAACTTTATTTATTATTCATTTCTATTTAAATGTAAGTCTCCCCTTCACCTGACTGAACTCTTAGTCAGTCAGAGAACTAGTGGTTGAGGCAAGAACATGAAGAAGCTGCCACAGGAGTTGAACTTCAGTATTCCATTCTTCCTGGCCACTTAAATTGCTTTTCACCTAACTTAGGTCGGAGCCCATTACACTTTTACTGTTTTACTATATATACTTACTGCTGTAACTTAACCTGGTTCTTCATGGCTATGCCAACACCATTACAGCAACCTAGCTCTACATTTTACCTTACTAAAAATATCATGCCTTTAATATTGCTTTCTAATCAGCAAATAATGTAACCATTGCCTTCACTGTTAGTGTTTTCAAAATATCAATATATATAATAGAGTTTTCTCTCAAATGAACCTCTTGAATCTGAATTTTCCCAGCATGTATTTTTGAAAAGGGGAACATCTCAACAACATCTAAAATATAACACTCATAGATATTTTACAGCATTTGGTCTCACATCTTCATATCAAAATATTTTTTCAAAGGAAAAATGACCTGAGAAATAAGATGACGTACTGCAGTATATACACATCCCGTGCCAGTAATTTTAAAATAACTGATGGTGTTATTTCTTTCATCTTCAAATCTAACACATAAACCAGATCATTACATTGTGTAAATCCCTATAAGGCATTCAATCAATAAAGCTGTGCTGATAGTCATCATCAGAATGTTTGGCCAAAAGTGTTTCCAAATAAATTTAGAAGAGATTTATTATTCCTTCCTTCAAAGCATGGCTATGAAAGTACTTTTAAAGAGAAGGAGAAATCAAGTCACAAAGATTTTCAGTAAACACTGGCAGCATGCACATACACCCACAACTTCCAACACGAGCTCTGTGATGCAGCAGAGTTCAATCCTGTGGGGTGCGGACCTCTGGGGTCGGTCTGACAGACAGTTCTAAACATACCGGCATTTTCTTTGCACACCGGATTTTAGAGAACAAAAGAATGGGTGGAAAAATAGAAAAGTTTTATGGAGGTTTCATATTTTTTATTCTTCTTTAAATCCACATAACATGAAAATTGTGATGAAAGTATCTTCTAAGCCATTATTCCCATGGCAATTATGAAAGAAGCTGCCCTTGAAGCTCTTCAAAAGTGCAATATATATCTTAAAGCAAAAATCAGAGCAGTTTGAATGCAAGTAGTCGATTCATGCAGACTGCTCTCTATACAAACTATCACTGCTTTTGAAGGAACAAATGACATGACACTGATGGCCATGACCGCCTTTAACACCCATCAGCAACGGCAACCTTGAAGCACTGCAGCTCCTGCAAGCTGATCCCTGAGCAGCTGCGTGTAGCTAGTCTGGTGCCTTCACGTTTTTGTTTTTTCATTCCTTTTTCATTCCTTCTATGCTTTTGTATAGCCACTGACAGAGCTCAAGGTGAAGGTGGCAGTGTGCTTCATTAACCTCATCTGGCCCATTGATTGGGGGCTGTCAAGCAGTCCTGAAAAACTCTGTTTTATCCTTCCTTTCCCTAAAGAAAGATAGATTGTTTCAGCACACTGTGAAGTCCACATTTGTGCATGTATGTGATCCCCCACCTCATTACAGCAAACAGCCTAATCTATTGCTAGTAGTTATTATATCAACCTGTAATCTTTCAGTAAGTCTTCTTGGACTGTGGAACTTCTTGACCCTATAATAGTCTTCATCTACGTCCTCTCAAAGAGATAGATATTCAAGCATTAATTGCTACCCTTAGAAGTCTATTTGAATAATGCATCTGCCCTCCGTCTTAAATGGGAATAAAGATATAATGGCTTAAAAGATTTTCATTTTATTCTACTTTTTAAGAATAGCAATGGCTTGTGTTATCACAAAATGTAAAAACAAAAATAACGTAACCCAAAGAACAGTAAAAGACAATTCAATTATACAGGTGCTTGCTGTCTATCAGAATCCTGAAGTCTTCTCGAGACCCATCGAGCAGCTGGAATGGCTCACAGAACTTGCTCCTAAATGGGGGCCAACAACACACCCACAGGCACTACCAGACATCTCTCCCGAGAGCTGCAAAGGAGAGAGCAGTACTTTTTTTCTCCGCTTTAAAAGATAGCAGTCTCAGATGGATACACAGCAAATTTCTCCAAAAATTGTCAGTGTGATAGTTCTTGTGACATCTAATCCACTAAAAAAATGCAAAAGCATGTGTCAAGGTCTCTGAAATCTCTTTAAAATGAATACTTGAAAGCTCAGATATTCACAGGCCTTTTATACTGTATCTAATCCATAAGCACTTTGATGAGGTGTCTATTACCATGTGCTGTGCCCAAGAGATCCAAGGGGCAGAACAGCAGGAGGCAGCAGCCTGGAGGATGTGACATGCGACTCAGGTTTGCACAGAGCGAGGGCAGGCAGAGGTTCCCTTCCACCAGGAGCTCTTCGTCCGAGTCCCTTGGGCTCTCTAGAAAGCTCAGCCAAAACTAAACAAAAAAGGCTGGGACATTAATCTTCGAAGGGATGGTGTTCCACCAGTTCAGCTGATTTTTGACAGGCTGCCTGCATAGAAAGTGGTTCCCTAGAGATTTAGGACTGGATTTCCAACAGGGATCTCAATTTATACTCCCAGGGCTAGCAGGTCCCTATTAATATTATTTGTCCTTTTTTACAGTCCTGACTCTTCACAAACACTGAGCTCCCCGGATGCACTGGAGTGCTGCAATATAAGTCCAGAGAATTTTTTGAAAAATCACCACAAAGACTTCTTGAATTAATGAAAATACTAAGATCTATTCTAATAGCAGAAATATGCATTAGTTTAATAAGCATGCAATCAAATTTTTGATTGAGTGAAATGCTACAAAAATGCCTTTTCCTACTACATTTGCAGACTCCGGGATTCTTTATTACAGTACCAACCTACACACTGTCTCAATGTTGGAAAATAATTATCTCAGGTTTAACTTGCTGATCAAAATGAAGTGCTAAAAAGTCTCAACACCAGACAAATTGCAGTCGGTTCCCCCACCATTATGGCACCCTCTATTCTGCAGCACCCTCTACGGGCTGATGTAAATAATAAAAGGCAGACCATGCTATGGGTGTGTTTCTTCACATTTGAATCACAGAATCACAGATCACAGAATGAGATCATTATCCCATGAGCAGCTATATCCAAACAACGTGGAAGCAATGGGTCCCCTCGCAGACCAGCAGTGTAGGCAAAATATTCCAAAGTGCTTCACCCACAGAAAAAACAGGGTGCAGCTGGTTTAGAGGGCTAGATACATCAGGATAAGGGTACTAGGTGCAAAAGGGGCAAACACACATTTGTAAGCTGCACAGATGTAGGTACGTGTTGCTGCACTGCGGGGACGGTGAATCGGATGGACAGGCTAGTAGCAGATGGAAAGGTTTCCATGCGGTCCCAAGAGATGAAGGGATTCGGTGCAGCAGCAGGCAGGAAAGTGGCTCCCAAACAGGTGCACAACTGAAGATGGAGGTTACAGAGCACTGAACAGATTGGGAAAACTGAATGACTGCGTGGATCATGGGTTTGGAATTTAAAATTCCAATACTTCTGACAGTGTGGTTGTACTTTGAAAACCAGCTATGTAAATGGCATTGCCTGCCTCAGCAGATCTCTGACTGCACTTCTGCTGGGTCAGCTCTGCTGGCCTTCCCGTGAACCACCCTCCTTGTTTTTCTTTTCTTTTAAAAAAGCAGCAGTTATTCTTTGTAGTTGCATTTGAACAAATTTGATGGCACATATGTTTGGAAAAGAAAACAAAAGCCAAGCTTTCCTTTTTATGCTATATTGGCCTCATGAGGCTACGAAGATTTAGATTTTGCTCTGAAGGAGTCCTTCCTGCCACGAGACAGTTCAGGAAGAGATACAGACTCACGTTGCCCTTTTGGTATCCCTGGAAACCGCCACAAAAACAAAAATGCTAATTCACAGACTTGGTCCTGAATTCCGAACACCCCAGTTCACCCCAGACCGGGTGCAGAAGGTTTTGGTATCAACATCTAAGCAAACCATGACTCACAGTATAAAACAACAATAACGAAATCACTACTATTACACAGAAAGTCCTCTGCTTAAACTTGTATCTTAAGAGCTATGGTTGATACCAACGATCTCCAATTTTCCCTCTAAAGATGTCCTCTGATGGCTTGCTCATCAGGAAGAGCAAGAAGATGTGGGCAGCAAAGCTAAAGTGAAGTTTCTTTGCACACATAGTGTGCAAACACATAGCACACATGGCACAGCCCATGGATGCTGCAACTGCTCTGCCCATCGCCACATTCAAATTACGGAGGTTATACAGCTACAACGCATCAAGTCACAGATAACTGTACTCTGTAGAAAGTGGTGTAGAAGCTCCTCTTTTGGACAACCACTGGCAGTGCCTGTCTGAGGATATCCATATGGCTACCTCAACCAATGCTGCAAATGTGTTTCCTCAGGAAAAATAGAATCACAGAATGCTTAAAGTTGGAAGGGGCCTCTAGGGATCATGTAGTCCAGCCCCGCTGCTCCAGCAGGGACACCTACAGCACGTAGCACAGGGTGACATCCGGGCGGGTTTTGAAGATCTCCAGAGAAGGAGACGCCACAACCTCTCTGGGCAGCCTGTTCCAGTGCTCTGTCACCCTCACAGTAAAGTTATTCCTCACATGGAGGTGGAACTGCCTGTGTTTCAACTTACACCCATTACCACTTGTCCTGTCACCAGCCACCACAGAGAAGAGCTTGGCCCCATCCTCCCTACATTCACCCCTCAGGTACTTAAACATTTTAATCAAATCTCCTCTCAGTCTTCTTTTCTCCAGACTAAACAGGCCCAGCTTGCTTAGTCTCTCCTCATATGATAGATGCTCCAGTCCCTTAATCCCCTCCACTGGACGCTCTCTAGAAGCTCCACGTCCCCCTTGTACTGGGGATCCCAGAACTGCCCACAATACTCCAGGTGCAGCCTCACCAGGGCTGAGCAGGGCTCAACCTGCTGGCAATGCTCCTTCTGTTGGAGGCCAGGAGTTCACAGGCCTTCTTGGCCATGAGGGCACACTGCTGTCTCATGGTTAACCTGTTGTCAACCAGGACTCCCAAAACCGCCCCCTGGTGGAGCTGCTTTCCAGCAGGTCAACCCCTAATCTATCCTGGTGCGGGGGGTTATTCCTCCCCAGGTGCAGGACCCTGCACTTGTCCTTGTTGAACCTCCACCCAACTCTCCATTCTGTCTAGGTCTCTCTGAACGGCCGCACAGCCCTCAGGGCTGTCAGTCACTCCCAGTTTGGTGTCATCTTGCTGAGGGTGCACTCTGTGCCCTCATCCAAGTTGCTGATGAACAGGTTGAGGAGCACCGGGCCCAGTACTGACCCTTGTGGGACACCACTTGCCACAGGCCTCCAACCAGTCCCATTTATCACCACCCTCCGGGCTCTGCCATCCAGCCAGTCCTCAATCCACTTCACTGTCTACTCATCCAGTCCACACTTTCTAAGCTTTCCTATGAGGATGTTGTGTGAGACTGTGTCGAAAGTCAAGGTAGACAACATCTACAGCTCTCCCATCATCCATCCAGCTGGTCACCTCATCGTAGAAGGCTACCAGGTTCATCAGATACAACTTTCCTTTGGTGAATCCATGCTAACTACTCATGATACCTTCTTTTCCTTGACATACCTAGAGATGGTCTCTAGGATGAGGTGCTCCATCACCTTTCCAGGGATGGAGGTGAGGCTGATTGGCCTGCAGTTTCCCAGCTCTTCCCTCTTGCCTTTTTTGAAGACTGGAGTGACGTTGGCTTCTTCCAGTCCTCCAGATGATGGAGAGCGGCTGAGCAATGGCCCCTGACAGTTCCCTCAGCAGTCTTGCGTACATCCCATCCCGGCCCATAGGTTTATGGGTGTCCAGTTTGCCTCAATAATCCCTAATCCAATCCTCCTCGACCATCGGAAAGTTCTCCTCTCTCTTGGTTCTCTCTCTTGTCTCCTGGCTCAGTGCATGGTGACTGGCCCTAGCAGTAAAGACTGAGGCAAAGAAGGCATTTAGTAACTCTGCCTTCTCTGCATCCTCTGTCACCAAGGCACCCTCCCCATTCATCAGCAGACTAACATTTTCCCTAGTCTTCCTCTTGCTGATGATGTATTTGTAGAAGCCCTTCCTATTGCCCCTGACATCTCTCGCTGACTCTAATTCCAAATGGGCCCTGGCCTGCCTCGTTGCATCCCGGCATTCTCTGACAACGTTCCTATATTCTTCCCAGGTCGTCTGGCCCTTCTTATACATTACATACGTGCTCTTTTTCTCATTGAGTGTATCCAACAACTCCTTGCCCATCCTTGCAGGTCTCCTGCCCGCCTTGCTCAACTTTTTGTTATAGGAATGCACCAATCCTGAGCTTGGAGAAATAGTAGCCAACTCTCCTGGACCCTCTCCTGCCCACCATGGTCTACTTTTTTCTTATAGGAATGCACTGATCCTGAGCTTGGAGAATAGTAGCCAACTCTCCTGGACTCCTTTTAGGATCCTTGCCCAGGGAATTCCTCCAAGGAGCTCCCTGCAGAGGTCAAAGTTAGCTCTCTTAAAGTCCAGGGTTACAGTCCTACTTCTTGTCCAACTTCCTCCATGCAGCATCATGAATTCTATCATCTCGTGGTCACTGCAGCCAAGACTGCCCCCAACCTTCACATTTCCCACTAGACCATCTCTGTTTGTTAGTATCCCTAACCCTCTCCTTGTTGGCTCATCAACCACCTGCATCAAGAAGTTATCTGCAATGTCCAGCAGGAACTTTCTGGACTGTCTGCTCCTAGCTGTGTGATTATCCCTGCAGACATCAGGGTGGTTGAAGTCCCCCATAGGGACCAGGGCCTGGGATTGTGAGGCTTTTTGTAGCCGCCTGTAGAAGGCCTCACCCACTTCCTCTCCCTGGTCAGGAGGCCATCCTCATCTTACCACCCAGGAGAACCCGTCTCCTTCTTCCTACTGGCAGTAAGAATGGCTGACCTGGAAATATGGGGAAAACCTAAGTGCAGTGCCCATATCGTTCACCTGTTCACAACCATTTTTGCTGTTTTAGCTTCTTGTCTCCCTGTAGTAAATAGTCACTTCCAGCTTGACATGGAGCAGAGCTGGGAAATACTGAGTGTCAAAGCAGCTAAACTGGCAGCGTGTGGCTCAACAAGGACATGCCCTTGAGAGGATGAAACCTGCTGTAATGACTGCCAAGCTAAGCAATATTTAAAATATCCCTGAAATAGTCTAGAAAACCTTTTTTTTCTTTTTCTTTTTTTAGCAAAACAAATTATTCATCATTCTGTCTCCTGAAATAAATAATCCTTGTCACAGAAGAATTTTCTCAGGAAATCCAATAGCTTTTACATTTAGGCAAAGTGTTGTGAACGCCACTAAAAAAAAAAAAAAAAGAAAAAAAAAAGCCACCAACAGGGAACTGAGTCCTTCTTATAATGCCAGTGGAGAGAAAGTTTGTTTTTTGAACACAGTGAGTACGATGAGATGATCCAGGAAAAGTTGAGCAATTCCTGACATTAATGATTAAGCTTGAAAGAAGTCCCCTTATTTTTATGCATATCACATTTCTTCAGTCCTGTGAATGCTGGTTACATTTTTTTTCTTATTTCTTTTACTATCTGTGGTCTTTACTCTGTCACTTTATAAGACTTTATAAGAGTTGATTTTTTTCCTAATTACCATTCCTACTGCGTGCTTAGAATTATTACTTGTGTATTTTAATAAAGAATAAGTAGCCAACAGTTTTAGTCGCACAGCGGAGCTTCCTCTGATTATGAATAAATAGAAACCATATTTCTAAGAATATTTTGGTCTTTTATCATTATTGCTGTGTTCTTACTTGATAATTCCTATTTTTCTATTACCATGCCATCCTAAGCTTTACTATCATCATTAGTAGAAAGCACCATTTATCCAAGCTGAAACTCAAAGTTAATTATTAAGGGATTGTTACGCTGATCATCAATGCTATCCCACAGCACATCCAGCAGATGTGTCAAGAGATTATTTGGTAACACAGTGGTGTTATTCAAACTATTTGGTCTTTATTTATTTCCAA
Source organism: Crypturellus undulatus (assembly GCA_013389825.1). Taxonomy (NCBI): domain Eukaryota; kingdom Metazoa; phylum Chordata; class Aves; order Tinamiformes; family Tinamidae; genus Crypturellus; species Crypturellus undulatus. The sequence continues at coordinate 15,968 of VWPW01014138.1, forward strand.
AAATATGAAATCTGGGGTGTCCTGACATAGATGAATGAATATCCTTCCACCATACTGAATATTTCTAAAGTCAGTCCAACATATCTGATCTGGGGTTTATCTTTTAACACAATCTTCACAGATGTCAATATAATTGATAAAAGAGTTCAGAATAATTTTGTCTAATGGTCTGCAAATAGACTTGTCTGGTCTTTGCATCCATAAATTTTCCTGACTGTTTTAATCACTGGTCCTTCTAATTTTAAGACTGCCTAATGCAGAACCAAGCACCAACACTTGAGTCGATTGAAGTTGTTGCAAATGCAGGTCCAGTTCAGATGTGATAGATAAATTATGGGGAGTTAATTAAAAACTACTAATTTGAAATACTAAGCCTGAAAACCTAATGGCAGTTCAAGAAAAATATGAAAGCGATTAAAGCATTTCAAAGGAAATATCTAAAGTTTACAAGAAAAGCAAGCAATCTCCAGTTCTCTTCCCTTTACTTTCTTCAGATGCTCTCTTCTGCTGTGGAACTGCTCTTTAAAACACAGAGAATAATAAAAAAAAAACCACAGACCCTCCCTCCCCGCCAAAAAAATAAAAAAAAAGCTTTGCCATAGAAACAATTCAGAACTCAAAATTTGTCTGAGAGAATATTTCAGTTATTTCAAAGACTAGTTTTAAAAAGCAGTGTTCTCACGCTGTAGGATGCATTAGTTAAATGAAACAGAAACCACCCTTTCTTTTTGTTTTTTTTGAACTCTCTGAAGTTTGAACACCCTACCTCACATTTTCAGCCCCAGGATCTTATATGTTTTCCAGTAAAGATTAATGGATTGTTTTTTTATATGCAGAGATGAAAAATAAGCTGCAGTACCATATGCTCTATCAAGCCATGCTCACCCGATCACAAAACTCATCAAGGACACAAAGACTCCCATGAATTCTTGCTTCTCTGTGTTCTTGCTCCATCAATCTGTTGCACCTCTTTGTAAGTTCAATAGACTCCAGTGTTGGTAGTTTCCTTTTCACTGAAGAGCAACATTTGTATGACCCACATTTACCTAACCTCAAATGTTAAAAAGAAGGGATGCAATTACTAAAAAATGAAGTAGCTAAAATTCTCAATACTCTATCAAACGCATAAAATTAAAGGAGATGGACATTCGGATCAGATGAATCTCAAAAACTTCATGCAACTCTTCACCCTATTTAAAACCTGTTACTGAAAGCCCTTCTGCAGCCACCTGAAATCTGTCTGTGGTTGGTAGATGTAGGAACATATCCAGGGAACAGAGGCCTTCCCACGAGAAGTGGCTGCAGGGAGCTGAGCTTAAAGAAGATAGCGGATACTCCCTAAGTTAAAGGAATGTGAACAGTAGTCCTTGAACAGCAGGCATGAGAAAGCTGGGCGAGACAGAACCTTGATTAAGCTTGTCAGTAAGAAAGAAGGACTGGTGCACAGACCTATGGTGTGAATACACGCCGTTATCCACGACCAACTGAATGCGGTAGAAATGCATGGATAGTAGCCTGTGACCAATCGTAGCTGTACGCGTGTAGAGAGCTTGCTTCTGCTTGTGTATATAAGTATGCTATTCGGGCTAAATAAAGGATTCACGGATCAGGAGCTAATTCACATGGAGTCTGCGTCTGTGATCCCCTCCCGCTTCCTTGGGCCGGCAAGAAGTTTCCAACAGGTAGAAAGTCATCCCAAGGTCAATACATTTCCTAGGCACTCATGAGAAAGCTTGAAATTGGAGACTGGACAGCTCACGCTGGCCTCCTATCACGCAAGCAGGTGGATTGCTCTTTTGGCCAAAGTCACATTCTGATGTCGCTCAAGAAAGCAGCTCTATATAAAACAAACAAAAACAAACAAAAACAAAACAAAAACACTAAATTTGAATTACTTTAAAATATTTTATATTAATAACAGAGTTATCATCGCATCTGAGGCAGGTATCATATGATTTTACAATCTAGAAGCACGCACCTGTTTTCCTCAGCAGACATGGACAGAAAAGGTGATCTAATTAATATTTCCCTTCCTCTCTCTGAAATGGATTTACATCCAGACTTGGACTTTTATAGATTTCTTCATTACAACAAATGAAATATGAAGTTCTATTTCAGCCTTTTTGCAGGTTCAGCTGTCTTTGTTTTCAGGTATTTACTGCTCCAAATCCTTATGGTCAGCCCACACAGCTCCCTTGTGCTGCTCTGTTGCTCGAGTGAGTAAAGGGACATCTACTGAGGAGCTCTCCTTGAGTGTGTAATGAATCCCAGTGTTCGCATGGACAGTGTTCTCAATCACACATGAAAGACTGCATTTACTTGAAAATATTACTGCATGGATGTTCATGAGAAAGCAAGCTTAAAAGATGACAGACAAGTTAAAATACAAAAAAGAATTTATAAACCTTACGAAAATGTTTCTGCTCTTAATGCTGGTGTATAGCTCTGTGACTGCCTTGTCAAGTAAAAAGGTAAAGGACAGTATTAATTTGATAAAACTGTGTTCCTATGGAGTCTCACAGACAGACACACTTTTCAAAGGGTATTAGTTACACCTCCTAAGCAAATGTGAGCACTAGGATATTTATGTATGATTTGATCAATGTGCTTTGATATTTTACATAAACAAGGATTTATTAAAAACAAGAATATAATAAATGTAAGAGTGGATTATATATATATTGTACTTAGTTTATCTGTGTTAAATTTCAAGGTGTTATACAACTTAAGTGTTAAGTGTCAAAGAATCCCTGGAGATAGGTGAGTTTAAAAATATGTATTAAACATGTATTTGTCAGCAATATCCAGGGCATCTAAAATGATTATGGGAGCAGTGCTCAGATTTAACGTTCAAATTGTTATACATAATTAGAAGTTAAGGTGTAAACATCAGGGTGCTGCAAATGTTTTAACATATTTTACAAGCAACTCAATTTAAAATGACATTGTTGTTTCTCCCTAGTGTTAGGACACACAATTTTGTGTATTGTTTTCCAAGCACGCACATAGTACATTAGCACTTGATAATCAAAGATGTATCTTCCATGTATCTTTGTCATCTTACCGTATGTAAGTAAATAAGACAGTATAAACAAATTAATTAAAAAGAGTTCCACAGGCATTGCATGCAATTTAATGCTCTTCGAATAACTCGAATTGAACATTTTATGTTCTTTTTTCTGTAGAAAAAGTCCACATTTCATGTTATCATAATATAAAATTTCGCTGGCACCCGAACAATTATGTATTTTTTTAAACGCTAGTTTTAAAAAAATATAATAATCAACAGCTCTATTAAAATTAGTCAGTTTTGGTTCGTTTATTCCAGTGCTATTTGTTAGGCAGATGCAAATGTTTATCCTTTTTTTTTTTCCCCAGTGCAGAAGAAAATGCACTTGATCTGTTTTCTCTTTGCACAATCCTTATTCTTGTCCTGTCTCGGTTAGTTCTTGTTATTAATAGCACCCAAGTGAAAATATGGGAGTTCTGTGCCTTGCCTTCTTAATAATGAATAAAGGTGATGCATTGCATGAAACTGCCTCAATAATTTACAAGGTAATATCAAGCAAAGACTAACTGTAGTGGTCTGCAGAAAATATACTGCACTAAAAAAATGATTTATAAGCTGCATAGATGTTATAATACTAAATTTAAGCACTGAGTTTCTAGTCTATTAGAAGCGTTAAAGTTTTAACACCAAACATGGCTCTTTTCCTACTTGTTTTAAGTTGTAAATTATTTCCTGTTCACATCTTTTTCTTCACAGAGATGGAGTACACACTGCTATGGCAGAATGATCTTTTAGCTTCCCTTCTGCCTAGGAAGAGGCAGAAGGGGATGGCTGAGGCTGCCGTCGCTGCTGCTCAGTTCCAAGTGCGCAGCTAACGCGACGTCTCCCAGGGCAGGGCACTTCCCGCACGCTGGGCTGACGTACACCTTTCCCACATTGTAGTTATCTTATACCACAGATAGTCGTTGCTTTACCAGCTTCTTTGGTAAATATTCAAAGTTAGAGGCACTAAATAGGTGCCTCTGGTTTCCTTTGATTCATGGGCAATTTGCTGAGAGCTCTGAGTGCTGCAAGGACGCAAGGGGGGAGAAAATCTTCTGCTTTCTAAAAACTGCACATGGTTTAGAAAATTAAGCATCCTGGTTTCTTTTCCAAATGCAACCACAGCTACCGTAATCGGCAATAGTTTCTAGTGCTTTTATCTCACCACAGGTGGATTTTCAAAAGTGACCTGGGATTCAAAATGCTCCTTTCCTGGAGCCAGCACCAACAACCTGAATGCAGCTGCCTGAGGGTGGAAGATCAACTAAGTTATAACACAGATAGCTACTGTTGAATATGATGGCCTACATGTAAATAAAAAGTTGAATTATAAAACTGGGGAATATAAAATTGGGCATTAATATGAAAAGCCTCACAACTACTGCTTTTCACAAACCTTGTCTGAATTGATGATCACTTGCTAAAGTGCCTTTATCCCTACAAGCCCTTCCAAAACTATCTTTTCTATGAAATTTGAATTCTAGACATTTAAGCAGGTTAAATGAAAACATAATATGAAATAGCACATGTTTCTGTCGGAAGCAACAGTAATTTATGCAACCTTGATCATGCAGTCAGGGAAAAGAATCGGATTTAGACCGATCATGGAGTTCAAGTCCTGCCTACGAGAAGGAATAATCACAGCAAACCCTTTGAAAGCTCTTCGTAAGCACAGATTTATGTCGACACAGCCCTTGCTGGAGAATGAGCAAAGAAGTTAATTTGGCAGTGTGCGCAAGCAAGAAAAGAGGTTAATGCTGCCAAATACTTTCTTTGCTATAAAACATTTGACCAGATACATTAAGATTGTTTTTATCCCTGTATCCTACCACATTTTAACAATATTCTACAATATATCTGCAGGATGCAGATATGTGAATGCATATAGAAAATGAAATCAATAGTTCATTCTTCACTCTGCCCCTTTAGAAAGAAACAGTGACCCTTGCTGGTAAGTGGACATGGGCACCTTATCCCTTGTGCATGATAGCTGCATCATGAGCAAGAAAGCATAAGGAAATAAGTCTTTAACAGCAAGAAAGCTATCTCACCCGCAGAAGAGGTAAAGATAAATCAGATGTGCAATATAAGCAGCGTGGTATTTACACCTAAAGTATCACACATATCAGCAGAGGAAAAGGGATATTCAAGGAGAGGCAGTGACATGACATCCTGGGACTGCTCAGTAACTGGCAAATAGGCAGTAGCCCCCAAACAGCTCTCGGGACTAGGAAAGCTGCAAACTGTGCTTTTAAGTATTTTAATTCATAAGCAATGTCTCAATATAATCCAAATTGAGTGAGAATTGGTGCATATGCAGAATTTCTAATTCAGTATTATCAAGTCCAGAGCAAAGCATAGTCTTGTGCTGCTGGGACAGCCTCTCTAAGACATATTATACCCATATATAGAGAGTGTAATTCATTTTCCAAAGTCACCAACATGGATTTCTCTGATACTTTCTGATTTGGAAAATAACAGTGATGGTAATATTATAGTGTGATATTAAAGTTAATTTTAGTTAAAAAATACTAAAAAATAAATACATGGTGTAGTAGATAATATTTACATCTCTTAAGATGATATTGTCTTACTGCATTGACAGTACAAACAGTGGTTTGCATCACTAATTTCATGGTTAGAGCTAAGAGCCAATACTTGTCGATTTTCTTGCTAATTCTGTCAACTGAATAAGACTGAATATGCCAGTTTAACTGACTTGTCTCTTCTTCACTTGAGTTAATAATTCTCGCACATATTTAAATCGAGTTTGGATATAAGAGTTTCAATTTAAGTTCAGAATAGCAACATTATTGCTATAGCGGTCACCATAAAAATGTCATAATTTACATAAGATATAGAAACAGAATAATAGCACCATCCTTCTAAGTACCTAGTGTCCTAATGCATCAAAAATTGTATAAAGCTTAAAATAGTTCAGAAATCAAATAACATTAGATTTGCATGACTGTTTAGATGAGAAGAATAATTTGATAAAAATTCTTATTTTTGAGCTGTAGTACAGAATTTAATCCTCCATTTAACACTGGAAAATTTTAGTGCATAATCATAAAATATATTCTAAAATGTTAAAGCTACTTCTCTTTCTCCTTTATTCCCCAAAGCAGTAATTGCAACCTTTGATGCCAGATTTATTTTATTGGTCCATTTAAGTGAGGGGAAAACTTTTGGTCAGTGACTCAGAGGAATAATATCCCAAAACTTTCCAAAAATTGTCTGTTACTTGAAAAGTACTTCTCTGTAAAATATGGCACAGCACCACATAGAGTTAAATCCTATAGCGACACTATGGTATCCAATATCAAGCAATTCACATGGCTACAAAACTTATTTGAAGAGACACAAAAAAATGAAGGAATCCCCGTACTGACATCTCCCCTTCCACCACACTATTGTGTAAAACCAGAAGACAGCAGAGCAGTTACATATTCCTTTACGATGATGTGTTCTTACTTTTTAGGTAGCAAAGCTTCAAATGTTGTCAATTGTCAAAGACTCAGTAAGCCCCTGATGCCAGGCTTGATCTGCAAATAAAGTATCTTTGACTAAGATGCTTACATAGGTGTCTACAAGACAGTGCAATTGCAGGTACCTGAAGGAAACAGGGCATTTCAGATCGGGTATTTAATGAAGACTGGCCTGTAAGTGGCCTTGTAAGTGACTGCTGCATACCCATGTAAAAGGAAAGTACGCTGTAATTCAACTCTATCAATTACTTTTTTGGTAACTGCAGCCTTGCCCAGGCTTTTTTTTGCTAGCAGCAGAGCTGTTTTGCACTACTGCATTACAAAAGAAATCATTTTTCAATCAGCATGAACATTTGCATAAACAGAAGCCAAGATTTTCAGGGTTAGTCTCAGAAAGCTCATTTTCAGTGGCAGTAAGTTACAAAATGGGCAATAAAGTGTTGAATTCATGGTGCTCAAAGATAATTATTTTACCCAGTTTTCAATACCACCTTTGTTGTCAAACTCGGAGCTGCCAGTGCAGGTCCCCACGTGTCACCACTGCTTACGGCCACTGAATACAATCTGCTTTATCACCTCCTGACAGTCTCCTCTGCTCGGGTCCCTCTTTCAGGTCCCGAGTTTCCTTCAGCCTGTGTGTGCATTAATGGCCATCAGAAAACATCAATATTTGTCAAAAGCCCTCACCATCACTTGCCTCTTCTAAGCTTTCATTCCAGAGAAAAGATGGAAGAATGATTTCCAGATCTGTTAGGGGTCAGATCATCTGTGATGTTAAATTGGCTTTAGTCAGGTTCCTCTGATTTGTACCAGTCAAGATCCAGGTCTTCATCTTCCTGTTTCTTTCTGTTTTGTAGCTACTATGACATAGGCATTTTAGCCTGTAGAACTGTAATATTAATACACTGCTAGGGCAAGATGATTTTGTTTTCCTGATGCCTAATTTTTTTTTAGACGAGTACCTTTGTCAGGCAAGTATTTGACATCCAATTGCTTACGATTTATTATTAAATGATCCTTAAGTAACGTTCTAAGGCAAAATAACAAGGCAAGGGGGAGGGAAAGGAATGGAGACCTATACTCAGCAACCAGCTTCCTTTGGCAAAGGTTCCCTCTCTATTTGAAATCTTGTATTTTCACTGTTCCTCCTTGCCCAGACTTCGAAGAGAAAGGTGAGATATGCGGACTGATAGGTCTTTGCTTTAGGATATTCCTAGCAGAGAACAAGCAGCAGCCTCAACACAGTGAATGAAATGTGAAATGAGTCATGGAGCAGAAAAGCATCCTTGAGGCTAGAGTTGTCAAAATACATGTATGAATTCTCTAATATCATTCCATTAGATCCCTTTCCCTGATGTGCTCTTACACAACCCACCTCGGACTTACCCTGCTCTCAAGCCCTATGTGGTTATGTGGTTACAGGGATAGGAGAAGGAAATCCTTTTGGTTCAATACTCGACTTTTCCTCTCCAAACAAACAAGCTGGTAAAATTCTACGTGTCCATATGATAATATTTATGTAAAATTTGGCTCTTAGATTCTGGGAAGTAAAGTTTCTTCCAAAACAATTATAAAACCCTCTATCTTTTTAGGCAGCAATACAGTCTGACAAGATTTTCTCAATGTTTTTGTTAATTTTAACTCTTATTAATGAAAACTTTCGACTGATATAGAAGAAACAGCTCATAGGAATAATCGTTTAGCTGATAAAGCTGTTAATTGAACTCATATTTGAAATTCTGCTAAGCTTATTGCCTGTGTGCCTGAAAAATACCCAACAGAGTTATTAAACAATATCAAAATTGATCAGTCTCTATGAAAATAGGATTGCATGTTTAAGGAAAAATAGATGAAGAAATAAATTTCGTACCAGAAAATAAAATGTAATCTTTTTATGCATGTACCTAATTAGTATTGCTTTAACATAAATTAAATATTTGTTAGTAATTTTTCCCACTGGTATTTTTTACAACTTTTTGTTGGATTCTTCCTGTTTTTCTGTGATATTGATATGGAAACGATGAGGGGAAATAATATTCAGTAGATGATTGGAAATGACTGCGTTTTCTGATGGCTTAGGACTCTGTTCAGAGATTGGATGAAACCGCTTTGGGGCAGAAACCCCTAGAGTCCTGCAGATTTGCAGCAGCTCGTATGGCAAGCCTAAGCATTTTTTTCCTTGCCAGGCCAATTCTCAAGCCTGGCTGGCATGCTCAGGAGTCACTGCTCACAGTACTTTTCTAACCTGCAACTCAAATATTTATTCTTTGCTGCATTTATGTTCTGTGAATTTGAGCAGTTGGCAGTACTGAAAGAAGCTTCAGAGCCCCTCAGAGAGACCACAGGTGCCTCACATGGCTATGCTGACCACAAGCCCCAGCACTGCCCAGAACTGCAGACATGGCATCTCCCACATCCACTCTGAAGCTGCTGAGAAGGGCCAAGCATTCTGGAAGCCCATGAACAGAGAGGAATCTGTGCATAGATAAACCTACCAGCTCTTAAGCAGAGGGAGAGAACACCCTTGTTACAGGGAAGAGTTAAAAATCTCAAAGTGCTGTTTTTTCCCTTGGTATTTTATATAGCAGAACTATTTTGTGGATCTTAAAACAGGAAACTGAAATTTTTGTGAGGGCACACTGAAAAATTATATGATTATTTTATGTAAGGTTTTCACTTTTAAGCAATGTTATCTTCCAAAGCATATTTGACACACTTTATGTCTTAGGTTCTACTAAAACTTTATGCATTAAAAGGATATACTAAAATACTTTATATATTAAAATAGTTTGCCACAATGGGTGGGTAGCATAACCCCCTACCAAACTGAATAAAGTTTATACAAATTTTATTGCATACAAAATTAAACAAAATTTAGTTTACATTTACTAGGCAAGGAACATGTTTATGACTGCACAGACTGGATGTGAAATAATGATCTGTGCATTATCTTCACCTACACAATACGGTTGCCTTCTGCCAAATCTTACCACCGTCTTCCTAAGCACCCTCATTTATCTGCTAAGGAAGAGCTTACTCACTCATTCTGTTTGTTGCATTTTCACTAAGTTCCATTTTCATGCTAATAGGCCATCTTCAATCTTCATGCCCATGGAAATGAAAGGCTTTTGCTAACGCACATCACTGCAAACATCTCCCTCTCTTATATAGGATGTGTGTTGAAAAGTGCTATATACTTTTTAGGTGGCTCAGTCACTAATGTCCAATGAAATACTTGTAGGAGGTAACTATAAGCACCCCTTCCTTCAAAAGGGACCTCAATAGGATCACATCACCTTATGTTTGCCTCTTCCACTCTTTCTGTCCAAAAGCTCATTTCCCTACTTTTATATCATTAATGCTTTATTAGTACCAATGAGCTCAGCAGATTATTTTATTTTAGAAACATAATATTGCAATTATGATTTTCAGTTAACCCTGTCCATTTTTTGCCTGGGATTTTCTTTGTTAAAATAAGAAGTCCTATATATATATATACTCTACTATGTTGTGAATATCTTCCACAGAAATTTGAAGGTAGCCCCCCATACACCAATATGAAGCAGAACTGAATTTATTCTCCTAAAAGTGCAAGGGATTCTATGAATCCAGCCTGGTGTGTTCTTATCTTACTCTTGTTCCTCACTTCCAAGCATCATGCTTGCACTGACTCAGACATCTCCCTTCCTGGGCAAGAGGCACTCTGGCCAGCTCAGCATTAAATATGGAAAGAAACCAGTTGCCCGAGTCTCTTGAGGTTGACCCCCAGACAGAGCTTTCCTTCCCTCCGTCCCTCCCCACCTCTCTCTCTCCTTCCCCACCTTCTTCCAGCCACTAATTCTTCTAAATCTTACAGGAATTAATTTTCTCTCTAACTTGCATCTTTCTATAAAATTCAGCTGAAGTAGGCTAACAATTTTCAAAAATATATTGCAAGAAAGGAGATACATATGCACATATAAAGAGTATAATTGTTTATGTGGGAAATCAGATTAAACATTAATTGAAAATTAACCTCAACTGATTATAACCTCTCCTAACAGAACTTAGTGATTCATCCTTGATTCCTTGGAAGAAAATAAGATGTTCATATCATGTAACATCTCTGAACTAGCACAAGACCAACTTGTGCTGCAGCTCCATTTGGTACCGTTAAGGAATCAACTGTCTTAAAGTTGTTAGCTTCTGAAATCATCTTCTGTTAGTGAATACGTACTATTTATACTGAATTGTTTAGAAAGGAGGTTGAGTTTTGAGTTTCGTAGCTATTGAGAAGAAATGTTGAGCTGCAGCATGTTTTTTTTTTTTCTTTTGCTTGGCAGGTACTTTTCTTTAGCGCTCCCAAACAGACAGCTTTGACCTTCATTTCTGTCATGCTTTTCAGTTCGCATACAGGATTGCCATTTTCAGGAGGGGTGACATGGAGAAAGGCAGTGGCCTCTCTTTTGGTGCCCTTCTCCTGGTAGAATTATAATATGCACCAAGAAGAAAAGAAGACAGCAAAATTATCTTTTTAAAAAAGATATAAGTGTTAAAAAAAATAGAAAATAAAACATTTTTTAACCATTTGAGAAGTTGCCTTCTGCTTCCAGGAGGAACAATCTACTAAACAAATGTATGTTGTTTGCTGTTTCTCTAAAAAAACATTTGCCATAATTGTTAGAAGAAACATATCTTCCCTCTAACATATCTACTTCTCAAAAAAAAAAAAAAAAAAAAGTGTGGCACAGAGTGAGTGACATCTAACTCCTGAACATCCTAACTGAAATCAGTGGCAGTAGGCTGGGAGTCAGTCCATCTAACTGTAGCCATCAACCATTTAGGTGGCTTGTCTGGGGTCCCTCTGTATGTAATGGAAAAAGATGACCAAGTGTGGGCAATTGAGCCAAAGGATTTTCAGCACTGAGTTACAGCAGTAGAGATCCTGCTACAGAGCGCGTAAGTGGCTTGGACTAGCTTCATAGTCCTGTAACATTTAGCTAAAATTACATCGACCTTAATCCAGGTCTCCAGCATTTTTCCACACAGAAGTGGCAGAAGTAAATGCTAGTATTTGCTGGGACTCATGAGGCTATGTATTTTTCATTCGAGATTCACAAAGCAGATGCACTTAGCTCCTCCGGTTACAGCAGCAAGAAAACTGCAGCAAGAAAAACATCCAAGATGCAGTCAGTATTACGAGTAAAATTAAAACTGAGTACAAAGGGGATTGTCTCAGTGCTCAGAATTAATTTAAACATTTCAAAAAGAAAATATGAAGTAATTTCTCAGGATGATGCAAAAGTTGACAAAAATTCTGTCTTTATTAGTTAGAGGATGAAAAGCTTCCAACACAGCACATGAGATTACATCCCTTTCTGCTGGGCTTGTTGGCACTGTTTCCCCATTTAATTGCACCTTTTCAGATATGCAATTACAGAACAATTGTGAAATTCTTGTTTTTAGTGATGTACAGTTACACAAGTGGGCACGGAGAGCTAACGACAGCTGGAGATATATAAGACAGAGCAGCAGTGATGTATGACCTACATTAATATCAGTGGGATCAATACCAGGCTAGTCATCTGGAAATATGATCTGATGTTTTCTAAATATGTCTTGAAATTAGTCTTGCTGTTACCACTTCATCTAACAAAAATAATTCAGGCAGTTCATTAGTGGGAATATTTACCTATGGCTGTTTGGAGAATAGATGTGGCAAACTTGCTCTTTAATTACTTTGCCAGAAAGACTTGTTCCAATGAAATGTCCACTGGTAGCTTGTAAAAAATGTCGTTACTGTTCAATCTTGCATGCGTTCAGATGAAAACTGCATAAATGCCAGCCAGAGACAAGGAAATTGGAACCAAGCTCCATATCAAATGAATTCAGCTCTTGATTGCTTTTGAAGAAAAGATTAAATGGTGAACTCCAAGATCTCACTATAGAAAGCTGTAATGGACCCATGTGTTAAGAAGTCACCAGTACATATCTTAAATGCTCAAAAAAATTTGAATTTTCTGAGTAAATAGTATTTTCCAGCAGAGTATCCCTTTATTTCCCACTCCTTTCATAAGAAACAGAATAGTTGGCACAGTGAGGAGGATTTTTCCTCTTAGTACAGTTGACTTGGGAAGGGTTTGTTATCCTGCAAATGCTGACTCCATGAGCGGAGCACACAATTGTCACAGCAGCTGCCATGGGAAGCTCCTGCGGGGCAATTGCTCCGGGTGACCATGATGGAGTTGCACATAAGGCAGGGGATCAGCACATTTTTTAAAGTAGGAGAAGGCAAATTGACTCCAGTTAGACAGAGGTTGCTCGGCCCTGGCTGGTCAGTTGGCTGGCTGGGTAGACGATCTCTAACCTCAAAATATGAAGAACTCTAATATCTGTATTTTTCTTGTAAAAGCAGAGTAAATGGAAGTGAGGAAGAACTTCCCCAGTTTCCAGCTTGCAAAGCAATATTGGCAGATGAAGAAGAAACCCTGGTTATTTTGTATAGTCTGGTATTTTTAAAATTTGTCTTTTTTAAAAAATGTTCTTTGCTCTTTTAACTAAGGACCTGGGAGGGCAGCATCATCTACTGCTTCACGCCATGTAGCCTTCTAGCCAGCAAGGGCCAGTGCCAAAGGCTGTTTCCAGAAGCTTAAGCAGCAGAGCACTAAGCACGTTTAGCAACACTGCCGAATGCTGCTGCGCTCCGGAATAAACATGATCAAGGGAAGGGTTGAAAAGGAGAAGAGAATTTGGCTGCTGGTGATAATTTCCAGTTGTGGAGCAATTATTTAGATAGCAGATTTCAGTAAGAGAATAAGGAGTTTAGTAAGTGTTGGATTTACATAATAGTAATACATGTCACTTTATATTTCCTTTTGGCATTTTCATGCACTTGTAAAACGAATCCTAATTATAAATGTTATACAAGTCCCACATAATGTGAATTTACTTGTATGCACATTTGCATTATCCTCATTTTTAAGTGTGCTGATGATTAACATTAGTAGCCTAGTTATACCATTAAATGCTTGAGTATACTTCACACTATCTTTAGGAAATTAAAAATTTTGTGCTACGCACACACAACATTCAGTTCTAATCAAGGCTACAATCCCATGCCTGCCTTAAATTAAACCCAGCTGCAGGCCATCCTTTTTTTCCTTCATGCATAAGCGTAAATCATTATTCCCTCAGAACAGGGGTTATAAAACGTAAATAAATTTATTTTGCTCTGTTTTAGGTGTATTCTTAAAATCCACTTTAATATGATTTGTCTCATGTTCAGGAGTCCAAAATTAAGAGTCCAAAATTATCCAAATCAAAACAATTCCTTTCCCATTCACCCAAGCACAGAAACTCTGCAAGCCAGACGATGGACAGTGACCCTCCTGGACAAGCTAGCCCTGCCGCATGAAGCTCTGTGAGTCCCTCCCGCACTCCCTGGAGCTGCTCCGGAGCCTGAGGCCCCGCAGACTCACGGTGCCACCCACTGCCAGCACATACCAGCTACAGCACTTGGGATTGTGAGTAACACATGGGGGGACACTGCGTTTAATTCTCATGTTCTGAAAACACCTAACTGTTCTAATATTAATAACAATTAATAACATTATTTTCAGTTTTCTTCTTTCACAGAAAGTTTAAATATTAAAAGCATGTTTTCTTGGCATAGCTTTTGGCTATCTAGTAAGGATGTCATAGATGTTAAATAGCTATTACATGTGAGAAAAAATAAAGACATGAGATGAGTTTCATCTTCACTGCTTAGGAAAGATGCTGCGATATTTCTTTCAGTTGATGGGGTTTCAACCAGCATCACACAGTGGAAAAGATTCAGAACTACCAAACCATAAAGATGAACAAGGGTGACAGGCAGATGCAACTGCGATGCAGCAAAGCTTCCACTTCAAGCCAGTGAGGTTTTTAAACCTGGTAAACTGCACTGAAACCCACCTAAGAGTCATACACAGCTGTTACACACAGAACCGAAGCACGTACACAGCTGTGCTGCGTTCTAAGCTGATATGGTTGACAGACTCTCTGCAAAGCCAGAGTTCAAATATTTCACCACATGGTTGGGGAGATTTCCTTAAACAGATCAGCATTCAATTTGACGAAAACATTTATGGATTTATATGACCTTCTGCACCTACTTTTATGTCACATTTTCAAGCTGTCAGAAGATTTTCGGATTGTCCAGTACTCAACAAGCTCCCAGGTGACCTTGTAAAAAGCAATCAGTAATCAGAGTCTGCCTTAGACTCTAATGCCCATTTACTTTCTTTTTAAAAATATCTAGTCATTAGGGAACAAGTTAATATTGAACCATATTCATGAACTCACACAGTTTAACTTTTAAATCTCAGTTTCTGAACCAATGACTGAATTAACGCAACTTTGGCTTAAAGTCTACAGTTACATTAAAAAGTAGAAAGACATGGTCCTTTCAAAATATATTTTTCATCTTTCTTGTTTTAAAGCTTTAATTTTAAAGTGAACTCTGTCCTGATAGGGTAGCTAAATTACACTTTTTTTTTTAAATTGGAAACATTAAGATTAATATGATCAGATCCATAGCTGAAATCACCAAGCATTCTAATTATTTCTCCCCTCTGGAAATTTGCTAGTGGTATGAGAAGACAGAAGTTAGTTAACATGAAGACAGCAAGTGCTTGCAGATAAAAACTGTGTGATAGATAAAATACTGTATTTAAAATGCTACACTGAATAAAGTTAAATTAAAAAAAAAACACACAAAGAAGAGTAAATGCAAATAAGGCTTTTCAAGGAACACAGTTAAAGAAAATGTACAAAAACTCATTTCTTATATGAACTAGTAGGCTAAAGTGCTCAAATTTTTAAGTATCATATAAGAGGTACGAATGACATGGAAATTTCGTATGCAGTAATGTGAATGTCCTCGCTCAGACCATTCTCCAAACTGAGTCATTGCTGCCACCTGGAAGTCAGTGAACTGAATTAAGATGTTTACCCCTTATGCAAGATTAAAAAACATAGTGTGAAGGGTAAAGGCACTGAGGTAAATGGTGGGGAATTGTGAAGATACGGATTCCTCCCATGTCAGAGCAGTGAAAAGAGTGGATTTCACCTGCACAATTCGCTAAACTCTTATGCAAAATAGGTATTTCAATAGAATCAGAATTCATATTTCAACAGAGTCATCTTACATTTTTAAAAAAAAAAAAGAGTTTGATTGATCACTCATTTTTCCTATTTTGTCAGCAGGGTCTGTCTATAGCCTGACCTAATACCTGTGACATCTCTCCATTAACATCAATAAGTTTCCAATCTGGCCTATGGTGACTTCACAACATGAATATTTTCTAATCCATAAATTATTCTTACCAACACTCTCATTTCTAAGGACAGGCCAGAAAAAGGGAACCACAGCTATGTGTCTGCAGATAACATGGAGGACTGGATTTGCAAGAAGTTGGCTGGCATTTGTGGAGCAAGAAAAAATGTTTCTTACAGTCTGTAGCATTGAAATTTCCTCAATAAATCAGATGATGCAGTGTCTCAGTCAGGCAACAGCTTGGGAAAAAATACATTAGCACATGCTTAGTATTGCATTCACATAGCCAGCTGCCTAATCCAATTACCCTAATTTACAAGAAGAATAATTTATATTTTCTAGTGAATACCATGTAGAAACTGTGCTCACTTTGTGCTTTTTCATAACGTTAACGAAAGTTATGGACAATCTAGTGAAATAAATGCTTCGGGTTAATAAACCTTTTTTTATATATTCTCACAGACTTAAAAAAAAAAAAATAGGAAACTGGGTTTTACAAATGGTTGATCTTAATGTGCCTCCTCAATACTCTTTCCCGTACTGACAGCCCTACTTCAGGGTGAGAGGCACTGGCGTGAGGAAACCTTCCAAGCTCTTACAAGACGAGAGGGGCGCCTGGCGGCCTCGCGGCGGTCAGGGATGCAGCACCCTGCACCCTCCGGGCTGAGCTGTGGGAGCAGCACTGATTTCACACTAGCACCTGAACTTCATTTCTCTAGCTGCCTTCTCAGCTGTCTGATACATGAAATTCAGCACGTTCACTCCTGAGCTATGGACCCCATAATAAGACCGGGTGTACCCTCCTTTGGACAGACACCAGAGCTTGTACTTTCTCTAAAGTAGTATGTTTTGAAATAGTTTTATGGATCTGGTTCAGTGAGTCTTCTAGTAAAAAAAAGAATATACGGAACATCTCTGCTCAGAGAGTGGCACCATTGAGTCACTCCTTTGAAACCTGCAGGACTTGAGGGGCACAAAAATGCCAGTGAAAAAACTCCCAGTGATGTTTATTAGACTGACATACAGACATTGCATCACAAGTATGATTTAGACTAGAGGGAAAGAAGGTGACAATAGCTTATTTGTTTTAACTCCAAGAACATTCATTGCAGTGCACAGCTCATCAATTTCTTTTTCATCATTTCTTTATCATTTTCAACTCTTTTTTCCCCCAACTTTCTTCTTAAAATGCATAGCCAGACAATTTTTTTTCCTTTTCCTCCTCAGACCTGCTTACATACCTGCTATTCAGATGGTACCTTGTTCTCATTCCCTCTTGGAGCTATGATCTTTGCAAGCCATACACATTTCTTCATATATTTTTTTAGCAGCCCTGTTACATATCTGTACAAGAACACTGGTTTCTACTTAGCAGAACTAATTGAACCTGAGCACAATATGAGCACACAATTTCCATCATTTTCAAGCTCATATCCATCATTCTCAAGCTAGGGTAAAAATAGTAACAGCAACTCTGAGAAGCAGAGTGCAGGTAGCTCTGCCTTTGAATGTTACTGACTGACACATGCTAACACACAGCAGTCACTACAGATGAATAAAAGCAGTTTACAGTATGTGCTTTCCTATTTTGCCTGCACCACTGATTTCAAACAATATAATATGTTTTGTAATTGAAGAAAACCCCTTTCTGAACCCTTCTCGATCAGAATCTGTGACGCACATTAGCCTGTTCTGATACTGAGTGAAAGCTCAGCGAGCTTGTAAGGAGATCAAGCCCAGACAGCCCAGACATTTACATTGAAGAGAGGCAACCTTAACGCAAAATAGCATCACTGAGTGATGGTGTGAGCTGGAAGACATAAACAAAAAGAAAACTTGAATCAAGTCTGTCTATCACATGCAGAAAAGGCTTATGATAGGGTCATGGGTATTATATAACTCTTCAATATGTTTCCTGAGGATCTACTTGTGGTATGCAAACACTACGGCTCATTCAGAATAGGTGATACCAATGATTTTAAAGATATCATTTTTCTCTTTTGCTAAATTAACAATTTGTGTGACTATTTGTTTAAATGTATGAACTTGGCTATTTCATTGTTCGGTAAATAAGAGTTCATTACAAATACATTATTAGATGTTTAACAAAAAAAAAATCTGATAAAAAGGTATTAAAGTAAGGTTTAATGATCATATTTGTACAAATTGCTGCTAGGAGAATAATATGGTTCTTAATATTACTTTATACTGTCTTAATAAAACATTATTACGTGTTGAATATTACTAATAGATTTTAACACTCTCATCTTTATTTATTCGGTAAACAATGAAAACTGGTTATGTGCAAGCACTTGTTTGAGATTTCACAGCTTTTTATAGATCATATTAGCATATAAAAGCAATTAACACATCAGTGCACAGGAGATTTTATCGACAGCCCCAAACCTATTTTAGGAAAGCAGTGTGGATCAATTCAAAACTTTGGATCTTAATTTGCTCCAAAGAGCTTAATCTGAACCCTACTGCATGGTTAGAGAGAACCCTGCCAGCATGGGAGCACTCGGGATGGGGCACTTGTGGTACGCACTGCCCCACAAGGCAGAGCCTGCCACTGGACGGGCACCACAAAGCTTCTCTAAGCAGCAGCAAGGCATGGACATCGAGAATATGTTCACACTCTCTGCTTTGGCTGAACTTAAATATCTGTTTTTGCTCACGAATCAGCTTCCCATGAAGTCAATGCATTTTGGGGGGACACGACAATTACATTTGTCGCTAAATTTTGTATGCAATTTAACAGTTTTGTATCTGCATAAGATGCAGGCAGTTTTGACTTAGCTGTCTAGTGTCTATATACTGGCACTTTGATCAGTTTCATTAACATTATTTATTAATTATCTGTTATATGCAGACAAAAGCCTGCTGATTCATTAGCCTCAAAAGAAGAAATAAATAAATCAGATGGTATTGTCAACTCCGTAATAAACAAAGTCCAAATGTTGCCTTGTATAATTTAGTCTCTCACAAATAGTGAAATATTAGAAAATTTAAGAATATTTTGTTTGTTCAACGTTTTTTCTTAAGCAGCTATTTGTGCGTGCTGCAAACAGGAAGGAAACAAGCACGCTAGTGAATATGGATTGTGTTTGCTGGAGACACTGTTCCATCTTGTGATGTGCTACTAGAGTAACAGCATACTCTGTTATTATACCAAGAGATTACATTGTACAGTATGTTCTTTGAGTCACCTTTAATTCCCATCAACTCCCAATGAGCTACTTGGTAAATTACTGGGGTGAGTTAAACTTCCAGCTACCACAAATCTTACATAATTCCAATGGGCTGCCTGCATAGTCACTTGCCAAGGAGAAATCTGCTGTAACAAAAAATAACGAGAGTAAAACATGATATTTGAATAATTGTAACAATAGGCATAAAAAAAGGTGTTCAAACTCAATTGTAGGAACCTCAGATTCACTCCTAACTTTACGAGAATGAGTGTTGCCTTTGATCACCATGCTTCAGACACTAAAATCTCACTTTTAAGAGTTACCTCAGCCAAAGACACAAGCTGATGGAGTTATTCACTAGGGAGATTTCACCTAGCTCCAGTCAGAACCAGATGCATTTCCTATCATCCTTAAAGGCTGCCTTTTCTTCTTGAGATAATTATTTGAAAGCAAACTTTATTGCAGGGATTAGAGAATTGAAAATTTGAGAGTATTACTGTGGTTTGCTAAAATTTACTTATCTAGTCTTGTATAGGTATGACACTAGGATAACTGGCTTCCACAAGAAGCAATAAAATTTCCTAAAAATGCCAGACAAACACACCATGGCAGGATGGAGGCCAAACTCCTCTTGCCTCCTTTCCATTGTATTCTGTCAGGAAAAGACAACAAATTGCAACACAGGGAGCACATTACACCAAAGCTTCCAGAGAAACTTCTTCTGCGCTTGCCCCAAGCCATAATGAATAATAAAAAATTTAACTGCAATGAAACTTAAAATCTTCCTATAAAATTCCATATAGAGAGGTGCTTGTAAGCAGCTAAAAACTGAAATTTTTCTCACTACACTGCCTTGGCACTTGTATTTATAAATGAGGATTGTGGAAGAATCAGCACTCACCAGAGCACATGAATGCCAGAGGGAAGGGAAAATGAAGGGGTTTGCATGGCATCTCTGCTAGTAGATAAGAAAACAGGCTGAGCGCTAAATCCACCTCAAAAGAAACTATGGCTCCAGAACGAAACAAAAGAAGACATCGCAGTTGTCCTGAAGTTTCTAAGACCTCTGATTTCTTTATTCACAGTGCTGTGAAGTTTAGGTAGCTGCAGGAATTTACAGCTATCTAGTCCAATCTCTTGGCAGCACCCAGGTCTCTTGTATGAGACTAGCACCTGCTGGAAAGCTTTTCCAGCATGCTAGTAACTCATTTCCCTTCATTTTCTGAACGAAGCAACTGCTTTCACAGGGAATGCTATTATCTGTTCTCTGATGATGCCACAGTAAGAGTACACCCCTGATAGCATTTACTTCACTCTTTATTATTCTTGTACACTTGCATAAAGATTAGTTACAGTATTTCTCCAACCAAAAGTGGCAGATTGTGTTTATATTAGGTAGAGACAGAACCAGTCTGGGTTGACTCAGTTCACTCCTACCTGAAAAAGACAGTTGGACTTCGCAGTTCATTGTAGAGTCAGCATCTGTTTGCAACAAATGCTCTTTACAAATGAAGCTTAGGACACCCTCCAAAATGTCTTTACTTCTATACTTCACATACTTCTATTTAGGAAACAACTTTATTCAAATTCCCACACTCCTGTTAATTAACATTGACTTAATTATCCTTTAGGTATGTGTTTAAAGTTAAGTACGAGAAGATTTTCTGAACCAGACCCAACATGGCTATTTTGTGCCAGACAGTTCACATATTTATAAAACTATGAATATGAAAATTAAAGTTCAGTAAGGATTTGAATGAAGAAGCTATTTTTAAAGATTTGAATGAAAAAGCTATTTTAAGATGTGTCATTAAGAAAAAACTACTGCCAGCAAAATTATGCTCTGTAGAATAACTTTAGTGGTGCTTTTTCTTTAAGAAACTTCCATTGACTAGAGAGAATGCAGGATCAAGGATGATGCCTCCTTTTCCTTTCCCTCCCCTTTTCTGATATTTTACACTGGTGAAGCAAAAGAGTCGTTATGTGAGTGCTAATGAATTTCTCCTCTATTAAAATATTTCCTCACTAGAAATTGTGTTCCCACCTCATTATTGTAGTAATTGTGTGTACATATTTAGTTCCCCAGCAATAGCTAAGGTTCTTACTAGATATTGTGCTCCAATACACAGCATACTGCAATAGTTGAGGGGCAAGGCAGAGGTCTGTGGAGAGCTTATAAATTTAATATTCTACCTGCACCTAAACTATTCAACAGGAACAGCTGGTTTCTTCCATGTATTTTGGTTTACAGATGAAAATATTCCCTGGCACAGGATCTGTGTCCTCAGGACTGAGCACTCTGTCGCAACTCTGCATCCACAGCTCCCCAGAGGGCTTTGGTCGCAAATCCTTTCAGAGGGAACTAGGCCCATCAGCTTCACAGTAAGAATATTTGAAAAAGGGAGGGACCTAATTCTGGAAGGACCTTTAATGCCCACTAGACGATGAGGAGCAGCGAGTGCTTGTATCTCTGAGAAGATGCTCAGTGCTTCCAATGATTGTCTGATATTTATAGCACATAGAGATGATGAAAACATGTATTATTGATGAAGGGTAGGCAAATACTTTCTCCTTAATTCTGCATTCAGTACTTTGATTCTGATTCTGCCGGCCTCCACACGGTGCTGGCTGGCACTCACTGCACAATGAAGGCTTGATGAAGGCTGTCTCAAAAATACCTACATACTTGAGGGTGGTATAGATTAGTGCAAAAACATAGAATAAAATTCATTTTGCCCCACACGTTGCTATGGAGGATCACATTTTCTGGAAGCAGATAGATAAAAATGCAAAATGTATGTTCTTTACCCTTTTAGGCAGTCTTTCTAAAAATATAATTAGCTAAAACGACAAGTTAGAAATCGTGTTAATATTAATTGTAGCAGATGGAATTTTGAGGGAAAGGAGAAAGGCTAATTTCAATTTCTTTTAATAAATCTAGTTAAAAATAGAGCTGTGACAGCTGCAAGTTATTCCCAGCCAAGTTGTATTCACTGAAACTGAAAAAATACTGTCAAGCTCATGGGCAGTCAACAACTTGCTTGCAAACCTAGAAGCAGCAGTACAGGCCTCCTGAACTTGTGACGCATTGCTCTCAAATCCTTCCTCCCAGAACATGAGCATTGTGTTAAACTGTGTCAAATCTCAGAGAGATTTATTTTGAGGCTAAGAATTTATAGCAGTTGTCACCATAGGTGATATTGCCAGAACTGTGCAAAAGATCGGCAATTTGCCTACCCTATAGTCATAGCTGCATGATACCCAATCCAGGTCTAGCAGCTATAAATAATTCTAGTTGTTATAAATAAAGAGCTGATTTACTTAAAGAATCTCAAGCCTGATTTGGCAAGGTACTACGTGTCTCCTCCAGGCTTCTACAGGATTTGAAGGTGCTTGTTGTTTTATTAGCCAGGCAGCTTTTTTTACTGCAATAACTGATTTGTTACAAGATATTTGCGAAATCCTCTCTTGCTTTCTAAAGTTCCAATCCTATACATACCACAGGCAGCTCAGGTATCAGAGAAAAACTTTCCTTGCTTTTTCAGAGTGACTCACATACACATTCAGACTCAGCTTTCTTCCTCTGAAGTCTACCTACATCTGAGCTACCCAGGAGTTGGTCTTGATGCCTCTCCCACTACCTTACAGACCTCTGTGGAGCTACAAATGGCACTTCAGCAGATCAGGTGCCACCTCCAGTAGGTGCCTAGCCTACAGACTTGACTCAGTGCAGTCCATCTTCCCCCACATGGTGAGTCAGCGCATGCACTGCAGCGTGAAGCACCTCCAGTCACTGAACCTTGTGTTTTACATCTGCTTGTAAACTGCCAGCAACACTTCCAACAGCCTCCTTCAGCAGCTTAGCCCATGCTGATCATTCCTGCTTCTTATGAGAGACCTGAACTGATGGACATTAATTGGTCTGGCAATATCAGAGTTTGCAGTAAGGGGTCCTCAAAACCTCCAAAGAAAAATGTTGAATACATTAGTGTAGATAACGGTTTAATCAACTAGATTAAAGCTCCTACTAGTATTTTTGAAGCAACAGGTACCCACATCCAATACCACATGCTATTGGTATTCAGTGGGTTAAATATAGGGCCTAATTCACTAAAGCCGTCAACATGACAATAAAGAAAATAATGATTAAGAAGAACAAGAATTAATTTTATATACATGCACACACACACACATAAATCTACACACACACTTATACACTTTATATAAGTTCATTCCTTTTGCCTTTCAAAAGAACTATAATCAGAAACTGATTTATTATTCATATACCCTTCACTAAGAACAGCAACCTAATCTTTCTAGCAGGAAACACATGAGTTTCCCTCATTTCGAAGCCATAAGGACTCATGAAAGTGAGTGAGAAGCAAGGGACCAGGAAAAGGGAAGAAGGCCAGGGCTTCCCTTATGTTGTCCAGGTATTTCCTTGCTCCGTACCAGCACCATACAGCCTTCTGCTCTCCCCTAACGCTGTGCAGGGCAGGCTTTCTTGCAGTAATAACATACGCTATGATATATAATTTTTTCATTAGGTTTACTTACAGATTTTTGTCCATAATACTCCTAAAGAACAACTCGTCAAATGGCTACAGAATGTATTAGTTAGTTGGAATATATTATCACAATTATCTTATGTTAATGTAGCCTGAAGATTTTTCTTTGCACTTTCTATTCTTGAAATGCTACATTGCTGCTAATAGGAGACATTTAGCTGACCACTGGTGTCCTCTGGGCCATAAAATAATTTCTCTTGAGACAAAAACATTTCATTATAGCACGAATTTCAGATTTCATTAGAACATCACTTCTTTTTACCTGTTATAAAAGTCGTTTTGGAAGCTCAGTGAGGAAATGAAAATCATGTTTATGATCATGTTTTTAGCATAATTTATCCTTCTTCTGAAGGGGGTTCATCTTCTGCCTTCTAAGGCATTTGGCTAAACTAGTCAAGTTCTATTTCTTCTCAACAAAAAGAAATGAAGCACTGCCAGAATGTGATTCCTCCTCTATTATTGGAGCTGTTTAAAATAGCTGGGATTAGTTTTCTCAGAGAGCACCATTGCCCTCCATTGCCTAGGAAAAGCCCTCATTACAAAGCACTCAACTTCTGTATCACTAAGGTAAGCGACAAAGATCTCGTCTTCATTGTCAAGATGCCTAAACTAAAAGCACAGCATTCACTCACAAATGACAAGTTTTATATATGCCAGTAATGCCTGCATAGACAATTTGATAATCAAAAGATTGAGAAACCCAAGCAAGCATTTGCACAGTTTAAATCCAATCTCTGTGAAGATTTCATAGAGTATTTTGAAATTTCACATCTTGCCTAGTGCCCACAAAAATTGTGCCACGAGCACATCACATAGCTGTTCAGAGTAAATCTGTACAAAAACTGAATAATAAAAAAGGAACAAACCTGAAATCACGCTATTAAAGTGTCCAAGAAAATATTCTAATTCTAATTCTAATTCCTCAGGGTCCATCTATAGTTTTTTTTTTTAAATGCATCCAATATATAAATATATTTAGGTGACATTTGCACTCTAAAAGTAATTCCCCTAATTTTGAAAGGGACAAGAGTTTTTTTTCATGGCAGCCTACAACTCTTAACATCTTTACCCAAAATTCGACAGGCTAAATAGTCTATAATATTATTTAAAGAATAGGTTTTGGTACAGCTGCAGAAGTGACTAAATCATAAATAAAAGCTTGATGAAGGGAGATGGAAATAAAGTAGCAGCTGGTGTGGACCTCATCAGCAACTGCTCCTAGAAAGTCCACATTCCATTAAAGAAAAAAAAAAACAGAGATATCAGGGAGATATGGAGAACCTGGCTCCAAAGAAAATCCATAATTACACAGATGGACTTATAAGTGAAAGAAATCTATTGTAGAGCTTCAGAGATGAGAAACACAGGAATTGTCATATTATATTGGGGCCAGTGGCCTGTGTAGCTCTAACAGAAAAGTCACTGCATGCTTTGGGAAAGTTTAGAATATGCAGTATAGTATGTGGGGCAGCCATCATGACTAACATGACTCATGAGCTCAGTATCTGAATCAGAAGCTTTTTTTTTTTCTTTTTAAACTCCTCTTTTAACTCTTGCCCCTTTATTCTGTATACATATTGGCCGCCTCTTCAAGTTGGTTAAGTCCTGTCCTTAGTACGCAGTATGACAATATCTGCTGTTCCAAGCAAACTCAGTAGATTAGTTTTAAGTTTGGCTTCTTTCCATTTCACTATTACTTCTTTTCATGTATGGTATAGAAGAGTGTAATCTAACTTATCTGTATCATTAACTGTCTTGCATATTTTCAGAATGTGCCTTCCTATAAATCTCTAATCTATATTGTTGGAAACTTCTTGCCGGCCCAAGGAATCGGGAGGGGATCGCAGATGCAGACTCCATGTGAATTAGATCCTGATCCTGATCCGTTTATTTAGCCCGAATAACGTACTTATATACACAAGCAGAAGCAAGCTCTCTACACGCGTACAGCTACGATTGGTCACAGGCTATTATCCATGCATTTCTACCGCATTCAGTTGGTCGTGGATAACGGCGTGTATTCACACCATAGGTCTGTGCACCAGTCCTTCTTTCTTACTGACAGGCTTAATCAAGGTTCTGTCTCGCCCAACTTTCTCATGCCTGCTGTTCAAGGACTACTGTTCACATTCCTTTAACTCAGGGAGTATCCGCTATCCTCTTTAAGCTCAGCTCCCTGCAGCCACTTCCCATGGGAAGGCCTCCATCCCCTAGATATGTAGATATGTAGATATGTTCCTACACTATATCATTCCTTTTTTTTTTAATCCAATTTATTTTTTTCCTGTTTTCCTTTGCTTCAATTCCTCTTCCAATCTTTTGACTTGTACCTATTTTTCACATCATATCTTATAATGATGTATTGAGCGTAAGTTTGAGACAAGTAGTTTGGTAAGGTCAAGGAAAAGATGAGACACTTTGCAGTGAGCATTTCCTAAGAGAATACAGGATTATTAAACGCTTTACTTTGGGGGTTAGGTCATGAAGCAGATTTTGCCTCAGGTCAGCAAGTGTTATTTGTATCACATAACAACAAGTTCAAGGCATTATGAAGGCTTCACACTTTTCTGAGGCATGCCCTTACTACTGGTGGGCATCAGGATTACCAATCGCTCTATTCTAATACAACTGAATCCAGCATGATGTGTATCTAGGATCCTCTATGTATCATTTCTTCTGTTACGGGATAACAACTCTCCATAATCTCCCATACTGTTCGCAAATATTCTTGATATCTTATTGACGTTTCCTAATCCTATCAACACATTTTTTTCTTGAAGTATGCACAGCTTATTCTAATCAGCAGTACTTTGAGTGTTGAGGTTTTTTTTCCTTTCCTCTTTTAGCTTCAACTTCAATTTCAGTTTCCATGGTCTTGAACTCTTCAAAAGCTGTTTTGTTTTTCTCTAGAAACTCTACAATTATTACCCACAGGCAGGTGCAATTTTTAACATCTTCTTCAAGTGTCATAGCAGGTTACATCTTTTCTAGCTCATTAGATTAGAAATGATGCAATCTGAGGAGACATCTGAGAACAGGTTACATTGGATGCCACATGGCAATTGCCAAAACATCAGAAAATGTGCAATGTGTTTTCAAGAATGACAGTCCCATGCTTGAAAGCTTTTCTCCTGCATGTACTCCTGCTGTAAGTAAACCAATGAGTTCTTTTCACACTGTGTTTGGCTCTTTCTGTTTTTTGTTAACTTTAAGTTTCTTTGGATACTGCTTTGAAATTTCAGACTATAATAGCAACTTCACTTTTTAATTTAAAGACTTCTGTAATAGTTGTTTTTCTGGGATAGATTCCCATTTTCTAAACCACACCAAAATGAAGCCAGGAATCTCTAAAAAAGTTCTCTGTTACTTACATGTATTCCTTAAAATAGACATACTTTCACTTCCTCTCTGAATTATGCCAGAAGATACAGACAGTCCAAAATGGTTAATAAAAATGCCTTAAAATTTACATTCAAGGTATCTGAACGAAGAAAGTCTGGAGAAGACTACTTATAGAATCTGGATTAAAATTAAGACAATTTTATGTCTAAAAGAAAAAAGAGTGTCAGGCTGGTTCACATCCAAATAGGACATATAGCATGCAGTATACCCAGGCTTTTCTAACACCAGCCAAGTTGGAGTACACACAAGAGGATTGGTAAAGTCATACGGAAGAAGGAATTTAAATAAGCTTTTCCTCTTTAACATTTCTTCTTTTTAGCTTCTCACTTTCGATCCGTTAGCAAGTAAGGTGACGACCTGACCCACACCCCGAGTGCCAAGTTAAAGGCAGAGGGGAAGAGCTAAGCACATCCCAGGCCAAGAGAACCAAGACGCCACACAGAGAGGCTAGGAAGCTCTGGGAAGCTCTTTGCCGGCTACCCACATGAAGGGGGAGGCTTCGGTACTCTCAGCGCTTGGGCAGGTCTACTTAGCGATAATGTGATATAAAGTGATAAAGCCTTTGAGGAGTCTGTTTCAATCTATGTCAAGTTAAGAAATAAACTCAGGATTATGTCAGGAAATGCAATTCACATGAAAAGTGCAAGTTGTATTAAATGATGCTTAGCAGTGAATTTGGGCCAACATTTTTCTGCCTCCTAACACTGAGTGGTAAAAAAAAAAAAAATGTCAGATTTGTAATTTCATTTTGTGTAAAATGAAATTAGCAAGAAAAAGTAATTTTTCTATACACTGCCTGTTAAAAAAAAAAATCTGCATATGCTTCATCCTCCTTCAGCCCTAATTTAAGTCCCCCTTACCACCTATTCTGATCCCAGACACTTAGCGAGCTCAAACAGCAAGGAGAGTCATTGCTGGAGATGTTTGGCTGGTGAGAGCCTTATGGTGCCGTGGCCACCAGCACAGCCCAGCACCACGGCAGAGGGACGCCGGGACCAAGACGCTCCCACAAACACTGCCCCGTCACTGGCCGTAAAGAAGCGATGGCAGAGTTGGCACTGTTGAGCATTTCACTGAGACAATCCAAATGATTCCAAAAAATGTGTGCTGTCTATAAACACTAGTGTTTCTTCCAAAGCCGCACTAAGATAGTCCTTGTCTAGCTTGTTTCCCCTTGTTCACACTCTGATTATATATTTTAGTAATGTTTAGCTGAATGTTTCACAACATATTACCCAAAGACTCTCATTTCAAAGACAACAGCTTGCACTCCCTTACGCACAAATATAACCATTATGGCAAAGGTTAAAAACTAAATTACAATTTGCATTTTTGATGTATCATACATGTTTCTGATAATTACTTATTTTTTTGAGGATTAGGCCATTAAAGAAGCAGATGACCTCAAAACCTGATGTGACTGTAAAAAATTGGTATAATTTAACAAAAATATTTTATGAGTATGTTAATTTCAGCAACAGCTAATGCGAGTTTTCTTGAGTTAATATTTTATAGTGCCTTTTACATGGCATTTTAAAGTTACTCCATGACATTAATCTTTTCAAACTCTGAACCTGGGAGGGAACGTTCACTGGAAATGAAGTTGTATTCATATTTTTTTTGCCTTTAGCAAAATAAAGAATGAATGTTAGTAGAGAAGCCAGGAGTTGGCGATTCATGTATGATATAAATTTGGTAAAATACAGAATTTTACCAGTCTCCATAATATAAAGGATCCTTTGACCAAAAGTTCCTATGATAAACAACAGTTCTTTACCTAGCTGGCTGGACCACCTCAGAACTGTAACAGTAGAGTAACTCCGTGCTGTAACATGGAAGAGAAAGACAACACAACTTGCCAAAAACAGATACACAGTTTGGCTGTAGATAGATGCAAATGCGTGGCTGTTCAGCCTATCCCTTCATAGGCAACTCTAAGCAGTCAGCTGACAATTCCTGTGCTTTACACTTAGTTCTCTTGACAGCGTCTCAGGTGTGGGAAGAGAGACAAAACTGTCATTTGTTGTGATCCATTGATTTTTTGTTTATTCGTTTTATAAATATTAATAGAGATATAACTGTTCTAAAGTAGCTTAATTTTTAAAGAAAGTTACATTCATTAGACAATAGGCGTTATTTCCCATCCTCACTGCCTACAGACAGACAGCAAAACATTAATGTTGATAGATAAGTGATAAGGGATGACTCATCCTAGTTCACTTTCAATCATTTTTCTTCTAAGCTTGTGTTTCGGCTCCCAGAGCCTCTGTATTGCCAGTGTTGCTCATCATCTCAACTTTCAGAGAAGCAGAAGGGTAGATTTGAGTCCTGCTCCTATTGGCATTTGTTCCAGGTTTCATTTCCCTATTAATTGGAGGCCATTCTACACAGCCAGGCCTACGACTTAGATAACCAACCTGAAAATGAAAGGATCCAAGAGGCCTTATGAACATTCCCTTTGTTTTTTACCCTCACTTCTGCAGCGTGCTAATCAACAGTGTGACCCAAAACAGACAAGATTCAAAGAGACAGACTGGGTTGACAGACGTCGGTGATTCTGTATCCCTCTGTCTCTGAGGACCCTAGTGAACCGGATGGGTTAGGATATTTTTTCTCCTTCTGATCTTTTAACTGGTTTATCAAAGTCCTTTGATTTGCTCAATGGCTTATTTTAAGAGGATGGGATCAGATGAATCCTAAAACTGCTGTAACCTTTGAAGCAGAATCTTAAAAGCTGTGGTGTAAAAGGGGAAAGAGGGAAAGAAGGATTCAAGTGACTGAAAGAGCAGCCAGGGGAGAGTGCTGGTCCCTGGACAAGCAGCACAGAGGAAATCAAATTGTTGTAGGCAATCTTCACTCGACTACAAGACAAGCAGTTAAAAGACATTGATTTGGACAGAAAAAGGTTTGCAATTATTTGAAGGTCAGAAGAGCAAAAACTAAAAAGGAACAAGAGGGATAAGATGGGAAAGGAAAATATAAGAAGATCACGAACCTGGGAAGAAATAATTTAGACCTATTTTGAGGAAGGTATTTGTTTAGTTCATAGTCAAAGGTTGCATGCAATTCTTGATAAATGGCCTGGCTTAGATATAGTTAGTATAGTTAGTATAACATTCAGTCAAATGTTTCTAAGCGGATTTGACCAAACTTTTTCTCTGTTCTAAACAAGGTAGAACCACCCGCAGATCATTACAGAAAACACTGTGTGTAGGCATAAAATGTTACCGAAGTCATTCTGCTCTTCCCACTCTATCTTTTCATTAAAAAAGAAAAAACAGATAATGCAGTTCTGCAATATTGTAAATATGAGAACAAATTGTGGCAGTTAAGACAAATATTTCAAATACAGAAGACTTCTAACACCTAGACATTACAATATAGTCACAAACTATGACTGGGGCTTAAAGCCATATACAGTTTTTCAGGCCTCATATTCATGCTGACAGATGCAGATGACAATTAAATAGCAGTTTGGATGATAACTGCAAAATAACCCTCTATTATATCTCTTAAGGAAAAGTATTTTTCCTATTGAGTATATTGAAATAACTGACCATGGAAACATCCATTTCCATTTAATAAACTTAAATTAGGAGATAAGGTTTAGATCAGAAAGGAAATAGATGATGTACCTTACCACAAGGTATTCCATCCTTAAGTCAGCTAATTAACCCCAGGATAGATCTGCAGATGACCTACTGTATCTGAAATGTAGACAAAGGGATGACACAACGTTATTATTTCCCCTTGCTTCATCACCATAATTGACTGTTAACTATTGCCAGTAACAATTGCATCATGGTCAAGTTCTGTTTTTTTGATAGAACAACAACGATATTGCCTTTCAGTCTAGAAAATACTACAGTCTTCTTGAGAATATTCTGAAAAGTGCCAAATACCACTTTTTCAGAAGTTTAG
The DNA here is from genome assembly GCA_013389825.1 of Crypturellus undulatus. NCBI lineage: Eukaryota > Metazoa > Chordata > Aves > Tinamiformes > Tinamidae > Crypturellus > Crypturellus undulatus. Next base: position 46,885 of record VWPW01014138.1, read on the forward strand.
AATAACTCCAGATTCATTAATACGGAAAAAAAACATGAAAACAGATCTGTTATGAATAGGACTTCTTACTCCTAATATGAAGAATGTATATGATGGGAGAGATCAATCACAATACCATATGCATCTCTGAAACATGAATAGAGGGAAGAATCCTGCTCAAGGTTTCCAGGCCCTCCATACCAATCATTGCTATGATGGTCCCAGAGAGCTGTATCACTTTACATTAATTGAAAAGTGTTAGTTCCAATCTCCTACAGTCTGAGAATACTGTTTTACACTGCTAATGGGTCTTAAAGCATAGGCCCATTCCTCTCTCCTTCAGTATTCAGAATTTCCCGGGCAAAACACTGTACGGCTGCAGTATATCACCTCATGCATCTCTGTTTCTCAGCTCAAAAGAATCCCAGTTAAACCACAAATGGAGCTCCTACAAGGAGACCTCCAAAAGAAGTTCTGCAGAGAAAAAAAACTCCCAGAAATAGAGGAAGAAGGACTGGCCAAGTTATGTGTCCCCAGAATACTCGCAGTTCTTATGCACATGATTGATTCATGCTGAATCCATAATTTCATTCCTTTGCTGGAAGGACTGATAATGCATTTTTAATTTCATCTGATGATCTTTTCTTTTTCCCCTCTAGTTCTACAGTCATAACAACTGAAAATGGGGAAGAGCTTTCAGATGAAAAAATGTGTTTGTGGTGTTTAAAAGAAAAAAATAAAAAAAGTTTAAGAATAGTCATTGTCATAAATCCCATCCCTTAAAATCAGTAATCTTCTCTTTACCTTATAAAAATCAAGAAATAACATTGAATTAAGTGATTGAACATAGTCACATGCTTGCAAATTTTTCATTCATAAGAGATGCACTGATATAAATGTCCTTATTTAATCAATTCTTACTCCGTTTCGGAAATTCTAATTCCAGCAAATATGAAGTGTCAGTGAAACAGGTGTGTGTGTGGTGGTGGGGGGGGAGCAGAACCTGTCAGTCTAACTGAGGTCATAGATGAATGCATGCCAATAATTTAATAAATAATGCAAATAATAAAGGAGCACAGCCTCCAGAACACACGGGCTGCTAACACGAAGCCATGTGCAGTCAAATGCTGGCTGTTAGCAGAAGAGCTGAGCGTCTGTGCAAAAGAGCATCTGTAAAATGATTGACAGCTTTACTGATGAAAACTGGAAACCGCTAACTGCTGCTTTTTAATTTCTATACGCTGTCAGCAATAAATAAGATGCTGCCTCATGACCACTAAAAAGATCAATGAATCAGACACTGCAGTAGAAGAAGAGGGACCACATGGACCATCAGCAGCTGGCCTGATTGGATAAATCGGAGTTCTCGAGGTGTGTGGTAGCGCACAGCCCCTGAACTGTGTCAGATGAGAAACGGATCAAAGAAAATAAGGGATCTCAGCTCTCATGTGATTTGCTATTGCCAGGCAACAAAAAGACCAAGTAGACAAATGCTCATAGACTAGGAGAAGAAACTGATTTGGTGATGGCTATTAAGCATATGCAATATCCAGTAAGAAATCAGTAAAGCTGTGTTCTGGGCAGAGCACATATGGATTTGGATTATACTCTCATTTGCACTGCTTTAGGAGCATGTTAACAGCTGTAGAATCCACCTGAGGTAGTTCAGTTTAAACATAACTTTAAGTATCCAAGTAGCTCTATTGACTGTAATGATAATATTCAGTTAGTTACGAGTGCGGGAACAGAATCCAGTCAGAAGGCTCTATTCCTTATGGAATAGTAAAAGGACAAAATGCATTGCGTTCTAACTTTTTTATTAGAATTTTCCAGAAATAAGTTAGTGTTTTGACTGGATTAATATTCAAATGAGAATTACTATGCATATTCTTCCATTTATTGAGATAGTATTTTAATTTGATTTTAATGACAGTAAAGCGCTCTGAGATATTTGCATGAATGAAGCTCTATAAGCATAAGTGCCTGATTACATTATGAATTTTTAGCATATCACTTTTAGTACAGAAGAGTGAGAAACCCAGGTACTAGCTGACTGGAGTTTTTCAGCAGTGAGGTGACCATGAGGCTGGGTTAATATTCTGTGCAAACCTAACTCTTTTTTTCCCCTTTATTTGCACATGAGCTCCATTAAAGCATGAAAAGCTACTATCCAGTGTGCTATGCATAGCCACTGCTATTCATGATTGGTTCTCATATAATCTGGACATTTACTTAACAGGCCAAACTGTGAGATTATTATTCCATGTACATGAACGAGTGCCCACCATAATGAATATATGACATGTATGTGAGAAAACACCTGCACAGGTATTTCTATCTGAACAAAAGATGTATTACGTGGTAGCAATCCATTAGGCCCTGTTATACTTGGAGTAACAGCACTGTACTTGGGGTTGTGTTATGTTACTACTGGCCATTGGCTGAAGCCAGCTTTAGAATTTCACCTATTCACATTGTGTCCTGAAAACAGTCCGAGTTACAGACATCATCTGAATACTGAAAAGGTGGAAATGACTGACTACATAGGACTACGCAGCTGACCAGTGATGTAACTTAATATTGTGACTGCTGGATGCCACTGCTACAGCATGTACCAACCTCATCCTGCTTCTGCCAAGCCACTTGCTTATTAATGTCGACTTTTGGACACTTTTCTGTTGCATGAAAGTCTGGTACAGCATGAAGATGCTGAACCAAGTCACAAATGGTGATGCAAACTGCATGCTATGTACACCAGAGCTAATCTGTGACAGACAAGGATTTAGTTCTTTACATATATTGTCATCCAGCACATGTACATTTCACAGACAACAGCATCTGAACACCACAGCTGGACTCTTACTATTTCAACCAGTGATATCTGTTTCAAACTGAAAAGCCATAGAGAGATTTTTATATGTTAATGTATATTAAATTAATCAAATTTGGAGAAGCCCTTTTTACAGGCTTTCAGTAAAGTTGCTTTGAATAATACACATTTTCTATTAATCAAAATATATTGTGTGCTATCATTTTTACTTAACTGTCTTGCTGACTTGAAGGTATTGTCTTTCTGCACATAATGTTTTGCTTGCATGGTGTAGCACAATAAATTGTACAGCTATTTCAGCCTAGTGAGACATAACCTAACACGTTGTGTACTTATCTGTTGTTGACTCTGCTGACATTTACATGCTTGGAAGGATGCCAGGGAGCAGTATGATGTTCATCATTATTATTTGCACTCCAAATATAAGTAACTGCCTTCCTATATTTCACCTGAGACAAGGCACATAGTTAGCAGGTATTTCCTTCACTTACTGATTTTTGTCCCAATTTTTGTTACTGGGAGGCTCATCCAGAAGACAGTTCTCAGAGTATGCTGTGGTTCCTCTACAGATCAATGATAGTTATTACTCGAATTCAATTTTTCCTGTTATATTAATCTAAATAGGACCTCAGATTGCACGGTCTCATTTCAGATTGATCTTGTGTACAATATCCTTGCGGACAGCTGTATTAGGATCCTCAGTATTTCTTAAAATCAGAGGTAAATTATGCACGTCAATACCTGCATACATTCAATGCAACCCCCAAAACAAATGTAACTGGCTCTGGAGTGAGCTGTTTTCCATTACAGTCGAAACCAGGCTACTGGATATTTTTAGCCCACTGTGTGGGTTAATATATGATCTGATTTGTACCCCTTTCTTTCTCAAAACAGAAAATTCTATTTTCCCTGTTTAGAGAAGCAAAATTGAAGCACAAATCGTTTAAAGTCTTCCCACTCAAGCTCAGATCCCAAGTCAGTCAGGATCTATACGTAGGGCAGAATGAATTGGATTTCCTGCCAATTTAGCCTACTGGCCATAGTAATGAAATAAAGAGTTTATTGGGTTCTTGTAAAGCTGAAAATGAAAGGAGTGATGTATTATCCTACCTACTGAACAATATCTATGGATCATATCTTCATGCTTCAGCATGAATGCTCTGTATTCCCTCTAGCAAAGGGATTTAAAATGTCTTTTGTTCTGTTTGTTTTTTTTTAAGATTTATTTGATCACTTACAAATAGGGAGACAATCCTCTGTGTGTGAGCGTGTGCATGTGTGAGACCCTCGTGGTTTCATTCACTGGTTCATCTTCTGGGGAAATCTTATCATTTGCATCCCTATTGTTCACCTTGCCTTTTGGGGAAATCCTATTCTATCTGAGCAACCATACACATTGGTTGCTCACCCCACCCTTGAGCAAGGATTAAAGCAAACCATTTGTTCCCTATGTTCAGTTACTTTTTTGTCTATTACACAGAAACAGAACTGGTGGGAACTGCAATAGTAAGGTATGAAGCAGAACAGATCATTCAATCAGCTAACCTAGGAGCAGCAACAGAGGTGATTAAGTCACAGACTCACTACCACACAGCACAGCAGGACATGCAATACAATATCTGTATAACTGAATTCAGGATTTTAAAGTTTTCACCACGAACATGGTTGCACAATTAGCCAAAACTGTGCACACTGCTGACTATATTGTCAAGCTACTGTGTAAGGTATCAGGTAGGTTACTCCTGGATTTTCAGAGGGATCCTATGTAGAATGCTCCTGTAACATACTCCTTCAGGAACCAACTTCCATTCTGCTTTTCCTCCTGTCACAAAGAATGTATGGCTGTTGCTGATTGCTGGTATGCTGATTTTTCCTGAAATTTAATCTGTTAGATATAGAAAAAAATACTATACCTTTGCAGTAAGGAATCCCTGTGATCACAAACTAACTCTATTACTCATCTGCATATTGTATAAAAAAAGACACAAAGGCTTGTGCTAGAGGTGATACTATGGACTTTTTCTCTAGCAAGTGTAAACCTATTCTGACTAACAAAATCACAGTGGGGAAAGAACCTAGCTGCCCCCAGAGGAAGCAACAATGTCTAACACTTCGTATATCTGATCCCTTAGCACCTTTTCTTTGAAAAGCAGATTATTCTGACTTTAATCTTTTTTTATTTAAACTCAGCCGTCCAGTTGAGACACCTGTCCTGCAGTTCTGCCACCACCTATGCATTTGTTACATGTTTTATGTTACTTGATCACCTACTTAAGAACTTTGTTTCTGGAGTAAACTGAAAGAAATACATAACCTTCTAGCTCCTACAATTGTGGAGAAAAGCTTCAAAATGTGACCTGTGTGCAGTATCCAGAGTCAGAAGAGGCTAGGGAAAATGAAAATGCCCAGGGTGCTATTCATTTTTAATCTTGTAATTTTTAAACTAATAATGAATTTTAGTCTTGCCATTCACAGTGTATTTAGGTAACCATATGGGCTATCCAGTCTTCAATTTGGAGCTAGGGCACTTTCAAACCTTCCTTCTCATTTTAAAGATAATTTTGGGTTTTCAAACGTACAGAACTGATATACTCCTTAGCAATTTGCAGTAACCACAGAGCCACAGAGTGGCTACAAATAATTCTACCAATTTCCTTTGCAACCTGTTCACCATATCTGAAGGAAATACAGTTTGCTGTACTATCGAGCCAGCAGCAGCATTCTCTGCATCAGCTTCCTCCATAAGGGTGTAGCAGATTCTCAAAGGGCACTACATGCTCTCTGCTTAGACCAAATTGAGCCCTGCATTCACAGTGTGGCTGGAAAGATGGCAGTCATTCCCAAGTTAAAAAAAAAAGAAGAAAACTCTCTGCCTCATGTCATCATCTGCACTATTTTAAAGTTCCTCTGGAGGAAAGAAACAAAATTAACCTATTTGGTCTTGGAACAGCAAAGTACCTATGTTGATACAAGTGGATTGTACTGATTAAACTCCCTGGAAATGCAGATGAGTCTTGCAGTAGTGTTACAAGAGGAAAAATACATTACAGTAAAAATGCATGATTTTTAGATTAAGAGTCTAGCTCCACAAAAACATTTAAGGAATCACTAGATTTGACATGAATTCTTATTGAGAGGGCAAGTGCCAACAGATCTGGCTCCTTCCTTCTCCTGTATGCTCTCAGGTTATGGTCTAACTCCCCATCCAACTACCTTTGAGCCTGGAAGACTGCATGGGGATGAGCTCCAGAGTTTCCAGTTCAATGCTGGAGTATGGATCACAAAAGCTGGGTTTAGTTTTGTCTGATCAAATTCTTACCTATGTGGTAAAGACCTCTTTCCTAGATCAAACTTAAAATTCAGAAATAGATCTTGAACTGTCATTTGGAATATTATTTACAGGGCAGGAGGTCTTTTAAATTTTGGTACAGGACTCTATCTCTAATACTATCTAGATTGCTCTTCTGAAATTCTTAAGGGCATCATGTTCATGTACTCAGAATCAATATTTGCTTCAGTTACTCAAGCAGTGAGAGTGGTCAATGTCATCAGCTGCTTAAAGGGAGAGAAGTCCTACTTACTTCCTTAGAGAACCTGGGGTTCACATGATTCTATTTTTTGTTTGTTTTTAATTGCAGCTGCAGCTGTGGAGGATCTCCCTTTACCCAGAAACTCCCATTCCTTTTATAGTACTTCCAATAATCTTGGCCTCAATCAGACCTCATGGCAATGAATACCACAGACAAATTACACTACATACCACAATAGTTCCTTTTATTCCTTTTAAAATACTTGCTATAAGCTATAATGCCAATCTGATCAACAGTTAAAGCCAAGTGGAATTAGTGAAAGGAATATTCAGAAGAAAGAGCGGGGAAATATTTCCAAAAGTTAGGATAGTAAATGATACAGTGATAGTGCTCCCGGTGTTCAGACACTAGCTGTGAGCTAGAAGAGCCTTCAGGACAGAGCAAAACCAGCTATGCTGCATTTCACTATTTTACTTCCTAATAAGGATTCAGTCTATGAATATGTGGGGTTTTTTTCCCCAAAAAATAGAGTTCCTGAAATAACTTTTTGGATTTTTTTGATGTTTCTTCTGGAAATTCAGAAGTCAATCATTCACTTTCTCAACAGGCAAAGATGCCATTTGGCTGGTCAGTAATCATCCTGATGACTGAAATTTGCAGTAAATAAATCCAAGTGAAATGAGTTTTTTTTTTTAAAAAGGCATCATAACCATATAAACCTGTCCTTGACAATCCAATATTAATGCCACAAAAAAATCAAATGTTTCAACAGGTATTTAGTAAGTGGTCACTCATTTTAGGAAATCTTGAAATATGAATGCTTGCAGGGTTTGCATAATGCTAACTCCAAGTACTGCTTATGATTGTGTCAATGTGTCCTCTTGGCAGGTGCATTTGGATCGTCTTCACAAACACTTCTGGCAGTTTTCTGCTGACAGCCATATTTCCAATCAGCAGACACCTGGCTGCCTGTTCAAATAGGCAAAATATCATTTCTGTGGAGTTTTGGTGCCAAGGATCATTTGGCATCCCCCTGGCATCTCTATGTCTTTAGAGAGGAGAAGGAAAAACATTTTGTTTTTTTTATATACGCAAGAAACAAATAGAAACAGGTCCTAGGACCACCCAATGCAGATGACTGCCTCTTTTCCCCTGCCACCCATTGAAAAATTGTAAAAAGACCTCCAAGGGTACACTGGCCTTTTGCCTCTTCTATCCCTTGCGTAGGGGTACCTTGAGGAGAGCTCGTTCACCAGACAGAGCTCCTTCTGTGTGAGGATGGCTCTCTAAAGTTTTTTTCTTCTCAGTTTTCTTAGACTACTGCAGAAACCTGTTGGCTTCTATTTACTTCCTACTGTCCTCAAGAAGCAGGGAAAGATTGAAACAGAGATCTGTGCTAAAAGATGTCTGTTGCCACATTTCCATACACAAGGACTAGTCCTAAATAATTGATTTAAACAGACTCAGAAATAGATATTATTGAAGGGTCTCCATGAACTGTTATTTTAAATTTAAAAAACAAACAAGAAAGAGCTATTTGTTTAAAGAATGCTGGAGTAGAGATATGGGAAAGGAAACAAATGTTACATATGAGACACTGGAGGCTTGGCTGAACTATATCTAATGAAATTACCTAGGAAAATGAGATAGAGTGAGATTATTTAAGTGTTTTTATTCTGAAACCTTATCTGTGGGCACAGAAATAGAAAGTTACGGATTTCCAGAAAGCCTTAAGACTGAACCTGCACAACCAGTATTGCAGTATTCTGTAAGGCAATAATCTATATCTCCTACTGTGTATTCACCGAAGGGTAGTATATCTCCTGAACTCCTGTACCACAACACCATTGCATGTAATGATCACTTGCAAAGTGGTCTTTCTGTTGATTTATTTACTTCTTCCATCACAACACTGAGTGAAACGGGGAGCCAACAGTTAGCCCTTGGCCAGGACAGACAAGTTAAGCAGCACAGATATACATCTATATCTGCGAAGAAAGGAAAAGAGCAGACTCCACGGTGCCTGGGTCTGGGATGCAATCTGTCAACAAGGTCGCGTCTGTCTCAGGTTTCATGTGGGCTTCACTGGCCAAAGACCTCACAGCCAACTATTTATAGTGGGGCATTTGGGTGGACAATCCCAAAATGCAGAATCACCATTTCCTGAATCATCAAAGGGTGTGAACACCCTTTGCATCTGATTAGAGGAGACCCTTTCACTAATTTCACCCCAACATTTAAGCAAACTCACATGCTAATCCTGATTCTCCCAGAGATCTCCACCTGTGCAGTTTTATACATTGCTTGATATTTACTTCTAGTACCACCATGTCACATGTGGCACAAGTTTGCCTGGGGGCTCCCAGTTGCTCCTCCTCATACTGTAGCGTGGGTGCTCTCCAATAATCTGTTAGCTCCCTTTTTTTCTGTTTCCTACCCAGTCAGTTGGCAGATTAAACACCCGGGAGCCTTTATGCCAAACCAGCACTACGACTAACCACATGCGAGCAATGAGTCACGTGTACATGAGCTCCAGCAGAAATGCACTATTCCAATATTAGGTCTTGAAAGAGAATGGTTATCTTTTTAAAAAGATGTTTACATGTAATTTGTAAATAGGAAATAAATATACTGCAGGTGTTGCCTTACTCACTCCAGTTTGTTTTATACCATCCAACTGAGAACAGAATTAAACCTCCATACTTGAAATTTATCTGTACCTCAGCATTATTTATATACGGAAAAAGATAGTGAAAAGTCATATATACTTCTCAAGGCTAAATGTATGGTGACCACCTTGATACATGTTAAATTCAAATACAACTTTCCTGTTCTTTCAGGAATCTCTCCAGATTACCTCCCAAAGATATACAGTTACAAATTACAGACAGATATTTTTGGCATGGCATGAACTTGGATAGCAGGTAGCCTCAACTGACAAGAGCTTCCCCTCATGTCAATGACCTGCTCTGTCCTTCCCAGCAATGAACAGTATTTTTGCCCTCTATGCAAAAGCAAGGATTAGCTATGACACCACTAAACTAGCACTTGGAAAGTTAAGGGCTCATCATAGTGACACAGTCATTTTAAAGCAAAACAGTGTAAATGCACTTATTCTAAATGCACTTATTCTAAATGTACAGTTCTCAAGCAAGTGCAATAACATTGTAAACTTCCTGAAAATCAAATACCAATAGGACATACATATTTACCTACCTTCTCTCTGTCCTTAAATTTCTGTTCTCCAATTTCGTGCAACACCATGAGTCCACTAACACATGAGCACTTGGTAAAGGACCAAAATATATGATCCAAACTAAGCTAGAGTAAACCCTTGCAGATCCATTTGCCTCATTCTGAGACAAGGCTTCTATATTGTAGTTATTTTGTGAACCACTGGACTTCCCTTGCTGAATTTACAGTGATGGTCTGCAGTGGGCATTTGAATATATTCCCCTTTTTCAGTTGATAAAGTTATTAATCTTTCAAAATAGCATATACTATAGAGAGCAAATTCAGAGGAAAAATCAGGGTTAGTAACAGAAATCTAATCACCTATTCTCATTATTGGAAATTTATACATCAGTCTTTCTGCTGTAAATAGAGAATTAGCTCTGATGAGAACATGCACAGTAATATAATGTCATGTTCAAAAACGGCCTTACCTCCCAAAGGATCCCAAAGCTCTGGGTGAAACGACAGGCCCCCTTGAACGGCTCGAATGCTCACTGCCCTGAAGCTGAAAGTAATGCAACGATAAGAACAGGCCCATCTACTGATTGCAAATAATTCATTTTTGAGTCATGGAGGGTTTTAAGGGAAACGGAGAAAAATGCAGAGACTATGACTAGGATTATGGAAAAGCTATCAAATCTGGTCTTATAAACCTCCTACACATCAAGGCAACCAAGTATGAGTTACAAAAAAGTAAAGCAGAAAGGCTCATAAAAACAGCTTGTGCTGGCAGGATTTTTATGAAGTTGCCTAATATGCATCTTTCCCTGCATCACTTGTAACTAGCTCTATAGAACTCCTTACTGATATTTGTTGAAGCTGTTCTTGAAAGCCAAAGTACCTGGAGCTGCCAACCGTTCTGATGGTTTTCCATCTCTACCATGAGGAACGTTTTCTTAACATCTATCATAATTCCTCCCCACTACAAATCAATGTCACTATTGTGTGTCTCTTCCTTGTCTGCACACGCTCTTTAGGCTGAACAGCAGCGGTTTGTGCCAGGAACTTTCCTCCTTTGTCCTTCGGCATAAGGTTATTTCCATAGCTCAAAAAAGCTGATCCCAACAGTCCTGTGGATTTGTTAACCTTGCTTTTTTCATATATTAATCATTCCTACCTGCATTCATGGGTTTTCTAGGTAAGACTAAAACATTTTATAGCATTTATACTCAATCTTATACCTGAATATTCAGCTAGATACAAAGAAAGAAGCACCTCTTTCAGAACAAGGATGAACAGAAGGGAGCAAAGAGATCTAGCAGTCACAAGGGACTCCAGTACAGAGCATGTTGCGATAAGTTCATATATCTGTAAGCCTTTGTAATACTCAGAATACTTGTCACCTAAAGAGGTCCTTGACTAAAGGCTCAAGCCTTGCTCTTCAGGCCCTTTGCAATGCTCTCTGCTAGCACACGGCAGTGACCAACTCGAGGAATTGCTCAAGTTCTTAACACTTCTAACAGAAATGTAGCAGCTTGATTCACTTGAGCATGATGTTGGATTTTGAGTCCCAGGGCTCAGGACCTTGCTTATTTATTTTCTTGGCCCTGTTTTGTTTCCAAGGCTAGAAAGACCAGCCTAGCACATCCCTGTCACTTGCAGTGAATACAGGGATCTGGAGGACATCACAGTACCCAAAGTCTGTGTCCACCTATTATTATACTATGCAGGAAACGGAGTCGAGGTGCTAAACCTCAGAGTCACAGACCTCATGCTTCCAGAATAGGTAATGCAGAGTACTCCGATCTCTTGTCACGTGGGATAAATCTTCCCTGGGACCATAATTCTTCCTTCCTTTTGTAAGGTAAAGTACTGTTCATTTAATACCAGCAAGTGCTGTCTTCCACTGTGAACCCTTGTTTTTGACATGTCCTTTGTTGTGTGCGTTCACACAGAAAGTAAGGTTATTTCATGTCTATCATAAATTGTTTTTAAATTCTGTGATTTTTTAATCATTGTGTAACATATATTCTTTTAAGAAGGGGAAACCTAATATACGCATGGGTATTCTTCACCTTTTCCATAAGAACATTCAAGTTCTTTTTTTTTTTTTTTTAAATGCAGAGCAAGATCACCCTTATTACGCTTTCTAATACAGTGAATGTGTTGTGTGATCACCTTGGGGCTAGCATGATGACTGTATCATCACTGTACACATCACATGCCTTGTGCTTATGAGTCCTTCGTTCCCTCAAGAGTACCACTCTTCCATACTCAGCTTGTGTTCAGCTTGGGGCTCCTTCCAGCAGCTACTGAACACTCTGCCCCTCGCCCCTTTCATTTCCCCCAACTAGGGTGCAAGATAAATCACTTCTGCTCACACAGAAATTTACTGTCTCGGTGCCAGCAGTGTGACAAGCACATGTTAGTTGTCCCCACTGCATTTGGGATGATGCAGTTAGACATCAGCAGGTCACATCCCTCCTGCTTACAAAGGGCTGTGGAAGGTTTGGGGATGAGACCAGCCTGAAAACAGACCTCATGTGTGTCTCAGTTCCACTTCTTCACAAGCCCAGAGTGACCCTCTCTATTTATAGAATGAGTTATTTCACTTTGCCTTTACACAAAGGCTTAGAACAAGAAATATGAAACTTTTCAGAAAGAGAGAGGCCTTTTTCCTACTATTTTTCTGCTGTGTGGCTATTGGGAAAGGAGTTTTCTTACAGCCAACCTTGAAACTGATCTGCTACCACCTGGGAAATACTTTCCAAATCCTCCTTCTTACATTCCATCATTTTCAAACCATCTCCTGTCTAGTCAATTACTAAATCTCCTTTAACTCCTGTGTTGTACAAGTGCCTGAAATAGCAAAGACACATTCCTGGAGTCCTTTCGGTCCTAGGAAACGTATTGCAAGCAGAGCATGGTTTAAGCATCCAGCGTAATAGCCCTAATAAAAGCACCAGATACTCAATGCACTGCAGTACTGCTTGCTTTGCAGCACATCATTTCAGTAATCTTGCTTCTCTGAAGCACTTGTGATTGATTGCCACTATAGACATCAGTCCTGAAACAGTGTCACTCACTTGCTTACATTTATATTCTATTCTCATCCATCTAACAAAAAGAAATGCTTGCATATTTTTGACAATGATAAATTATGACCCATTGAAGAGAGCAAGGACTTAGTTACTCTTTTAGAAAAATCACATTCTGGGCAAAAATCTGCATGGCACAGAGGATCTGACCAGGCCTGGGCAGCAGCAGGGCTGGCAGCTCATCTCCCTTCCCTTTCCTTCCAGATGCATTCAAGGTTATCACAGGTCCTGCATTCTGTTTTAGGACAGTACAAATAGTAGTATCACTTACAGCAAACCAGGTGAGAAGAGCCAGTAAATGAACTTTAAAACTCACAAAAAACATTTGGTCTCCTTTATTTCTGGTTACTGCTTTACAACTAGGATTAAATGGCTCAGCTCTGAAGATGAGAAACATTTTGGCAGGCCTTGGTAACAAACTAATGACCCTGTAAAATAGGGCTGGCCAGAAATTTTCCAATCAACATGTCCATATGTTGACTCGGAAACGTGAAATCTCTGTTTGATAACCTTTCCTCAAATGTGAAAATTAGCACAGGAATAATATTCAAACTGAATCCAATGGCTCGGCTCATTCCTTTTTGACCATGACTCCTAAACTTTTAATTTCACTTGTAAAATTAAAACAATAAAAAAAATTTTTTTCCAGAAGAATTCCTGACCATCCTGATATTCAATATTAGTTCTTCTGAACCCATATAGCCAAAACAAAGCATTAGAAAATAAATTACAGAAAAACGAAAAGGCTAAAGTAGAGACTAAATTTAGAAATAATTTGTAATTTTCTATTATTGGGCTGTGTGCTTTAGCTCACCAGCTCCATACGCTGGCTCATAAAACATTTTTTTTCTCATTATTTGTGCATGACATATCTGATATAATGAATGAGCACAGACTACAAGATCCATCAACCACCAAGTGAAAAGTGACAAACACATTTTCAGTGTGCCCAGTCCTCCTCTCAGGAGAGCTCTGGTTCTCAAGCATAGCTCTTTGTTCACACTGCTAAGGATAAAACATGACGGGCATTAGAGCACTAAATACTCAGGTAAGCCTATATATCCCTATGGTTATAGACAGCATCTTATAAACGCGGCTTCCAAAACAATAATAGCTTCAATTTGCATTTCAACAGCTATATTTCTATAAAGAAATATGCAACCATACGGACTTTTGGTTGCAGGTGATAAGCAACATTTTTATTCCATTGCAAGGAAAATACAGCAACCAATTCAGGGCAGTCCCAAGATAAAACTCATATGAATGTTTGTTAACAGGAGTAATCTCAAAACTTCACTACAGATGCTCCTTCCCCATGCCCTACAATGACTGCCATAACAAAAATTTCTTCGTAGCATGGATGTGTTTCTATTCTGCCTCTTCTCCTGCTTATACCAGAAGCAGTGATGCCTGTAGAATCACTGGAATTTGTAATCCCACAACCTGGGAGGAGAGTCAGGTTGAAGATTTCCTTTGTATCATTATTTGGCACAGAAGTTTAGTGATTTATTTGGTTTCCTTGTTAAAACAAAAAACACAAACCAAAGCTCCCCACCTAGCAACGAAGCCAGGGTCTTTTCTCAGTTGTTTTCTCTGTGATCCTGAGGAGTCAACGAATTCCTCTCAAAACAGAGTATCTATATTAATGCCTGGAAAAAACAGTGAAGAAAGTACCTCTTCCTCGGTGGAGCATTTTTAAGCAGACATTAATATATCTCTTGTGACTTTGGAGGACCATCATCTTTACGGAGGAACTTAAAAAGGACGTACAACATTTCTGGTTGATGAATACAAGCAGGTTTATACAAAGTCATAACTTAGGCGCAAATCATCTTTTCTACCAACTTGGACATAGCGAACTTCTGACCCTGTGGGAAGGCCTGTGAAGGGCCAAGCTTACTAGTTGTGCAGAATTCAAACCTGTGCCTAGCAGCAGGCTCTGGGAATAAGATAAGTACCTAGTATTAACAAGGAGAGATCCACTGTAAAGAAGAATATATTCTAGCCTTTCCAATAACTGAAAAAAAAGTATTAAAAAAATGCCTTTGATACAGTGTTAATGACAAAGAATTATTAACAGTCAGCTAGGAAGGTATCATTCCACAAAGCATAGAGGACAGAGCAATCAATTTTTTATTTGAACGGCTAAAGTCAGGCAGCTAAAGCTGCAAGTGGACATGATTTGCCAGAAACAATAACAATATTTTCATATTTTCAGGGCACAAAATTGTGGAAAGTAACGGGGTTAGTCATTAAAAAAAAGGCATATAAATAAAATGTAGATGGATCAGAGCCATAAACGTTTGAATAGGATATTGAGCTGTACAGGAAATTATTTCCACTCTTTCTCAAAACATTTTTTATTGTTCTGCACTATTTTTTTTTCAACCACAAACCTCCTCAACTCCCCAAAGTAACAACAAAATCTATTTCAGAGGGACAAAAAAGTGGCAGTGGCTGGGGGATTAGAGTAGTCATCATTGTCAAATCTTGCTTTAGTTTACTCAGAAATAGTTTCAAAAATTCTTCTGTTAAAAAATTCCTAATCAGTTTTATTCCGTGTTTCGGTGCAACAGACTTTGGACTGTTTGAGCTCTTTAAAGAGATAAGAAACTATCTGTCAAATAAAAGAAAATAAAAAATGAAAAGGTGTCCTTTTTGGTCAACCTATCCTACATCCCACTGCACTAGCTGCCATCTTAGTAGTACAACACATTTGTACTAACGGAACCAACCTTCAGCTTCAACTTTCTCAACTTAACTAACATATCACTTCCCATCATCAAAATAATGCCCGTTGTTTTCCCAGAGATGTTACTAAGCTCATATGTGACAAATAACATGAAGCTCCATCTAACATTTTTATCATCTTTTTCCTGCAAATTGGCACATTTGCAATCCTCATCTCAGTTAACAGGTCACACAGCAACAATGACAGGCAATATTTTTCTTTTAAATGTTCCTAAAGATCCCAAAATAATACCAGGGTGGGGTGGGTTTTTAAAAAAGTTGAAAAGACAAAAATGAAGAGAATACTGTATTTTTTCTCTTTCACTAAACACTTCAATGAGCTTAGAAAATCCAATGCCAGAATCCTACTATAGATATGGGATCTAATTACAACAGCAGCTGGCAACAAGTGTCAGCTCTAGCGAACATACAGAATATATCAGTGCAGAAATCAAAGAGCGCAACTTTGGCAGGCAGAGCACAGTCACACTGCTATGGCTGGGCTGGGGCCGGGGAGCAGCCGCAGCTCTGGCGTAGGTGGCACTTACATTCCAGACAGGTGTGTGCACCAAGGGGAGGCTCTGAGGAGCCCAATGCAGCAGAAAGGAGGCTCAAGCTGCAGAATAAACCACGGAGGAGAGATGGGGGAGAAATAAATGATGCATGATGCTCTCATAAATATATGTGAGGTACTATAACGGATGGAAAGAACTTTTAAAAAATAAGATCCTGATGGCAGATATTGGTATCTAGAATTAAAAAAGACAACAATGTGTACATCAGCAGAGAGTTTACGTGCGAGGTAGCTGGAGAATTACACTGTTTGGGAAAACAGTAGAACAAGAACAGAATACAGCACCTCTCAGCATGGACAAATCATGTATTTATGACATGGAATTACGAAAACTTATGACCTATCCAGAATACAAAAGACTTCTAAATATTACACAAAAGTATTCAATAACTCAGTGAAAAATAACACCAGTTTTGACTGGCATTTTCATGGTGCTTTTCTTTTTGTATGCAGAAATGCAGAAATGCAGAAACGTACACACTGTAGTGGTAAAATCACATTTCCCTAGGTCTCAAGTCCCTGTGCCAATCCTAGCACGTCCCAGCCGTTCTGCTTCAGGGAAGTCTGAATGCATTTCCTTAGTGAGTGAGCAGGCTCAGGAAGAGGCTTCCTGAACAACAAAACTTAAAATACCTTATCCTTAACTAGGGAAGTGTTTGTCAGCTTCCCTGCGTCCTAGAGGGCCAGCGCCCCACCGGCTTGTGTCCCACATGAGCTGGCCCAGGAGGACAAGCAGAGTTTCCTTCATTGCCTGGCTCAGGGCCGCAGCAACACCACGTACCATTTCCTCAAGAATTAAACTAAACAGCCTTGGTCTCAGCTACATCACAGATGACAGCTCTAGCCTTTGCTGAGATACCTATATAGCAATTTAGTCCTCTGCCATGTGAGAACACCACTACCATAGCCGCGAGAGTAGTCACAGGAATAGATCTATTAATTAATGTTAACAAGAAGGGCTGGTTAACTTAGATGTCTACTATTTCAATGTTTTTTAAAATACAAATACCATATTTGATCTGACAAACATATTTGCAAAATTGCACCGTCACAGTATAGGAAACGTGCATTCTATGTATTAATTTTATTAGACAGAAGCAAAATGCTTTGAAATGTTTCATGCAGTTTTCATAGGAGAGAGAAGTTGAATTTTATAACAAACTCCTTTCTTCTTTTGCCCTTCCCCCCATACATTTTCTTTCCAAGAAATAAAAGAGTAGGGAGAAAGATCTTCCATGCACTTTTAAAAAACCAAATAAGGCGGAAGTGAGAAATGCAAAAAAAAAATCAGTCTTATTTACAGAGGACAGTTTGACGTTTACCCTTCACGTATTTAAACGAGGTGCGGAAGATGTGAGACTCGGGACAGACATTGCCAGATTGTTTAACTGTGGTTTGTCTGGACCAAATAAGATTTTTCAGAGAGTAGCCTACATTTTAAGCAGGCAACATATGCGCCCACAGAGAGAGCACTTACAAAATATTGACAGTTTTCGGCACTGCTTTGGGACTGAGCTTCCAGGCAGAGTTTAAGTAGTACCTGTAAGGAAGGGGCTCAGAAGGAGAAGCAGCAAAGAAGAGTTTGGCCCGAGACCCAAGGGATGTCCATACACACACATAAATCCTTTTTGGAAGGCCTCTGCGGGGCTACACAACATACATGTGAAGAGGTGAGATCTGCGTGAACACTCTGCATGGCCACCAACTCACTTCTACCAGTACTAAGATAGAGCTGAACTTGGGTCTTTCAGTTCAAAAGTGCCTGTGTGCTGACAAGGGAGCCTTCCCACTTCCCTCTTGGTTCTGCCCAAGGCCCGACTCTATCCACGTGACGGAATCATGAATTTAATTACATTTCCTGGAAAAAAATGATATTCAAAGTGAGAGAGCCTGAGCTGTTACAAATCAATGCCCTTCTTTTCATGCCAGCAGGGGAGATTGTTTTACAGCAAATGAGAAATGTCTTTTTCACCTGTCTCTGTCTCCTGACTCCAGAAGGTGCAATGCTGGATGTCACCAGGAGAGCGTGTTAACGCTGGGCCCACAAAGCAGCTCCCGGAGAGCAGACCTTACGTGCAATTGCCAAAAGGATCCACATTAGTTGACAGAATTATCAAGTGTGGAAATAGATAGGCCAGTTCTAGACGTGCAGTCTGCTCAAAAAAAATGGTGCTTTTCTAAAAGACTTGCTGCTCTATATGAATAATCGCTATGATAATGAATTCTCCCAAATTAATTAATAAATTTCAGCAGTTGATTCCTCTGCCAATTTGGCTTATGTAAAAATAGTCCCAGTGTTTCATTAAGATATAGAGCACACTGATACAAATACAAATGCTGCTTTAATACAGCATGCTGCATGGATGCAGTGAACACTTCATTTTAAAATGAACATGACTCCAAAGCAGGAAAGCAAACACAACACACAAAAGTTGCAAACTTTTATAGGTGAACTGAGCAGTTGGATGTCCTATCCCTCAAGTTTCTTGTATATTCTGCTGAAGTTAAATTTACAGGTAAGGACAGAAGAAAGATTGTTTATCAGTGAAGGTTAAGAAAATCAATTCTCTTCTTCAGTAGCACTCCATTGTACTCTGGCACTCCTGCCTGTTTTGCACTCTGAGAAGAACGCGTGCCTTGGGCAGCAATCAGCACCCTGGGCGAATTCCTGCTTGTCTGGAAAGATCTGGGGCACGGGACACCACAGATGGGTACTCCCACGCAGCACAACCCGTCCACTGATATTTTGTCTCACTCAGCAAGACTTTCGGATGGGAACAAGCAACAGCTGGGAGGTTGATATAAGCCATTATTATAATCTGCTATTTTTTCTCAAGCTTTGACTGCCCCACCCTACCAAACCATATTTTCACTTCGAATCATTTAGCAAGACTCTTCCAACATCCCACTTGACATTTGTCTTCAAATAGACACAGCTGAAGAGAAGGCACATCGAAGCAAATAAGCACTGAAGTGGCATCACTTGCTGCTACTGCTGAAAGGGGGGCCCTCGCTGACCTCCTAGTGTGCAACTCAAATTGTAGCAAACACCACGTCTGCCTCCGCAGCTGCTCACAATTCACCAGTTTCCCGAGTGAACTGCACTGATGTCTGAATTGAAGCTAATAAAGAAATTCACAGAGTGCCACTCCCAAAACATGTATATCAGCTAGGATGTGAAATTTTGAAAAAACAGACACACCTGATTCTGCTCCATATTTCCCAGCATAGGTACCAACACACCAACATCGTACCACCACCATGAAGGGCACTGGTTGGCAAGGGGCTACCCAGACACTGCTACTGAGTGGGATTTCCAAGTCCTATCGAGCTTCCTTTCTGTTAAAAGCTGGCTACATAGAGGCACTCAGGGAAGGCAAGAGACATTCATCAAATGTATTAAAGTAAGTTACATAATATGGATGACAACTAAGCTATGTCAAACAAATGCTTCAGAGTACAACCATCCATTTAGAAGTTTAATTGCACTCTCCAGTTAATCAGTTAGCTAATCAGGCTTAATTTTCCTGAATCGCTGGAATAGAAGAACCTTTAGAATCGGGAATGGGACCTAACCCACATTTTTCATACATCTCTTGTTTTTCCACATAGCTAGGATTTAGCCCACTTTAGCAACTGACTTATTTGTAGGAAAACTTTTTTTTTTAATTCATAAATAATGCATCTTTTAGACATTATAGGTCTGTTTTTTTTCCCCTCTTACAAAAACGACCCTAAGAACCCACTTGCAGTTACTAATCTATTTCCTCTCTCTTTGGTGGGATCCATACCCTGAAAAAAAAAAAAAAAAAAAAAAGATCTCTATTCTTTTTTAGTCTTATAACTGAACCAACTTCCAGATTCTATCCCAACAGAATATTTATTCTCTATCTCAATATTAAAGCATAGGTTTCTGAGCAAACCGTGTTGGATTTTGGGGGAAAAAAAAAGGTTTTTTTTCAAAGACACGTGCCTGTGTGTCTTTGTTCAAAGTTCAAAATAATTGCTTGAACGGAGACTGGTAGTCTTTCTCTTAAAACATTAACTTTTCTATAAAATATTGTTTTGCTGCTGCATTTGTCCTTATTTCCTTTGGGTAACTTCTCTGAGTTTACCATAGGGATCCAGGACACAAAAATCTCTACTAGATCATGAAAGAGGATTCAGTATCCCAAGGCTCATTAAACTCTGAGCTTGTTGTTTGTGGTAGCCTGGGACTGGAACTCTTCATGGCCCCAAATACAGAATATCCTTGCTCTGATACAAAAAAAAACCCTCACATCTCTACATATTGGCAGTATAGGCTTTAAACCTCCTCTTTTTGTACTAAAAAATGACTTTTCATATACACCTCAAAGTCTGCTGCCCTCTTAGTGGGTGTAAGCAAAAGGATAGTAGGAGAGAAACACTTCCCATATGTTCAGCATTTCAATTTAGTAACAGCCTAATTTGCTCAGCTTTGGTGAGGTCTCAGCTGGAATAGGACAACCAGCTTGAAAAGCATAAGAATGATGAATGACTAAACAAATTAGTGCTGATTAGTTCAAAGAAAGAAGACTGAACTGCTAAGAGTCTTCAAAAATCTAAAGCACTTACAGAGAGAAAAGAAAATGAGTACCTGCCCTACGTGCTGCCTAAGGTAAGAAGTTACAGGTTTAAAATATCTCAAAAAAAATACAAAACAGATGTTAAGCAAGAATTTCCCTAACCAGGAAAAGCATAATGATACTGACTTTTTGACTCTATGTTCACTCATCCTTTGGTTGCTCCCAAACCTGCAAGCAGTGGAGCTGGCCGATTTACCCATCTTTAAGTGAATGCTACCATTTAAATATCTGTAAGTCCTTAAATGGTTAAAAGGTGAGATGCATTGTAAATGAGTGAGGAGCCAAAGATTCTAATTTACAAAGATAACAGTAGAACTATTGTAAAATACTTTATCAGCTTACAGCAGGCAGTGTACTTAATACTTCCTTTCTCTATTTTAGATATTTGATTTGTAGTGTATATAAACATTGCAGTATAAAGCAAAGATTAATGAGAATCATGCAGATACTGTGACAGTAAAGCATTCCAGTTTTGCATATGCTATCGACACAGATGTTGATTTATTTTCTTCTGAAAATTCAAGTTTTTTGTCTTTTAATGAGTTCAGATTCAAGCACTTTAATATAATATAAACATTTACAAATGAGTGCAAGATCTACCAAATACAAAAAAAAGCTCTAATTTTATGAATATAGTTGTTTGAATTTTTCTAACCCAAGGGGAAGAAAGTAGAGCTGTATTTCTGAAAGAAAGAAAGAAATGAGATCCAAGGGAAACTGATAGGGGCATTTTTGCTAAGTAAGCAAAAGAATAACAATAACTAATCAGTAAGAGAGTAAGTCTGAGTGTAGAGTTTAATAACTTAAATGGAACAGTGTTTAACATCGCCTTCATTAGTGAAACTGAACACATGTATTTTAAGAGAAATTCAAACCAGCATTCTCTGAAGAGGTGTTAAATCAATAACTGTAAACTTGATCCAGTTAAATTATAAAATACACTACAATTCATGTACAAAGTACACATAACAGTGACAGCTGACTATCTAATTGCAGGAGCCCAAAAAAAAGATTAAGCTTTTACTTTTCCTCCTCTACACAGATTTCTTGAATACAGCGCCCATGCTAATGACAATTAATTCCTACATCAGCCATTCATGTTGGCTTTTACCCCAAATTGTTGCATAGCTTATCCACCTCTCTTTCTGTTCCACTAAGGAGTCTAGACTATTGAGACAGTGAGGACAAAACCTGAACTTTGCCCTTCCTGCCCACACCACACCTCTAAGTTTTCCCATTAAAAAGAAAAAGAAATGGAGAACGAGGAAGCTTTGATGAAGTGAATATTACAAACATTTCATCTTGAATATTTTTCTTTGTATTTTTCATAAAATTAATTTTTGCTGCACTGAACACTATTTCAAACTTTTCTTATTTGTATCTGACCAGCTTCACAGTCAATATTCATTCCTTCATTGTTAGTTCCATTGATTTAGAAAACAATTCTATGGATTAAAAAGCTATTTTAAAGCGCATGAAGGTACCTCTAGAAATAATTCTACAGACATATTTTGAGGAGAGGTGGTGTGTTTTGGGGATGGTTCTCCTTTTTTTTTTTCTTTTTTTTTTTTTTTCTTTCTCTTTTTGAACATAGTGATGAAAGGAAATAATAATTCTGCATATTCCAGATCTTGCTACTTAATTCCCATTTGAAAATCACAAGACTCTGCCAGGGACACCATAATCAGCACCAGTAACCAGCAAGGAGGTTAAATAAATAAGTGTTCCTGTATACTTGTAAGCACGCACTGAAGGCTGTTAAGGAGACGGCTGGTTAGACCTGCTGCGTCATTGCACTGCAAGGAGGGCTGTGCAGTGAGGTCAACTCAGAAAGTGGCACAAGGCAAAGATAGGCGAAAATCATGGGTGCTGACTTAATCTTCCTTACAGAATGAATGAACAAGTAATAAAAGCACCGACTGCTCAACTTCCCTTGTTCAAGATCCTTATTCAGCACAGGTAGCCTCATGAATATAGATTGTCTCTTCCCTCTGCCCTGCAAATAACATCTGCTTTTTCACCTTCAAGACAGAACTTTGTCAAAACTTGATAATTTTTTAAATGGAAAAAACAGATGAGGAGAGCAACTCAAGGTAAGTCATGAGTCTTCCCTAGATATATTCCATATGTTTCAGTGCTGTCCAACCTTCCTTACCTCCTAGTGTAAAATCACAAATAATGAGAGGGGGAAAAAAAAGGCACGATCTCTAGGACTACAAAAGAAAACAATACACATCAGTAAAGGCAGGTGTCTACAGAGAGGCAGCCGATTTCAGAAATAACCTACGTCTCTGAATTTGATTTTAACCTACGTTCAACACGTGCTCTCAGATTCCTGCACTGTCTGTATTGATGTACGTGAGTTATGTCTGTCTTTGGTTTTAGGCATATAGCTCAGTGCCTGATTTTTAATGAGGTTTAACAGATTTAATACAAAAGGGCTTCTCAAAGCCTGTAGTTAAACAAAACAGAGTTTGTCATCAAAGATCAAGACTTTTTTTTTTCAGAATTAAAGGCATCTTCAAAACAGCCCTTTCATATAAAATAGACAGCTCTGTGCTAAGAAATTCAAAATAACATAAAAGAACCCACTTCCACTAAAGTCACTCTACTTCTAAGAGAGTAATTGGTGCTTAAACCAGTGTAGACAACTTTTCGCCCTCCCAGTCCATTTCTGTTTCGTATTCTATCTGCTATTAATTTTCCACGATTTGGAGGGCTGCCCTAAGTAAGGGGATCTAAGTTGTCACACACTATTTTTAATGAGCATGTAAGGTGGAATATTCCAGGATGCTCTAGGAGACCCCCTGCACAGAGCACAGGCTCTAAATCCCTGCATATTGCACCCAGATGATGAGTTTTTACTTCTACTTATTTTATTTCCTTCAGTTTTTCAGTCAAATTATTATAAATTAACTCTCCAATGTGCCTTTAAGTGGAATTACTTCTCCTAGTATGCTTTCATTAACTATAGCACTTAAAAATTAAGTTATGTATTAATTGACATAATTACATACTAATTAATGTAAATTAACTAAGGAATTAATTAATGAAGTTAATTAAGGAAATAAAGAAAATAGTCATAAAAAAAAACAAAAATCCCTTCCATGCTTTGCTTTACATGGAGGTTTCTAATGACTTTTCTATCTCAGAATTTTGCAAGATGAAATGTTCTAACCACACATCACAGTAATCCTTAATATCTCTGTAAGTCTAAGTCTCCAGCAGGCAATGCAATATCAAGATGAAGGAGAGATGAAAAGATTATCTTGAACACTTAACTGGAGTACAGGACAAACAGAATTGTAAACCTTATTCTGCACAAGATGAGTTATATAGAAAGACGAATCGAAGAAGTAAATAACTGTAAAGTCAATTCTAAAGTAAATTGAAGGAATTCCTATTCGATAAAAAATACAGATTTATGAGTATAAGCAAAATCATTTACAAGGTCTAATTTTCAGTATTGCTGATTAGCTGTAAATCTTATGGATTTTTACTAGATCTGTTAGATATACCTGAAACAGCAGAGATGTGATTTTATTGTATTCTCTCCGGAACTTAGAAGCACCAATGACTGTACTCAACAATATTGCAGACAAAAGACTTCCACCACAAAGCAAGTGCAAGTAATACTTGAGCCACTACTAAATACTCAAAAACAAAACAAAGGGACCAGACCAAAAGGCAGAAGGCAGAGAACCTGCCATGGATGGCAGTTGCCAAGGAGCACACTTGTGTCAAAAAGGCTTCCTGACGGGCAGGCAGCAGCACCTCTTCCTGCACATGGCTGAGTTTAAGGCCCAGTTGCTGCCCATGGATGCGCAGCACAGTGCTTGTCCCTTTGGTAGGAACAAAAAAAATGAGAGTCCTTGAGGGAATGTGGGGACAGTCAGCTCAGAGGGATTATTTGCGAGCTGGATCTAGTCCCAGCAATTGTGAAGCACACATGTAGTACACAAAGTCTAAAAAGACTACTAGGACACACTTTGGATACCAGCCTAAGTACAGAAGCAAGGGCTCATGATGCACAATCCATACTATTTACAGTAAAGCAGTTGAACTGTAAAATTTCTCAAGAATCGATCTGAATTCAATCAATTTTGCAGCCATAGAGTGTTTCTTCAATGACAACAGAAAAGGAATTAACCTAATTCATAAGAGCATTTAAAAATCCCCTGTGGTCAACTTCCATCTCTAAAAAGGAAAGGAAAGAAATACAAAGGTGGATTTCATATAATACATGAAATTTAAATAAATAATTCATATAATAAAAGAAACATCAGACTATCTCAGAAGGATCTATAGAGTACAATTTACCTCCCTCAATATTTTTTTTTTTCAAACTATTTTACCATTCCTGAAGATGTGACAGGAGATGTGGCAAACCCAGGGTAACAGAAGTTTAGAGAAAGTGGATGAACTTTACCTTAAAGTCAAAGAAGTGCATAGAAGAATGGTTTAGAAGAGGGAAAAAAAAGAGTAAGATAGTAAGATAATTATATTTTGAAATGAAGAGGAAAAGGAAAATTAGACAATGTCTAATCACATAAATTAAACAGAATCTTACTCGCAAATGAACTCAAAAGACAAAGCACTTTGAACTTATAATACTTTTTCATTCATTGTAAGAATTCCTCAGCAGCAACCACTGCTATAGTCATGGTCTCAAATGGTTTGTTTTTTAACATATGTAAAGAATTAGCGGAATATGCACATATCCTGGGAAATGTTAAGACACAGTCATTTTACAATTTGATTTATATAGGTGATTGGACAAAGTAATTTAATAATCCTCTGCTTTTATAATCTTTGCAAACAAGAAATTTGAAAAAGAGAGGCTGAGTATCTACCACTGTCTGCAAAACAGGGGTGTATATGTGAGGGGTAATTTTCTTAGCAAAGGCCTGAGAATGCTTACATTCAGTGAAAAAAATATTCAAGAAAAGCAAAAATATCGAAAAAGAGAAACAAATAAATGGAAAAAAAGGATTGCAGTTTCATTTGTTTGAGTTAAAATCTACTTTAATGGATGTATGTATCTATATACATGAAGCTAACTGAAACAAATGGTAACATCACATGATGTTTTTCAGAAGGCTGAACTGTTGCCTTCAACAAAATATTGGTCTAGTCAGCATATTGAAATCATGAGAAGGTGTGAGCCAAGGAATCTCCTCATCTGTCTGAAGTACCCCCATGTCTTGAAGCAGAAGCCCTAAGATTTAATGCTTAAGACTAATGTCCTCTGAAGCATCACACTGGATCTGCTTCCAAGTGACAGGGCAAATTCATTCTGCACTCACAATCTTACCAAGTATCTGAAAAAGATAAATACCGTTTTTTTTTCTGCCCACATCTATCCACAATATTTAATCTCTCCTGCAAGATGAAACTTTATCTTAGGATTCCCTGTATTTCCTTAGTTCTGTATTTTGGTAGAAATTTTCAATCTTCTTTTATAGATAAAATTGAATAACTGTCCACATTTTTTTGATTGGTTAACACACACTTTACATTCCCACCTACCCATCTTTTTAAACAGCTTACCGAAACTTGTGGCATTCAGAAAGAGTAAGCATCCATTCTGTGACACGCCACATAAAACACCCTGTAAATATTCCTATTAAATGTCATTGCCCACGTTTTCCTAAAAATGTGTTAAAAATGTATTTTGTATGTCTGCAATTTCTTTTTTAAAGAATAGTTTGAGCACTGGCAGAAAAGACTGTAAGATTCCCTACACCACCCACACAAGGGTGACTCAGGCTCGTTACCCAGACAGCACCAGCAGTGCTGCGCAAGCATCCAGCTGCCTGGCCTGCCTAATTGCGGGTGCCGATACTATGACCAGCCGCAGTGCTGCCACGTGGTGTCATTATGGCAAAACAGTGACACCCCAGTGTGGACAATTGCCCTCAAACAGTTGGCTTCTTTCATACACACTGAGGAACAGCCATCGCTGATGGCAACTATTTGTGTTGAAATTTGCACTTGAATTTGTTAGATAAAAAGACAACATTAGCTTACTCTGACCTCTCTAAAACACATATTAAGCAGAATCCAAATCATCATCACACCATATGATTAACAGCCTATGAGATTTTCATGTTTTGGAGTCTTTTTCCTTTATCTTCCTTGCTTAATATACATTTCCATAGTGTATAAATACACAGCAGTCCATCTCTTTGTACTGCTCCCACCGCTTTACTTCTGCTACATGACGCAAGGACTGTGGTTACAGAGTATGTGTACAATAGCACAACAGCTCTTAGAAAAACTAAATAACCTTGAGTCCTGCCTTGCTATTGCCACTACCTGAAAAAAGGGATTTTCCAACTCTCTCCAAACTCCACTGCAATTATCTCTAAAGGGTGACAGAGTGCTGGAACAGGCTGCCCACAGAGATTGTGGAGTCTCCTCCTCTGGAGATCCTCAAAATCCGCCTCGACGCCACCCTGCGCCATGTGCTCTAGGTGTCCCTGCTGAGCAGGGGGGCTGGACTAGATTATCTCTAGAGGTCCCTTCCAACCTTAACCATTCTGTGATTCTGTGAAATGTCCACACAGTTTATTAGACCCCAGCATCTATGTTTAGTGAGCTGCCAAGCAGGGGAACTCCCTACAATGCAAGGGACCATGCGGACGTGCCTTTGAGCTGGGCATGAACTCAAGGTTAGGGGGCAGACTGTCAATGATAACCAGGGAAAGGCAAATCCGCAGAGCTGCGAATTGACAAGTGAGAATTTAGTGGTTCAAAACCACCTGTAACTTCAATTCTCTGGATGCTAAACCAGTGGAGATACTAATTTTCAAAAACTGACTTGGTAAATAAATTGCCCTAGCTCTTCAGTGACTGGTGAGCAGGTGAGCTCACTTACTGTCTCACTGGAAGAGGATGAGAGTCACAAATGATAGGAAAACAATCAGCACCCTTAGGAAAAGTCCTTAGTCCAAGACTTGAGAATGATAAACCTGTCATTCTTTACAGGCCCACAGGACAAATGAAAAAAAGAGATTTCAAAAAATATTGGAAACACTGTAACAGAATAAACCTCTCAAAATAGTCTTCTTTCCATCTCAGCAGTGAAAAGGTACATTTTACTTTACTGATCACTGCTGGCAGGTTTAAGCTATGGTTCAATTGTAAATTCACAGAAGTCATTTCTTCTTAGTCCTGCAATCCAATGTGCTTGCCCTTTTCTTGTTCAGTTCTACAGAAATCTCTTCTTACAAGCCAGACTGAAAGTGGTGTCCTTTATTTTCTTTTATGTTTTCAAAGATAGTGGAGAATTTCAGAATTTTCTGGCTGCCTCTCTGATGCAAGTAAAGAATAGGACAGCTTCTAATTAAAGCCAGTTGCAGCATGAAGCCTGACCCTCAAGGTCACTGCAGCAGACGCATCGCTCACGCGGTGTGTGACGGCAGTTGTGCTTCCATATATGTGCAGCTCTCAGGCACTTCCATTTTGCAATGGTATTGGGCATAGTAAATATTTGGATACAATAATTAGAAGTAGCTGCAGCTAACTATAAATACACACTACTGAATCATGCTATGTGCCTATCCAAAAAGAAATGACGCACAGTGTTTGTAGTGGAGCGATGGCAGCGTTCCTAAGCATCTCGGAGTATTGGGTAGGATGTGTATGAAATTCTCACCTCCCACTATCCTGTCTTACAGGTTCCCTCTAATCCCTACAGGAAAAGCAAGAGTCTAAATATGGCAATAGTAAAATATCAAAGCACATCCACTCCTATAAACTTTCTTTCAGGACAAAAGGACGAACAAATGGAGCAGTTATCATTCCCAATCAGGTTGCACAGACTCTGCCGAGCCCGCCACTGAAGACAGCTTCCTTCTCTGCAGAAACCTCCTCCCCAGCACAATCTTTGGAATCCCACAGATAAAAGTACATTTAATTAAATCAGTTACCATGCAAGTTGAATTAAATCAGCTGAAGGATAGAAAAAAATCTATGCATAATGGCCCATATCACTAACTCAGCAAACAAAATATTGTTGCTAAAATAAATAGTTTTCGCTCATCTTTCAGCCCAGATGTGGGAGCAAGAAGAGCGCTGTGCTTCCAGGAATCCTCCCAGGGACACAGTCCCAGAGCAGCTCCCATTCCCACCACTACATCCCCCTCTTCACCTTCCTGCTCTTTACTTGCTCATACGAACAAGCTGTGTTGAGGCTAGTCCTCCCTCCATGCTGTCCCTCCAGTATAATCTACACAGGGTCTATTCAGTCATCAAGCGGATGACTGTGGAGGGACTGGGCAGCTGTGCAGACACAGTATTCCTCCCTATTGCCTCGCTCCTCTTCGCTTGCTACATAAATTCCAAAGAAGCAGGAGGAATTTCTCTAATGCTAAATAATGCTAATGCATGTGATTAGCATATATTTTTGTGTTTTCTTTGTCAAATACACTTATCAACCCTGCGTCTTTTTAAAAGCCTCACTGTCAGATGGCTCCAACTCACCTACTTGTATTTTAAAAGAGTACACTGATGTGTTAATAATGAATCAGCATATGAATACCAGTTAGATTATAACAGATTAACATAAAATCAAATTGCAATATCTGGAATGCAACAAAAATCTGCATTGTGCTGTCAGATTTCAGACTTCTTTAAAGCTTAATCCTAAAACTGGAAAGGCACAGAATGCCACTGCATGTCAGCCCTTCTCCTCCCTTACAGTATGGAAATGGTGTCCTGCATGCCTGGCCGGGATAGTGGTGTGACTTCAGGTAAGCAAGGAAAGAAGAGGAAGTTCACCCAGCATGTATTTAATAGTAGCTAAATGCTGGTGTGAGAAGCGGGTATTTTTCTTCCTTTACGAGCAAGAGCAGAAATGAAGACTAAAAGAAAGGGATTATCCTGTCATATCAAGGAGATAGCTTATTCACTTTCCATCTCGCTTTAATGTGCAAATCAATGTGCACGCTGCTCTTTGCTGGTTCCTGCTGAGTTAGTCACCCTGAGGAGGGGGAGCTTTCCCACAGCTCCCCCGAGCTCTGGCTCAGCACTGAAGGAGTTCGGCTGTGAGATACTGCACGAGAAGCTGATTTATTGAGGTCTTCCAAGCGCTGCAGCCACCAACTACTTGTGTAGGTTACAATGAAACAAAGTAAAGTTCATTAGTTCATTAATGGAGATTATTAAAGAAACAGTGGGCACATTAAAGGTTATTTGGGGGCTCTTTTCTAGCTGCCTGCTCCCGTTCTCTTGTAAGGTTCACTTTTAGGAATAGAGAATGACCTTTTTCAATAGTCTCCAAGGTGGATTCTAGTGTACGAGTTCACTCAGTACACCTCAGATTTCATTTAAGCCAAAATAGTTTTGAATTTTACTTGGCTCCTGGCAACAATATAGTTTTTCCTCCTTCCCAGTTAAAAAAAAACATTTCGGTTTTCAAAATCACTTGACAGTTTTTCAGAATCCCCCAGAAATCTTATCTGCATGCTAAAAAGAGGCTTCTACACACACCTATAACAAATCTTCAAGGCAAAGCCCAGTTCAAAATATCTTTTTAAATCATACCCCATCTTGATTCGATATGGTAACTTTCCTGAAAGCCTTTATCTTTGCACAAACTCTTTATACTGTTCTGTTATTTTACATTAAAGTATTCTCTTTTCAAATATAAATAGGCACTCACTATCTCTGAGAATTTGTGCTCTTTATACAAGATTTCTGGACTCAGTCGCAACAATCTTCTGTGCTCACAAGAGCTCAAGTGCAATTCAGCAGGTCTGTGGGTGAGCTGATGTCATATCTTTTGCTCTCACACTCCACGACTAGGAGGTGCTACCTTGGATGATTACAGTGATTTATCACAATAGCATCAATTACTTTCAAAGTGATTCCTTCTTTCAAAGAATTAGGGTTTGTCATAGCCAGAACATCACTCCTGTCATGCTAAGCCCTACATTTTTTTTCAGATCCTTTCATGCTAGATCAAATTAAGTGTAATAATAAATACTCCCATGGAATCCAGTGACTTTCCCCCATCTCTCATGGGAAAAAAATCAAAGCTATTTCCCACATCACATTTACATCCTTAGAAGCATTGAAGGCTACTTACATTTTCAGAGGAATGAATTTAAGTTCTACAGAAGATCCCCAAGGTTACTGGATCCACATATGTGATCTACTAGCCTGCTATCTTTAGGGGGCAACTTAACAGCCTTTTGATGGAAATAGTGACTATTTACTGCAGTTGCACATGTAGCATTACTATGAGTGCAAGAAGACAGGTAAAATCATGACGGTTATATTTTGTAAAACAGTCAATAAAGAAATTAATGGTAAGAGTGAAGTGCTTCACAGAGCAATAACCTCTGGTTCAAGAATATGACAATATTCTTTTCAGACAGTGAAGCAAACATTAAGCTATTAATACCTAATGTATTCCATATATTTATTTTGGAGTACAGTGAAGGAATTATAAATCTTCCCATAGAAAACTTCATACTCCACATAGTACAACAGCACACATTAAACAAGACATTCTCAGGGTGGAGTAAGAATGCATAGTAGAAGGAGCTGCATCTTTAAAGACTTAAAGTTTGGCACCAGTTGACAACCTGGATTCCAAAGCCTTATTTAAATTCATTTCCATAAGCTACATCTTGCCCTTACATCAGAAGACAAAAGACGACATCTTCACTGTTGTCCTGGGAATTTGCAGGCCTTACCAGCAAATTCAGTGTACGAGAGAGCCTCAAGACTGATGCAACTTCCTCCATTTTTTACCTCTGCCAGAGAAACATTATTAACAATGTCAGGCCCTCCGCTGTAACCCTCCCCAGACAATAAAACACATCCTTGAATATCAGATCTTCATCCAGTTCCATTATGTTCCATTACCCAGTTCCATTCAGCATAACTCAGGAAAATATTGTCTACTGTTTACTTCTAACACTTGGACTTTCTTAAATACGGATACTCATATATCTTTGTTTTATTTTACTGAAAACGCTAATAAAGCTACATATGTTGTAAAGGAACTTTACCAGCATCTACGTTTCCCATGCCCTAGCCCTAACCATTCTATGGGATTTTCAGGCTTAATTAGATTTTTACAATATACTCATCCAGTGGGAAAATATCTCTGAAAAGTTACATCATGATTGCTCATTTTTTTAATCAAGACATTTAAGTAAACTCTGAGGGCTTTTTCAGAGAGACTCTCTTACAAATTTCACATTTCTTCCTTTTTGTGCTACATAATTGTCCATCAGAAATATCTGGATAATAGGAAACAAGTTTGTATTTGATTTTTTACATGGCACTATATGACAATATAGGAAGAATTAAAAAACATAGACACATTTCCTTGATCAAAAGCATATAAAAGTCAAATGTCAAAGTTTGTGTTTGCGTATGTTTGGGTTGACTACATACCAAGGAATGCAAAGGAATTGAGAAAATCAAATGCAGAAATCTTTGGTGAAGTGCAATAGTTGCCAATTCCTATGAGTAGAGGCTAAAAAATAACTAAGCTTGAGAGACAGCACAACTTGAAGCTTGATAAGGTTGCCCTATATAACTACCTCATCAATATATACGTATGTACATAAACTAGTCTCATTTTTGCTTCACCATTATTTTTGATCTCTGCAAGTCTGAAGGAGTAAAAATGTATGGATACATTATACCCTTCTTTCAGCGCATGATACAGCAGATGGTTCTTTCTTTTGTGCTTCACATGAAAATTAATGAAAATCAAGCACACCAAGAAAGACTGGCTGGTTCAAGGAATAGTCAATGAGAAGAAAGTACTTCATCACCAGGTCACCAATTGACTTCCAGTTTAGGTTTATACCTGTAATTACATGTTCACTGCACCATACTGCTACTGGTCTTGCTTGGTAATGTAAGCATTGAAGTTGCCAGCAGATCATGGCTTTGTATACAATCTTTGAAATAAATGTGTCCTACCAAGAAGTTGTAAACAAGGGAGAAGAAAGCAAACTGAAAACTTTAAGGATAGGTATATATGCTCAATTGTGTACTGGAAAATAGCCTTCAAGTAGTAACTCATGCCAGAGTACATACGATATATTTTTTAATTCTGATTGGATTATTAAGTAAACAAAGCAAAAACAAAAAAAAAAGAAAAAAGGAAGAAAGAAGAAAGAAAAATCAACAACTCCTTACTCTACTAATATCTTGAGCATCCTAATCAGTAGTTACTTTAATTGTATGGCTCCCAAACCATACATCATTGGGTACAGATATAGATGAATTAATCTAAATAAAATTACATTCATTGTAAGAAAAAAAGGATTATATAAAAACTGCAGTAGCAAAGAAATGATCATGCATTATACTAAATATCTTAACATTTTTAATAGTGTACTATGCTGTGTAACAATATTTAACTCTGGTGTTTACTTAAAATGCTGGTGCTACACTTCATGATTTTTTAATTGATAATAACTATCACAAAATAAATACAGTAATCAATGCGGCTGATGAGTGGGTCATTATTGAATTGCAGTCCTAATGTAATCTAAGGAGGTAAAAATTAACACTAGAATTAGTGTTAGAATAAAAGTTAAGACAGTAACTATCAATAGTGATTAAGTAATGAAAGAGAAGACCTTGAAAATCAAGCAATGAGAAAATGAGCACTGTCAGAATGACAAGCAGCAAAGACACAAGTTTGCAGGGCACGAGTGCTGAAAAGCAGATCAATATAGGTTCATGGTAAATAAGCCCTGCTGTTGACCAACATACAAAAATTCCTTATAGAGTTAATAAGCAATATGATGCAAAATTTTTAGATGTGGGGTACCACAAATATATAGAATTATCACAGGCCAACTCTGGTAAAGATAAAGCCAAATTCGTGTCCTCTCTTGTCAGGGCTGAGACAGATTTTCTTATACAGAATTGGAGTGGGAGTTCATCTGCTCCCCTTGCTCTGGAATTATCTCTTCCAAGAATCAGAGAAAAAGCACAAAAAGAAAAAAAAGAGAAGAAATAGAAGAAAATGGCTTGTGTCAAATGCCACACTGTCTTTGGGAAGACAGTATCTGCACACCAGTGTAATATTTACAGGTCACAAAACACTTCTTAAAACACCGATTCTCAATGCAGCCCACCCCTTCTGAAAAAGCCTCAAGAGCTTTTAATGATAAGAGTAGTTCTGTTCTTTGTTAGAATCACAGGTCAGCTCAGACCACTTGTCCTCTGAGCCATGTTTCTCACCTTTTACAGACTCTTGTTTCTCTGCTATGTCTTGCTGACATGTTAAGTCACGCTGCTTGTGCTCATGTTATCTCTTGATGTCGTCCTGCTTGTTGCAAGTTCTATAAATCTTGCCACAAAGAACTGCAGCTAGGAGAAATGAATTAAAAGTGACAAAATCAATGAACCAGCTAAATGATGCAGAAAAATTGCTGATAATAGGTGTGGAAGAATTGCTTGAAAGGGGAAACTTAAGAGAAAAATTAGGGCCCAACAGAAGTTTTGGCATTACAGAACCTTGCTTGGGGTGATTCACAGTTGTCATTTCCAGCATGGTTGGTATGCACGGATTCTGATCCTCCACAGTTCCCTAGGCACTGCAATCTGCCCTCCTCGCAGCTGCAAAGGGGAGTAACGGAAGATGGAGCGGAGTGAAG
This sequence comes from Crypturellus undulatus, assembly GCA_013389825.1. Classification (NCBI taxonomy): domain Eukaryota; kingdom Metazoa; phylum Chordata; class Aves; order Tinamiformes; family Tinamidae; genus Crypturellus; species Crypturellus undulatus. Next base: position 81,050 of record VWPW01014138.1, read on the forward strand.
ACACCGCGGCCAAATTGTGTTGCACTCCCTGTGCTGGGCAACTGATAAGCCATACCACAGCTGTCCAACAGGAGATATACGATAACATGATTGGTACCGAGTCAAAAGGGGTGGCAAATCACTCCTTTCAGATGAACTTTGCTTCAACTTTGCTCATTGTAAGCTCATTATAATGTCAAAACACACCTCCATCCCAAAAGTTACGCACCTCTGACATATGACCACTCCTCACTGAGCATGCGCTCTACATTTTCGATTGACTGTACCTTTAGATGAAAGAAACTCTTTCACCAATCAATAACAATATTAAGTATAACTATAGTCACTCAAGCTCCAACTGAATGTAAAGTATGAAAGGTGAACTAAGATGAAAAGGAGGAGCGAAGAAACCATTGTAACTCTTGGGTCAGTCGAAGGGCTGATCACCCTTTCCTCCCATCGGGTTGGGACGCTGCCTGATGAGACTCTTCTGAGCTGAGTGATGATTGCACATTTGTACATCAGAGCTCGCTAAGCTCACACTGTAGTACAGAATCGCCTGTACTGACATCCGAAACCTGCTTTGTAAATGTTGCATTTGAATAAACCATGCTGTTTGTGAACTCAACTACTTGTCGGGGACGGGGTGGGGGGTGGAGGTGAGTGGACCTCCAGCTGATAGACTGTTCTTTAATCGGATACTACCAGAGCTGAGCTTATAGCTGATCACACTATTTGGGAACTCGATTTGCTCCTACAAAGGCGATGGCACCTATGGTCTACAGACTGTTTGTGAATCCGATACTGATTTGATATCTCCTTCCCCTCCCACTATCAAGATCTCAGATGAACAATGACTACAACTTCATCTTCTCTTAGCAACTGTTAGTCTCAGTTAGCTTTTCGGTATAGGATATTACATTTTGGAAGCATTGTTGATGCATCTCAGTTTAATGTGAGGTTTTGACATTACCATGGAGAGTATGAAGCACACAACAATGTGTTGTTTTGTAGGCTCTATGAAAACAGGATGTTATGTAAGTTTTCTGACAATGTATGACAAAAAGAAAAGAAGATAGTAGTGCGTTTGAACATTCAGGGTTTAGCAAATACTGCTCTGTGTAGTAACATACCATCCCAAATAGTATTACAAAAAGCAGTAGTAATTGAATCAACTAGCTGTGGATATTGTTGCACTAGATATGGTTTAGCAATTTTTCAGGCTCAAAGCAACAGTGGTTGCAACCCGTAAGATGTAGGCAATATACAACAGGGAGTTCTTAACCCCAGTCAAAGCAGAGATCTAGGAAAACTTGCCATTTCTGAGAAGGAAGGAAGGAATGTGATGATACAAGCAGCATTCTCAGACCAGTAAAGAGCGCTTCCAGTCTTTCATGGAAATTAGAAGTCAATGGAGATGACTTCAGTGTTATCGCTTATTGTAAAGAAAATGGTCTAAACATACCAACAAAGCAAAGAGGAGCTTTTAAACTACTTAATTTAAAACAGCAGGTGAGAATATGAAGAGTGGTATATACTGTTTCTAATATATCCTATTATATCACATCATGGCCTTTGTAGCTTTGCCAGCAAAGACTACTCAATTACTTTTTTGTTAGGAAACGCATCTTTCTCTTAGCAACTTTATCCTGACTGTGACACCATCTGCAACACCAATAGGGCTTTTTTTTTCCTTTTTATCTTTATCTCTTCTAACCAATAGTTTTTTGTCATTGAAACATAGTGAAATTTCATTTGTTTCACAGAGTTGCTAGTGAAATTCCAAAAGAACTATTGCCCTCCAATGTGATGAAGTAATTTCAAAGATAAAACATCCTTCAGAGAGCATACTTTATTGAGACCAGTTTTGAAATTTAAGAACTGCAAAATCTCTCTTTTCTCCTGTAGAGCATTCAGTAAAGAGTCAACTATTTATACTCTGGTAGCTGTGAGTGACAAAAAAATCTTTTCTTCTGAATTTCCTACACTTCAAGAGGATAGCCATATATAAATGTTTATCTTACTGCTACCAAATTTTCTGTTCCTTAAAGAATGTGCAAATTACTTCACCCAACTTATTCAAGATGCTGAATTCCACATTACTTGAAATCTTTAAAGTGATATGGACGTAATTTTCAAAATACTTGTTCTAGCTCAATCCAAAGCTACAGATTTTGACACAGAAACTGTAAGGCGAGCTTCTTTGTCCTACACAGTGCAGAAATCAAATTATGATTCCCATTGTTACTCCTGACCTTAAAAACTGACTCTCTCTAATGTACTTCACCTATGGTTATAGGTTAGTTTTGTTATTCATCTTGAATAGGATTAAAAAGCCTCTCTTCTAAGCATTTAAGATTCAAATACTGGTTCCATTACAGTTTTATTTAGAGTATTTGTTTTAGAAGATAAAGTGTTCAGTAATAAGGTTACTCTTATTTGTGAAAAAGAAGCATTCATTGATTCAGGTCTTGATACCCTCTGACAAATACCAATGAAGACGAAAGGAAGGAAACATTTCCATTCATTGACTCCAAAATCACTTGAAATTCCACGTACAATACTTTCAATAAAGTACATACAATAGTAAATAAATAGTTTTCTCATGTTAGCTTCAAAATTTATGAGTATTGTGAGTATAGGTTACATACGTTATCCTGGAAGAAAGTAAGCATACCTGTCAAGTTAACATGCTCTTTACCTGGAGATTACTGATCTATATAATAAGTGCTAGCATTCTATTTCTGGATCCCTGCAAATTGAATTATTTTAAGCCTATTTCTTCTTGCTTTCCAAAATACCAGAGAACAACTCTTTGCGTAATGATTTAAATATGCAAACACAGAGAACTAATGAGTCAATTGTTATCTTGCGGCAACAAACAACAATTTTTTATAAACCTGCTTTATGAAAAAGTATTTGTATGGACTGTTTACAAAAACTTTAAATACGAAAATTTGAAAGATTTAAAAGGATTTTAAAGATTTGATTTTTACAAAAAGAAAAAGGAATGTCAAATTCCAATTCAACTTCCAAATTCAACCCTTCCTATATCTGTCCCTGCATTTTGTTTACATAAGGTGAAACTTGAATTTAATTTGAGAAACGCATAAGCATATTAGTAACTTTTCTATTGTATTATCATAGCAGAATAAAAGTATAACACAAAATTATTATACAGTGGCTGATAACACTAAGATTTTGCATTCTATCAACATTGGCATAATATGATGCAAAATCACTAAAACAATAGAGTTTTCATGTTGTCTTAATATAGTATTATTGACAATGTTCATTTATTGCAGAAATACTTTAGATATTTACCTTAGTATTTCTTCTAGTTGCAGTTCTTTGTGACAGGATTTATAGAACTTGCCACAAGCAGGAAGGCATCAAGAGATAACATGAGCACAAGCCATGTGACTTTACCATGTCAGCAAGACATATCAGAGAAAATAAGAGTCTGTGAAAACAGAGAAATGCACCTCAGAGAACAAGTAGTCTGGGAAGAGAGTTGACCTGTCCTCCTTTACCTTAAGAGTGCAAATTATTTAAGCCTTGAACACAATTATTTAAACCTTGATCTGCTTGAATTTTGGAATTCTGTAACTGTAATTTTTTTTATAATTTTACACAAGTATTAGCCTAGCTCTTATTTCATTTGGTCCTAGATGTATTTGTGTACTTCAGCATTAGTCTGGAATATAAAGATGAAAGTATGACATTTTGCATGATAAGATGCAATGGTGCAATAAAAATGTGACAAAAAGTGAACTCTGAGTAATTTCCACAACTATCCCAAATAATTTGCCTATTTTACCATATACGGTTTATTGATGTATCCTGTATTTAGGAAGAAAAAAGAGCTCATTTGTAAGTCATAAAAGACATCTTAAGAGTCTGAACCTGATATAAGATATCGATATGTAAATACAATACATATTAAATACTTTTATCTCTAAGCCGCTTCATGCATTGAAAAATGTAAAGAAAACATCATTTTAGAAAACAGATCAGCTGCAAACTGTGTTTTGTATGGTTGCAAATTTCAGTAAGGGAAAACATCCACTTGACTGAGTAGCAACACAGCAAGGACTTTTAAAAATGAAACATAGCTTTTAAATTAAAAATATAATAAATATAATAATGATATATAAAATCAAAAACAAAGAAGAATCTTTAAAAAAATCCTTAAATGTCCATTTAATGCAATTTTGTAGTTAACACTTGCATTGATTTCTTCATTACTAGAAACGTTCTTATACAGCAGCTATTTAAATATGATCTACTTTTTCATTCAACAAGTTATAACAGTATCTGCCAGAAATGTAGAAGCAATATATGAACTTCAGTTTTTGAAAATTATTTTCCCTAAATATAGCTTCTCTTTGCCCATTCTACCCTATTAAAACAAAGTAGCAGCAAAGTTAAGATTAAACAAGGCTGTATTTCAATAAGCAGCAAAATTACAGGACAATTCAGTTGTCCCAGTTGTTATCATGACCATCTCAATATTAACAGCTGATTGTGTAAGAGCTCAGTAAACAGATACTTCTTGTAACCTCAGAACATCATAATTCATAATATCCATCTATATTGAAATGTAATGTATAGCTGGTTCTTCATCCATTATCATATACAACTATGAGTACTTAATGAAATCTCCACAATTTTCAATGTCACCAGAAAATACTGAAATGATACGAGTCCCCAGCAATGACATTTATGAACAGTAAGAAAAAGTTTTAAATATATCAGCCTTAGTTGTCTCCATTACCAGTGCCAAAAAATCACATGGCTTTCATATGACATCTGTCTCTGTTCCTACAGTAGCTGGCAACATGCTTCATGTGAACACCAAAGGCCATCTCCTGCTTCTCCAAGTCTTCTCCCTCAATTAACAGTTTCATCCCTTGTTAAGTGAATCTCTTGACCTTAATTCCATTTCCCTACCTCAAAACCACCACTGATGACTGGCAAGACAAGCCTGGCAAGCTCTATGCAATCTCTTTTTTTTTTTTGGTATTTATAGTAGGATGCCAATGAAACAAATCCATGCCATCAGCCAGGTTTCTGAAGATGATACAAGGTGATGTCAGTACAAAATAAACATGAAGTCAAAGGTATTGAAGCTTTTTTAGGCACAAGGCCAGTGTGTCACTTGAACTAGAGCAATGAAACACCACACTGAAGCAAGAGTATAGACATCGAGAAAAAGCGTTTTAGGGCAAGCGATCAACAGACATCATGGGTGCCACAGTCTAACATTAAAAAATGCAGCACAAAATAAAGCCTCCTGTTTTGCTACAGAACTTTATGCATTTAATTAAATGCAAATACATAGCCCAGGGAAAATGTTAATGTTCCAGCAAATGATTCTTAGACTAGAATTTACTTATTTTATTTCAATGCTGATGCATTTTTTATGTAAATGAAATCCAAATACTTTATTTGGGTGTTTCAACAAATGACTGTACAAAATTATTTTCCAGATACAGTATCAAAATAGACTTGCCATACTTGAGCTGTCAGCCTTAGGCACCGTGGCTCTGAGATCTCCACTTGAAGCCCAACAAAAGGGAGCAGAGGCAGCCCCTCTTTCACTGTGTCCTCAGCAGGCTGTCAATGGATAAATGGCCTGGCAGTCTGGTTGGAGGGCAGTGAAGCAAACCCTGCACGACTTCTTGTTTCCACAGTGCACAGTAGCAATGGACAATTCTTACCTTTTTATTGCGAAGCTTGCAATATATGCTAAGAAGAAAGGAGCACGGAGGATTCTTAAAGCCCCAGGACTTGAGAGTCACATGAATGGCGGTGATAAAACCCTTATCACCACGTCCTAAGACAAGCCTTATGCAAGAATAAAAATATACAAGCACCTGCCAACAAGTATGGGGACACCAGCTTTCAATGGTAGTTTGTATTTCCAGTGCTTGCTGTCTGCCATGCTAAACACACCCACATTTCACAACTCCAGCCTTTGGTTTGCTGCATGAAAAGCAAGATTAACTGACAGTTTTGAGAGCAACAGCTCATGGAGAAGCAAGGCCCCAGCTCAGCCTGCACAGCCAGCAGGGTGCGAGGGCCCTTGCAGGAACCACAGCACGCAGCGGGGCAGCCAGCCTTGCCACTTCCATGTAGCGCACGTGGCCGCACCAAACACACCCACACCGGTGCCTGTGCAGGGAGAACCCCAACGCAGGAAATACGCAGGTGGGGGGCTTGAAAAACAAGAAACGGGTCTCACAGTTTCACTTCTAAAATCTACTCATTTCCTTATGATATAATCACTTTAACAGGCTCCAACTATGAAACACTGTAACAGGATTTAAAAATTGAAAATTCATTTTTCGCCTGCTTTGTCAGTTTTCTAATAACCTGATCCGTTAAATTCCTTGCAGAATTAATTAAGATACAGAATTTAAGCCTGATTAACAAATACCAATTTTAATAATGAAATCCTTGTTTGTAATTGCTGAATAGCAAATAAAATTAAAACATGCAGAGCGAGAAACACAATCTCTTTTAATATTTCAACCATTAATTTATTGTATTAATTTTAAAGTAACAGCACTCGATTTTTCTTTGATGGATATCCCAAAATTGAAGAAAATAGTCTTTTCATTCTCCTGAGACATAGAACACTGACACCATCAGTGTGTTTTTTATTACCAGCTACTTTGCTACTGCCTTTATCTTTTCATTACTTTACCGAACTGCAATTTTTTCCTATGTGGCCAGAATTTATAAATTCTAGAGACAGATCAAAGCAACAGGACACAAGATCTTAAAAACAGACACAAGTACAGCTGAAAGAATACAGATGCTTTTCGATGCAAGGGTTCAAGGGTTAAAAAAAAGAAAAAAGGATTTGCTAATGACACTCAGAGAAATCACCATCATATTTTGGATTGAAATGTTTCAGATAGCACCACATAACATGTTATTTTTATAGCAGAGATTACACGGAGATGGATTCAGCACACACTGTAGTGACAGTGAACACTACCACACTACTATCAAATGTATTATCGGCTTAATGCCTGTTATGAACCTAATTTGGTCCATAGCCAATTCATACAGGAGATACGTTCAGTCAGTTAATGGGCTTTATCTAGTTCTGAAAGTTATGGCCTTGTAAGGATGAAATACTGTGGTTTCTTTTTTCCTTTTCACCAACACAGCACCTAGTAATTATTCCAAGAGCTATTCTGCATGCTTCAAGACACCGATAAGGAAGCATCAGGGTGCCATTTGTATTTGTTAAAATGAAAAATATCTCCTGGTTATCCTTTTGATGAATCCAACCATTAGAGAAATTAGCATGAAAGGCTAACTCATGCAAAGAGGAATGTATAAATGAACAATAAATTATACAACAAATAAAAGACATCATTTATATTTATTATGAGCCTGATTCTAGGTGCTCTTATTCATCACAGCATCCCTACTCAAATCAAATAGTCAATAGAAACATAGGAACTGTCCTTTGGATCATATCGAGGATGTATTACTCTCTCTGAAACAGGAGTTTCGGGTGGAGGTGCAAGATGCAGAGCAGGCAGCTGTGGGATTTTTTTTTTCAGCCCTACTACCACGGGTTTTATTCTTATCTCTAAAGAGAAGGGCTTTTATCCAAAAGTTTTACTGCCACTACCAAAATGTGTTTTTATTAAGATAACCTTTGGCCTGATCCAAAGGTCCCTGCAATCAATGGAGAGTCTTCCAAGTTACTGCCAGGCTGTTCCATGAGCACATCAAGCTCCAGGTTTCTGAGCCTGCAGTCCACCAGGGCTCCTCCCCTGGCCGTTTCTTAGGTTTCCTTCCTACAAAAGTGTGTGTATGCAGTGAAGAGACTAGTGTGCATTCTGGAGCTGCCAGACCTATATATGACTGGGATGGAATAAGAATATAACCTGGGTCCAGCAAACCAAGGCTATCAATTTAGATGGAGTCACAACCTCTAGATTACACTGAGAAGACTTGTACTGGGGCTAAACTTTAGTTACACCCTTAGAGCAGAGTTTTGAGCTCCACTTTCCCCAGGGACACTATCTGTCAAGTGACACAACTACCATGTGTTCACTGACACCTTGTTATCGCCCAGCTACTTAGGCTGCCTGGTTTGAGGCCACTTCTGCCCATCGGTCTGCTGCAGAGATCATGTTGAGATTCCAGAAACAGTTATAGCTACATTTCTCTTGAGCAGATGCCTTTCGATCCCATCCTCATTAGTAAGTAGGATGCAGCTAGGAGACATGCTGACAGTTTATCTAGATACAGACGGGTTACTGAAATATGATGGTCTTCAATTATTAACCAGTGTCCAAAACCTTCCTGATGGAAGCTGGAAAAAAGCCTAACCAGGTTTACAGGATAAGCATAAATGGGGAGTAGAGCTGACTGAAAACTCACTAAAATCAATGTTTTCTGCAATCAGGAAAAGAGAAAGAGGACCTTGGTGGCTAGCTTCATAAATGTTGGAGGAAAGGTTATTTTCAGATTCCAGGGGCTTTTTATCAATGTCAAGCACTAGATTCATATTAATGACTCTAGCCTGTGCAGTTTCATAAAATGGGAAGCTCAACAGACTGGTTTAGCTCGGGTTTACCTATGAGGCTGCAGCAAGAATCCTTCACTGGGAATCACCAAATATTACCAGGTTGTGCACAGTGAACCTCTGCTGATTTCAGCCTTCTAAACTCTTGCTCTGGGTAATTAATTGCAGAATCCCCAGTGCCAAATGTCCTACCTTTGGAGAATACCTAATCTATCTATTTACCTGTCAGTTCACCAGGTATTTCTAACATCCATCACTGGTACAAAATGGTATGAAAAAAATGTTCTTGCCCAGATGATTTATGTATTTTACTTATAAATAATGAAAAAGAAGCGCCAAAATTAAATTGCATCTTCTACCTATCACCTAACCTTTGTTTACTGAGCAATACATATGTATATATTTGAAGACAGCGTTTTCAGTTTTGAGCAGCTTGTGATGTGTCACTCAGGCTACCCTCAGCTTCCTCAGCTATGTATTATTCTGACAGCAGGAGCAAATAAAGTGATGAGTCCTCTGTTGGCATGGCAACGCAACACTGAAACTAAGTCAGGTCTTTGGAAATGACAACAAAATATCGCCTCCTAAAATCACAGTAGTAAAGCTTTATTTCAGAATTCTTTCCACAATTTCTTATGCTTTTTTTTTCCTGACAATTCATATTAAAGAAACCTGTTTCGGAGCAAACTGGTTTCTCCAGAGCAGTATTGACACAGCCAGTTTTCACTCTTTCCTTTTATAGCTTGACTGTATTCCCACTTTGAAGTTTATTATTCCTCCTCAAAACTGCTATGACAGAAAGGCATCCCGGTGCAAGGTAGCACCCTCTGCCTTCCTTAGTGGTGGTCCCTGCTCTAATGGATGAGACTTCTGAAAACACACAGAAGTATTGGGGTTTATGAGTTCCTCTTCTTTTAACATTCAGAGATGTCAGAAGTAAAACTAGGCCAGAATGACGGATCATAAATGTTCACACCACATTACAGCTGCTAAGCAGACAGGCAAGGTCAGTGCTCCAGCTACTGAAATCTTTAAACTGGGATGGCTTATACCAGACAAAAAGCATGGTGCAAGCTAAGTTATATTTGACGCTACAGGCCCGTGTGCAAGTGGTACACAGTCTTACACCAAGGATGACATTTATTCAATGCATCTGTGTTTATTTAGGACTCTAAAAAAATAGGAGAAAGGCCATTAAAACATGTCATGTGCTGTAACCTGTGGAGCAGAAAGGAGCAAGTACTTTCTAAAAGCATGATGCCAGGGTAGAGTGTCATTGCCCTCTTAAGCCACACCTCAGGGATCTCCTGCACATACCCATTCTCCACCAGGTAGGAAGGACTCTCCCTCCTGATCACACTTGCTTAGTTCTAGCAATACGTTTATAGAAAAGAGACTTGCTTCATCATGCCCCAAACTTGCTTGATGCTGTTATAGCCCTGCCAGACAATTTCCTGGCCTATTTCACTAGCATTAGCGCAAGGCAAGGCGTGCTGGTGTGCAAAGAGCTGAGACTGCCCCACGTTCATAGAACCTCTTGGTCTGAACAAGTCAATTGGCAAAATAGGGAGCAGAAACTAAAGATGCTGAAGTGACTCATCCAAATTCAAAGGATATAAATTGATACCCAAACTTGCTCCTATATTTCTTGCAGTCAGGACACATGTTTATCATCTCTTTCACTGTATGTTAGTGAGAGACAGACAGCATGCAGCAACCTACAGCATAATCTCAATTATGACACTATATGCGTGATGCTTTTCTGTAAAATCCTGGCTGTGGTCAAGGTTTTCAGCTTCAGCTCAGTTCAGGCAGAAGCAAAGGACAATCCTGAATACTAATGCCCTCACAGTTAGAGAGAACAGGGTTGAAAACCACAAGGGATGCATCGTGCTGGAATCAGCCCAGGCAAAGAGAAGAAAACAGGGGCTTCATCATGAATGAAACATTGAAAATTGCAAAGGGAATAAGGGACAAAAGGATGACTCCCAGCAGATACAGAAACTACATCTAGGGCAATGAGAGAAACAGAAGGGAGAAAGAAAATATGCTAATAAAAATGGCGATAAAAGAACAATGGAAAGTTTCGAGAAGGAACTAAAAAAGAGCCAAGCTGAGAGGGGCAAAAAATGCTTTCAAAATTTTCCTGATGTCCATTTCTTTCAACTCTAAAAGGGTTGTTCTCTAAGCCTAAAAGAGTTTAAGCTTTCTGCATTACAAGCAAAACATAAATATTTTTCCTCATAATCTTTGCAAATGCATACATAAAAGAGCAGGGTCCACTTCTAAACATTATCCAAGAAGGTCCAGTGTCAGAATAACAGACTGTTTTGGTTTACAATATTCTTTAAATATTCTTTAATAAAAAGTAAAATGCAAGTAATTTACCAGTATAGGGCATGGATGAAATTACGTTTTAAAATCTTCCTTTACACTACCCTCTTTAGCATAGTTAAAAAGATCACCTACTACTATATTAAAGCTGAAATTCTCAGAGCATAAGAATTTCAGCTACTGTCTGAATTTATCTTCCTGCCCAACCAGAAGCACGGTTTGTGTTGGTGGTAGCACTTTGAGAGTAAAGCTGTAAATTCAGTGTTATCAATCAGCTGCAGAGCTTCTCTACAGCCAACAAGGCTTCAGCAGAGGGTGCGGGCCTAGCCTCAAATGCCAGGGTTTAGTGTCCTGCAGAGAATTATTAGACAAACACAACTCATAAGCCAAACAGTTGGGTTCCTGCTAATCTTGGGCTAGTGGTCTAAAATCTTCATCAAGAATCATATTTTGGGAAGGAAAAGGGAATCTGAGAAGAGAGATACACTAGGGAGTTGATTGAAGAAACCTTTATACAAATTCAGATGTGTATCCTGGTTCTGCTAACTTCAATTGCTCCAGAACTCTAGGATAAAAACTAAAATAATATTCTCTGAGGTGCCATCAAAACAATTTTAATATTTTGTCACCAAGCAATGACTAGGAAAACTAGGACAAGTAGGAAAAATAACTGCTGCAGAAGAATGCCTAGAGGAGCCAAGCAAAATAGGATTAGGAGAAAAAACAAACAAATAAACTAACAAAACAAAACAACAACAACAAAACTCTCTTATCTAAAGGTTTACTAATTTTATACCTGATGTCTGCCTACAGAAAATTAACACACCTATAGATTTTGAGCATGGGCTCTAAGAGCACTGAAAGAAAACCGGAAAGAAACCGGAGATTTTGAACTTGATGAGAGGTGCCAATACTTTGAGAGCTAATAGAATACCACCAGAGAGGCTCTGAGCTTGTAGGTAAAGTTAGTTTTTGTTCTCAGCACTTTTAAAGGCTCTATAACTAGATGAGAAATATTGTATTACCTTGAACTGAGATGCTGCAATAAACGTGCCATTAATATCAGTCTCTTGAAGTTGCTATTAACTATTCACTGTAACTATTCACAAAACAGGAAAATCTGTTTAAGCATTCTGTATATGACTCTGCATATATTTTTATATATATTTTAATGCCTTGATATCAAGGCATTGAATATGTATGTATTTTAGGAATCCTCCCATGAATTTCTCTTCACTTTTTAGGAATATTCCTGAAGCTTTCTAGAATCCTCCCTGTTGCTTTTGGGGACACTTTCCTTCATGTATTCTATGGATTTTATATGTCTCCTAGAAATTTTCCATTTGCTTTATTGCAGTCCTTCTTATGCTTGCTCAAGTTCCCCTGAAACATTCTGGAAATTTTGTTTGTACTTTCTAAGATTCACAAAAAAAAAATCACAAGGAACCTCTTCTGTGCATTCAAAACAAACTAAAAAGTGATTCACCATCACGTCCTTATCCTTACCCACTATTAAGTAGAGAAGAGAAAATCACAAACTCTGTGTTATCTTTCTTTAGGGAGATATGAATTTAAGTTATTGGAAGTATTACCTGCAAGAAGCACTACGGGCTCTACCTGTCCAGCTCAGGAAATAAAATAAGCAAAGGCCACCAGCATTGCTCACTTCTCTAGCTTATAAGAGCACTCAATATGTCTCCTGGGCTGTCCATTCCTCACACGGTCAGAGTATGTGCTAAAAATCCACAGATGTCCTACAGATGTGTCTCAAATCTATTCTACTCACCAGATCTAATGATGGATGCAAAGGTCATTAAGAATTACCCACTTCGTCTCAAGTCTTCTATGCATCAAGCAAAGCATAGCTAAGAATCAGGCACTATGTTTTCCAGCTATCTGGGAAAATACTAGGTCAGACAGCACTTGCTGTGGATACTACACCCATGAATAACTGAATAGTTCACGATAACTGAATTCAAAAAAACAATCTGGCGTCTGTAGGTGCCTTTCTTCCTCACATCTTCCTTTCACTTCCCTCTTGCACTTGCTGAGAGGCAAAACCCCTTGGAAGCCCTCTGTGTTGTCACATTTCCAGCTTTCCATTCTCCTAAATTTCCAATGATTTAGAACTTGATACAACACACTGTGAGTGCCAAGTACAAGGTACAATATGCTGAACTAGTAATACTATGTCTGCAGTCATAAAGCTGCTGGAGCTGGTATGGATGGCTACGTAGTAGGAGAAGAGCTTTTAATACAGGGGGACGGAATGCTCAGAGGAGGAGGCATTTACGTATGTATGGGAATTGGTAATACAAATTACCTTTGAACTTGCTTTTTTTTCTTTGTAGTGACAATCAGAAAGAGCATGGAAATGGCAAATCTAATGCTGGTCAAAGCAGAGCATTTCTGAGGTCCTTTTGATCTTAAGTTTTTTTGACATCAGAGATGTATATATACATCAGCAAAACAAATGCTTAACAGAAGCTATTTGCCAGCTTAAGTTTGCAATGCACAATTACTTTGGTTCAGCATCTTGTATATTCTGATTGATTTGCTGTTTATTTTAATTGCAGCCATTTAGAGAAATGATAAAACTTCATCACAGATTCCATGCAGGAGCTATAATCATTAGATAAGCACAGTAGCCATGTCCTGCAGTTAATTCCCTTATTACAAAGACTAATAGAAAAGACCTTGGTGGAAGTTTTACAAAGCAGTTTGACACTGGCCCTTGGAACTTGAGTTAGGGATGCATGTGACATGGAGACTGTTGAGTTCCAAAATACAGGAAAGAGAGATTTGAATGAAGTCTCACTGCCTTGGTTTCATTCATCCTTATCCCAGGCAGTGCATTTTCAAAGAATGCATCCTTATTTCTAAATGCTAAAAACGTTCACGGGACTCTAAGCACACAAATATTTCTGTGTTAAGTTTACTGTATGCAAATGGATTATTTTCATTCACAAACAAGCAGGCAGGTGCACCTGCAAATGCACATTTTATTTGTATATGTTGTTGTAGCAACAAGGCAATTACCTATGAGACTGAATTTTTGTACACACCCTTGCTGTGTCTCAAGCTTTCAATAACCCTTCCTACTGCACTTTGACAAATACCTGGCACCTACTAGGTTCTGTCCTGTGATAAGTCATTTAACTTGCTGAAAGTCTTCCTTACTGCTCTCATTTATATGCTACAACCTCATTAGCTATGTTCTAAAAAAGGACAGTTCAAAAGAAAGACTGATGATCTGAACTGAAAAAACTACAGATAAGTAAGCCACAAAAGATGTATAACTCAAAAATACCTATTCAAAAACTTCATGATACTACTTAAGATGAGACTCCAATCAAGTTCCTTGCAACCTTGGTCTGGTTTCAGATTCATGTTGGTGGGTAATGTACAGCATTAAGAAAGGCAGAGCCAACTTTCAGATTTTCCTGAGCTCTTTGGGCTAAAACCTACTATTATATATGCCAAGTGTATGGAGCTACTTAAGCAACATACACTTTTGCTTATGAATCCACCCTAAACATGCTAAGAGGTAGGCATCAATACACACAAATAAGGACTGTCATCTTGACTGGAAATTGTGCTACTCAAGAGAAAAATGAAAATTCTTTCTCTTTTGCATCCTCAGATTATACATAAATATTTCCTTAAGAAGGACTTGCAGTTCCAAACCTTTGTAGGTAAGAGGTAACCTTATTATATAAACGCTAGAAGTGTGCTAAGATGGAACAAGCCTTCTCATTTTCTGTTATAAATACTGGCATAAAACAAGGAAAGGAGAATAATTAAACGGACAGCTTTTAAAGATTGTTCATTCTACAGATATTTTAGTTGTAGATGGAATAATGTTTCTTTAGTACCAGAAATCAGACATCTTAATATGTACCCCCAACATACAAAAAGCAATAGTGAATTTACAAGATTTAAAAAACAAAGATGTTTTGCAATAAGGGACTCCTTCCTGCAAGTTCTCCATGACTTCCCTCCTTTCATGCGGGCAAAGACTCAGGACACAAACACAGGCAATAACGCAAAGCTAAGTTAAGTGGAAAACTTGACATGACCTGGGGCTGGGACTGACCCTACAATGGTCACATCATTCGAATCCACTTAGCTGTCAAGTAGTAGGAAATGGAAAAAAATAAAACTGTGTTGCTTCATTTTATAATCTCCAAACAGATAATTTCTTTGAAATTATGAATCTGAAATGCCATAAACATGTGGCACAGAGCAATTCACTACTCCTACATGAGTTAAAACTCTCCTACACTTTCACTACACAGTTTCTCAATGTCCATAATGTACCTTTCTCTGGCCTTGCAAAATACAATTTGATCCCATACCTTGATATTCGGGATGCTGCTGCAAATATCCTTTCCTTAGCGCACCAATACAACCGCCTCTTTGCACTCTTCTACCAATTCCTTTTTCTTTGGCCAATAAAAACATTACGTCTTCCATCAGAAGTCTCCCTTCCCGGCATACCCTAAATATGTTGGCAAGTTGTGGGCTGACGGATGCCGCGAGACTACAGACTTTAATACCAACATCACCAGCTGCGTTTTGCTGTGCTCCCTGCACAGGCCGGGCTCCTCTCATCTCCCTCTTCATTATATGTTGGGGCAGGGAACGTCTTTTGCACAGCACCTACCAAGCAAGTCTGAAATTCTCAGACGATAGATGTGTAGGGAAGAACAGGCTTGTTCCAAATGTCATGTTTGGTTGTTTTTTACCAACTCAAACTATTGGTGAAATTTTAGAAAATAAAATAAAAATACATAAACTAGATGGCTATGTTAATATTACAAAATATTACTAAGTCTGAAATATCGCTTTATTAGACATCCATCCCTATTTGGTCTTTGTGACTGGGATGAAAAGATTGCTTTTCAAGCTAACTAATCTGTACTGTAATTTATAACTTTAATTTTTTTGGCCTGCATGTGTAATTCATAGGTTGCACAGACAAATGACAGAAAGATTAATATATATTGCTACCACACTGATTTATTGATGGAAAATATCTTTAAGTGCATTTCAAATGGATTATTTCAGATTTCTTGTAAATTCACAGCTGGTTTGCTTTGGGTTTTCATTGACAAAAAAAGCAGAGAAATATATCACTTACTGAAAGATATGTTAACATATAGCTCTGACAGTCTCAAGAGGTGACAAAATAAGACTTCTGGAAATTAGTGAATAGCTGCATGCTGTTAAAAATGTGCTAATGTAAAAGAGGAAAGAAATCAAGGTCTTTTGCCTATTGATTCTTGCAGACAGGAGATCAGAGTAGACAGGGGGGGAAATCTAGTTAAAAGTTGAAAAAATAAAATAAACCTTTACTTTTAGAGAATAAGATGGTTTAATGCCTGCAGAGTTTGGTTTTGTTTTCTCCTCAAGCCAGTTAGTTAATATGAAACCATTTTCAGTGTCCTGAAACAAAAGTCATTATTCTGAGATCCAAGGCTCTGTTTGAATGGATGAAAGGGTTGAGGGAAACGCTGGAATTTGTAAATCCCTAGTGAAGAACACATAGTTGTTCTTGCAAAGTTCAAACTGGTGAGGAACCTCCACTGGAATGGAGGACAAGATATAAAATCCAAAAACACTGTAACTTCTGCATAAAGGATACCTTTTTGGCACTCTGCCCAAGGAAACAAGCCCCAGGAAATGCCTCTAACATTCAACAAACACTATTTTTGGCAACAGCAGATTAGGAGAGATTTACAAATGCTTTTCTGTGCTCTTCTGACTTTATTTTCTTCATGTTGTTCCTTCCATGTAATCAGATGCCTTCACCACAGCAACTGCTTCTCTTACTCATTTTAGTAAAACTTTTGTAGAGAGCACTTGCCAAGTTAATATGTATCTGAACTTCTAAACACAGGCTTAGTACCAAATCATCAAAAAATCTCTCTTTGAGATGTTCCTATGAATTGTCTAAGCAAAAAGCCATGATTATTATTCAGGGAAACCTGCAATTTGCTGATTTTTACCAGCATTTTACTCAATTTCTAAAAATATTGATTTTCAGAATTGACCTGACCTGCAGGAGAAGGTAATCTTTATACTCCAGTCTAAGAGTTGTCTGGTGACATAACTTCTCACCTTCTTATGGGTTTTTTTGTGATATTTTCCTTGCCCATTTATTGATGGATCTGTCCTGCTTTAGTCTAAAACATTTTTTTTCTGACTGAAGAGAGCTTTTATACAAGAGTACTAATAAAACAACACCTGGGTTGATATACACATATCTAGAATTTTCATACTGAATCTCAATGTACTTGAACATTAATTGAACAATGTATTGCTAAAGTAATCTCTGCTTGTATTTCTTTGTTGGTCAAGTGGAAGTAAATTGCATATTCTGAGTTGCTGCACTTCAAAACAATTGTTAAATCCAAAGGGATGCAAAGGAGTTGGGAGTTAGCATATTAAGCACATTTTGCTCTGGACATGATTTTCATCTACTCTGCATTGCATTAATAATTTCATTTATGTTAGACTTTTCCACTCTCTTGGGTAAAAAGTCAGAGATATAGGAGAGTGATGCCCTCAATTGTTTCACTGAGAAAAGTCAACTTTTCTGTACTTGACTGCTTTGAATTTTAAATAAAAAAATCATTTAAATGGGATTTTCCATATATACTCATTAAAAAATAATGATTCTATGGCTACAGAAAAATCATAGAATCAAAATGAGCAAACATACTTCACTACTGTAAATTATAGCTTTTCTAGTAAATATGATTAAGACCTTTCAGCTACATAAATAGAGAAGACAGAGTTAAAAAGGGTTAATATAAATATCAGTGTCAGAAAAACACATATTCTTTCATCTCTTCTATTTTTATTACCTTCAATCAGAAAGAGGAAACGGTCTTTTTGTGCAAGCCCTCAAAAACACATTCAAATTAGATTTTGCTAATACTGCAGATCCTCTGAGGGTTCAACCATCACAGAAGAAAAGAATCAAAAGGTTTGTCTGGCATCAAAAGAGAAACTGTTCATAATCCTGAAGTCATAAACAAGTGGCAACAATAGCCACAGCTTCACTTAGCTTGGGAAAAGTATCACGTAGCAGAATTTAGTGTTGTCGAGGACTTTATAAAAAGAAACAAACAAGCAAACAAACAAAAACCCATACATCAGTATTCAACAGCTTAAAAGGCATTTGGTCCTCAAAAATCAAACATAAAATCTCAAATGTCATTTCCCATCTTAACATATGGATATAAAAGCTGGAAATCCACCAACATTATAGATAGACTTCTAAATACTTTCAGAAAACAAATGCTCACAAAAAAAGTGTAGATTTCAGATTTTTTTGTGGATTAGAAGAGAAATGCCAGCACAAATGCCAAGATTTGTCAAACTGATGGATGATTTTTTTTTTTGATCTCCAAACTTACTCAGAAAAGGAGAGGAAAACATCTTAGACCTACATGAAGAATTAAGTCAAAGCATTTACCACATCAGTTACGCCACTGGGGAAAAAACATATCAAGGTAAAACCAAAAGAATCTCTCCAGTAGACAGTGCACAGAAAAAATAGCCTGAAAACTTAGGAGACTTACAAAAATAGAGGCCCTCCTAAAAGGAGTGAAGAATAGACAGTAACAGCAGAACCTGGTCTGTGTCCCAAGCCAAATTTCATGATCCATGTATTCATTTACTGAAAAGTATATTCATCATTCTAATGACGTTAGTGATTTGTAAAACAATAAAATAAAAAATAAACCTATGTGAACTAATAAACCATTCCAATTTCATGTGCATTAGCTGGTTTTCTTTCAGCTGAATACAGTTTGCATAAGATGTTCTGGGTGTTTCCACAAAAATGAGGTCCTGTGCCTGGAGGTATCTGGGTCATACCTGTACTGCTCAGAGGTCTGAAAGAACATAGAATTACCACCAGCGCTCCTGAAGCCTCAGCCACACGGTCCCAGACCTCCGCCCTGCTTGCTTCCAAGCAGCAATAAACACAAATTTTTGCATCACTGCACATGCATTCAGCGCTGGCGCTTAAAGCCCACTGGAAACCTCATGAATATGCAGCAGTTACCCAAATTTAAAACATAGAAAGCAAGTTGGATATTTTTCTCTTATTAAAAAAAAAAAGTAGTAGTGGATCGATTGCACCTTTAATTACATATTTTTAGTTTTGAAGTTTCTAAGTTTCCCTGCAGGTCCATACTTAATGGAAGCAATAGAGACATAGACAGTAAGATTAAGATAAGAATAAATTCTGTTTACAGAATAGGTTCGGAGTAAAAATAAAGGGGAGAAAAAACGATGCTTGAAAAAAAATACAGAAAAGAGAAAGGATTGAAAAGAAGAGTCTCAAGGAATAAAGAGGCACAGGAAAAAACAGACACAAGAGAAGGACAAAGCAGTACAAAGAAGAACCAGAGGGAAAGAAAATTAATTGATAAAAGACAGGTGGCAGAAAGGTGGAAACAAGGTAATAGATTAAAAATATATATGTGAATAAATAAATACAGAAAAACTAAAACACAGAAATCAGTATTTACAAAAAGAATCTTTCCAAATAATGTTCTCTTGGGTTAGTTCCAGTTTCCCTCTTTCACTGTGTTTAATGCTTTACCTACCATCACATTAAAAGTGACATGACACATCTTGATTTTAAAATATAACCCTAGTCTGCAGTTCTGGTACAGGTCAGGGACTGGAGGCTGTTGTTCCAGTCTAACAAGATAGTGACAAGAAATGATTTTTTCAGTCTTGAATTTTCAGTAGCGATGATGAGATCTAAACACATAATTTCCACCAAATGTCAACTATTTCCATAGTCTTTTTGTGCACTACATACATTTTTATTTGCATGCAGTCTGGAAATATTGATGATTTGCTTGAATCTTTGATCCTCCACTCATATTTACACTCCCTTAGATTTGCTTCTTTTGTAGAGAGGGATACCAGTTCCAGACCTATCATTTTTCAATGATGTAATGATATTTGTGCCCTAAATGATGCCACATCTAAATAGTTAGAAGACACCACATGTGCCCATGGCTTGCCCTAGAACTAGACAGAGTAAATATTCAGACATGATATTCAAACAATTATGTCTTGCTTTACAAATATGTTTAATTTGAAGACTGAGGAGTTAATAAAGAAGCAGACAAGTGAGATATATATTTATGTGTATATGTATATATGTGTGTTGTGCATTTATGTAGGTGTATACATATATATAAAACTTTTAGAGACTCAGTTATATTTGCAAAAATGTTTAGTTTAAGGATGAAATCCCAGAGCGTTTTAGTCTGGTCGTCTTCAACATGTTTTTTTTACAGATCCGAGTAAGTATTACTGAAATAAATAGAATTACAGGATTTTTATCAACTTAACAAAAATGAACAGAGAATGAGTACCACAAAGAATATCCCACAAGGTTTGCCTTCCTGAAGCCTGAACTGCATACAAATGAATTACATTATTATCACCTGGACTATCACCTGGACTTCTCGGTTTATGTTGGTTTCAAGGTCACAGACTCTTATTTTAACTGTCACTTAAAATATGCAAAGGATCCAAAACCCTTTGCACATGATTGTTGTTTTAACCATTAGGCTGGAATTTCTCAGTGCTTGTTTTCATTTAAAACCTCCTGCAAAAATAGCCAAGGTGGAAGTGTTCTCACCAGCCACCTGATAACTGCCCTTTCCAGAACCACTGCAAACCCGCACGCAGTCTGGAGGCACACACTGCCCCTCACAGCAGTGCTCATTTAGACATGGGTTGCTCTACTGTACCAGTTCCTGCTCTTCTGACACTCAATAATAACCTCTCTGATCACAGGAAGGGACTTCTGCAGTTCATGGGAGACATATCTACCTTCAAATTTTTTTGACTCTGAATGCGTTTATCTCCCAAGACAACCTGTTTCTCAGGGCTGCCACATGTACATCCCATGACTGTTCGGTGCTGACCTCTTTAATAGAGGGAAAAATCACTCTGCTGTTCAAGTCTGTCGGGCACTTATCTTTATCACAAAAAGAAGGATTACAACAGACAGTTCCAAGCCTAAGTGATACTGGCTGAAATAAAAGTGAAATTACTGTCTTTCTAATCATGCAGCACTGCTGGTGGAGGAGCAAATCCATCACATCAAGGGTTATGATTCCCTACTGTTATAAACCAGGAATCTATTAGAGAGCTTTATTTTACATTTTGTTTTTATATGAACTTATTAAAAAAAAAAGGACATGAATAATGGTTATGTTAAAAAAAAAACTTTAAAAAAAAAAGATCAAGCCTTGGAAATGTTGTTCTTTCCCTGCAGCCAATTTCCAGCTGTTAATGTAACCAATACAGGTACTTTCCATAGGGAAAAAGGCTGTTGCTTTCTGCAGTACGTGGACTGACAGCCACAGTTGCACAGCGTGACCTTACAGGAGGTAGCAACCCCTGCCCTGCGTCAATACTGCCACTTGGTACAACTCAAACTGCGAGTTCTGGGTGAGGATGCCTTCTAGTGCCGCTGCACTTGAACACAGCACCCGGGCAACCTTCATACTGCCCAAACCAATGCTTGGCTGGGGAGGCAACAAACGTGAACGTGCAGTAATAGTTACTGTTTGACAAAGACCTCCCATCAGATACATTCTTTAGGGAAACTGCAGTGAATTAAAAAGCTAAAAATACCATGTTCTTTTGCTAGCATGAGGTCTAGGTGGATTAGAAAAAACAAAGCAGCAAACCAAAAAGTCTTGCAAATACCAACAGTACAGAATTTACACCAACAGAAACCAAAAATCGCTGACTATATAAATGTCTGAGCACTAATATTTGTTTATTTTACATGCTGCAAGTCTCTGCTGCCCACTGTTACCTCACTGCTAGTATAGAGGAGTTGTTTCTTGGTTAGCATGCCAAATAATACATATGTCAAATTTAATCTTTTATTCCTGCAGTAAAACCCCTAGAACCGATCTTAGATGTAGCATTAAAAATGCAATCAAGTAAATACCAGAAGTTGTTTAGATTTGCTTGATTTTATGATGCTGTGTTCCCTTAGAGTACTGAACTTTTTAATAGCACTTAAATTTAATCTCACTCTCACATCTTTCTTATTAAGAAGAATGTTCATAGGTTAGAAGCCATTATTAAGTTTGTATCAGTCTGAATTACAGATCACATTTCAGACTTATTTAAAATAACCTCTGTAATATATGCATTGAAGTCTCTGCTGAGGGCACTATTAGATCTGTGAACTGTCCTATGAAATAGTAATAGTGTTATTAATAAATTAATAATAAATGCTGAAATAAAAATACAGAAAAGGATGCCTTTTCCTCTGCAATAAAATCCCTCCAATTCCGTCCATCTGTGCCACCTCCCCATCATTTGACAATATGAGTTGAAGTTACCAGTCTGCATAGGCAATAACTTGTCATGCTGAATCGTTTTCTTTAACCACCAACAGTAAAGGACAGGACAAAATGCCCAAAACAATTGTGAATTTATGACATGACACATTTTGCTGACAAACAGTAGCTACTTGAGAGAATTTCTCCTATAATTATAGCGTGTGATCAAATGATCCTGGCAGTAATTATAACAACTCTGACAAACTACTTTTTTGAAGTCTTTGCTGCATCTTAAACAAAGGCAATGATGTCTCCTGGTTGCTGCAGGCTTAACCCTGATAGTGTGCATATGCATAGCCCATTATCCTAATAGAGCCATAAAATCAAAGTTTTGAATGGCTGCGCTATAATGGAAAGTGCATCTCTCTTACAAAGACAGTTTGAGGTCAAGCACAACACCGGTTCCTAGACAGGAGCATGTGGAGATGACAAAACTGCTCACGGATGGCAAAGTCTGTTCACTTCCCTTCTACCAAAGTTAAAAGAAAGACTAGTTTCCCAGTATCAAACCTTATTGTACATGTTTTCGGGAAAAAGAATATTGTTAGGAATTTTGTTTTAGGCTGTAGTTACTGGTAAAATCATCACTCCCATCTCATGCAATAAACACCAGTTGCTAACAGCACCTAACATATCCTAAGAAAGTCCAGGGGAGAAATGTACCCAATACCACACCAGTCTCATAGGGACTCTTGCTTTCCACCACTGTTCTGAAGAACTCACAAGCTGTCCATACTTCACAAGTATCTCAGATATTTAATTTGGTTCATTTCATATGAACACAGACCATTTTCCAAGCAAACTGCTGATCCCCAAAAAGTATATTAGGCAGTTAGAGTCACAGTCTAGATCTGTATAAATCCATACACCCAACATGTATATATAACTAATCAAACAGAGAAGATAAAATAATTATCCATTCTTTGCTATATATACAAAATAGCTTGTCAAGCAAATACATATTACACTTTCATGACATCAGAACTATGCAAATGAGTTGAGCAAAGCTGAATTTCATGCTTCTGTAGTGCCCCATAAAAGTATGATTTTCCAACTCATTAAGGAAGCAAAAGAAGGAAAGGTGAGCAGTGTATTTGCACAGGTTAACACTATAAACTACTGCAAAGAAAAAAAACTCAGGAAGTTACTGTGTATTTGATGGAGTATAGCAGCTGGTAAAATATTATACAGCAATTTTCCACAGATTTACAGTAAGGTAGTAAACTATAAAATGGCAGAGAGCTGAAAATGAAATTAAACTAGGCCATACATCAGCACTGATTCTGTTTGCAGCAGCTTTGAATTCTACAATGGATTATGCAGAGAGCACGTGTGCAAGGCTAAAATTCACAGGGACACTACAGGACCAGAATCTAGGAAAAATCTAGGAAGACTTTAAACATGCAGTTGTAACCACGGGAATTACACTGAATGAAACATAACAATGATACTCATTAAAAGGAACTAAATGAAAATAGATTAGATGAAAGGCTTTGGGAAAAAAAAAAAAAAAAAAAAAAAAAAAAGTAGATTTATCAAAAGTGTTTGCAATTACCAAACCAGGGTGGCAGGCAGTAACAAAATCTGCATGCGCTCACTAGTGGTGTCTGTGTTAGAAATATTTTCAAAAGACTATTAAGTGCATCTGTAATGTAATGCAATACCGTACTTAACAGCAATATGCACAGCCTAGCCTGAGTGCCCTTGAGTATGGGTGAAAACTGTGGCAAAATGGACTAGCAGAGTCATTATTACTATTAGAGTTGATCAAAAAACCTTAGCAGCCTTTTTGTAAACACATTAAAACATTGGTTGAACTAACAACAAATCAGGTGGAGCACCTCTAACATGAAAAATCTGAGAGGCTGATTCCTATATTTAAGAATAGGTTCTTAGCCAAATCAGAGAACATCTTAGAAGCTGGCTTAAGCTGTTAAGCTGTGGCATATCCCCATCACCAGCATCATAAAGATGTTCAAAATTTCACTTGGACATGCAACACCACTGCCTATTCTCACTGTCTTTCCCTTCAGGTCTCCACCACTCCTCACACACTTCCAGTTCAAGATACTCAAAACGTTCTCATTCCTCTTCTGTCCTAGAAGACACTCATCTTTGAAACAGGAAAAAAACATTTGCAGAGCAAAAGGGAAGTATAGATCTAAACTGGAGCCATATTAGCCCTAAGCATAGGTAAACTTTGGAGACATGAACTGTATTGCTGATTACAAGAAAAAAAAATGCAAAGAACTCACTATAAAAAAGATCTTTACGTTTTATGCAACCATCAAATGTCTTCCAAACAAAATACATTGCTTTCTTAGCAATTCTCAGGGACTAAGACTGAAAGTTAAAGTGTTACCCTTATGTAGTGGAGGATATAGAAAATTAAGAATAGTCCAATATATAAAAAATACTCTCTGGTTATTTGAATTGCTTTAGAACATTCTTCCCAGTGGCACAGTAGCAGAAATATCACATCACTTGGGAATCCCCAGTAATGAAACATCACTCCACAAGATAACATCTTTGTATTTGTGATAGTTGAGTGAAAACTTTATTTCAATGTTTAGTGTTCGCTTTCAAAATTTTATTCTGTTTTGATCACAAGAAAATGAGGCTTAAAGAATTCCTCAGAGCTGGAAACACAAGAGGTACACAACCAGGCAAAGCTAAAACACCTGTGCTTACCATTTTTGCAATCAGGGTAGAAATGTGGCATCCCAAAGGAAACCATGCGCAAAACTAAAGAAGATATTTTATGTCTGTTCATCTATTGAAATCTCCTCAGCAGCATCACAGAACTATCCACAGCTCAATATGCCCAGTTTACGGAGAGGATGCATTTCTCTTATGATTAGAATAACACAAAATCTGTAAACTCATACAATGAAATCAGTACATCTAAACAATCCATTTGCATTTAAAATAATACATAAAACAGATTTCGCAAAATATTCCATTCAACATGAAATCTAAGAAGGATCTCCAGTTCCTATTTTACCTTACTGCATTTTTGCCCTATCCTTTTTAATTTATTTTAATGTCAGACACATGTAAGACAGAAGAAGGGGTCACTGAAAACATTTATTGGTTTACTAAACCAGACCTGCTGCTGTAACAAATTTATAGAAGTCCAATAAAATCCATAGTTAATCACTTTTCAAACTGCACCCAAATATGATTAAACAAACCACCCTTGGGAACATGGAGACCCTAATAAATATCAACTATGTACCCCTGCATACTAAATATGCAATACTGAAATGGCACAAGAGAATGATGATCCATTTCAATATTCATTTTCTTAACATATCCAGTATATAAGGTATTTTGAAGAGACATTACTGTCAATGTATGAGCAATAGTTTTTAAGTTCTGAAGAGTTATGATGCTATCTTACAGTACAACAAGACAGTTTAAGAGGAAACAGGAACAAAATTGCAGGGAAAGCTTTTAAAAATACAACATTTCTCACTTTTTGTTATAAATTATTAAATAGTTCTTATTTTAAATTATATATTTTTAGAGAACTGTAAGAACTTTCACTTTGGTTACTGTAGAAAACTTGGATACTATGCTATAAAGAATTATAGAAATCACAGATGCTCACAGAAGCATCCAAGTTCCTTCAATGGCCTTGAAAGTCTTGGCTTAAAAACAGTTACTTGTGGTATCAGGAAAATTCTAGAAAGCTAAGTTCAAGAGGAATCTTGTAGCAAGATATTTCAAGAGCAGAGCAGAGAAAGCTGTGAGTAACCTGGTCCGATCTCATAGCTAGCCCTGCCTTGAGTGAAAGGTTATATTGTTATATATTTTTGTACTAAATGCAGAGAAAACAGAGCACATGGATAACTGGAGGTACAACATCAGCTATCTTATGACCTATACAGATTTTCACTGGATAGCAGGAGAAATATTATGAGAAAATACATGCAAACAGTAAATCCCTCATGGAAATGAGAAAATATTCCAAGCTGGTTCTTTATTTTAGTTCCTGTAAGTTACACAAAAGCCCTAAACTTCCAGTTGCAAGAAATTTCTATTAGTGAAACACTGTGAACACATTAACCCATTGTGTTAATTCTAACTGAGCACTTACCTGAACGCTCTCCAGAATTTAAATTTCATTAGTCAAAGATATGTCCCTTCAAAACATCTGTCAACAGTGAACAGTCTGAATTGTAAAGAACACTAACTGAGGAACAGAAATCTAAAGATAAATTTTTGACAAACAGTTTTGGTGTTGAATTTCTGATTTCTATGGAATATTCCAGTTAAATGGCCCCTTGTTCTCTCTAGAAATTTTAATCGGAAATTACTGATGCAGCAGAATTAACTGCATGCTGCAGATGAAAAGAGATAATCAAAGGGAAAAAAACTGCTATGCAGTTCTAGCACTCTACACATACAAAACCTTTGTAATTTATATATATAGTAGAGAACTCTTCAAAAAATTTACGGGAGCTAAAAAATATTTTGCTTGCTAGCATAAAATATAGTCTTGAAATAAGACAGCTAAATCTTCAACTGCTATATATGAACATAATTCAGTGGAAATCAATGGAGTTCTTATGATTAACAAGTAAGGATCCTCTCATCTTTAATAAAAAAAATTACATTAGTATATCAAGCAGAAGGTAGTACTCTTGAAAGGATAATTGGAAACAAGTAAATACTAATTAATACTCCTCTAGGAACAGATAGTACTGTAGAAATGAACAAGAAATGATAGAGAAATCTAGGAAAATGAAAAATGTGTATTTCTGGAATGTATTCACTAAATGGCTTTAGAAGTGGTCTGGTGAGACCTACTTCCTTGTGAATTTACGCCTCTCTTCTGCAATTATAGCTCCATTCTATGAAGCCTTTTGCAAATCCTGTAACACTCAGAGTGGTATGTTATGATATGCAAACTATGTCCAAAGAAAACCACCTCCGACTCACTACCTCCATGGGAAGTGTCATTACACAGGACAGCCATGGAGATCTGTCTGAGGTTTCTAAAGAGCCACAACCACATCAACTGCCCACCTTATGCCTTTTTTGTCCCCTTGAGGGAGAGCCAACTCCATACGTGATGTAGGCTGTTTTGCAGCATTTGCCAAGACCTTAATATAAGCAGTAGGCCAGATCTTCAGTATGATTTCATTGAGTATTAATAATTTACAACAGACAAGAATCTGTCTTCAGAAAGTGTGTTAATTAACTTATGAAGAGTTGGCTGCTTTCCGTATTTAATATAATTATTGAATGTTCTAGGTGTGCATGTGAATGTTAATGAAACTTGGACCCAGAGATGGTATTGACATTCTCATGAATACCAGATGAGTTCATTAGCACCTGCCCCGCAACAGTTAGCACCTTCTGAATTCATAACTGAGTGGCCTTTGAACGAAACTGCTGGTCACATTTCTTTAGCTAAACAAAAATCAAGTAAGTTTTATTTTATTTCCTGCTTTTCTACTCTTCTATTCTCTGCACATGAAATGTAACTAAAACATTGGGGGAAAAATAAATCAGTGGAGGGAAAAGAGAAATAAAATGTCATATGCTGTTTGTACTGCACTGTACGCTGCTTACCGTACTGAGATTGTGACCCAAATAAGAATAGGTAGGCATACCCGGGGATACAATTCAAGTCTGTAAAAAGTCTATCAAGAAAGATGAATGCTTTGCAGATAGCCAAATGAAGCCATCTGCTTAATCATTACAGAAGAGGATGCCTTTTGCCAAAGGCGTTTTGACTTCAGTCTTTCACAAGTAGAGGCACTGGCAATACACACCTAAGCTCCCGCCTGCTGCCAATCTTCTCCCAGCCCCCCTCACAGCATCCTTCACTCATGGTTTGGCAGCTGCCTGGCATCAGTTTCCCACATAGACACTTTCCCCTTAACTTTAAATGGATCATAGACAGATCACCTTCAATACCACTGTTAGCATTTAAACTGCTCGCATAATGGCAGTAAGGGAAAACTAAAGTTAAGACAGAGGCTGAAGGGGAAACACAGAACAATAATAAAAAAAACAAGAGCTGTTCTTCTCCACTAAATGCTACTGTATCTGAAGACATACATTAGCAACTTGAATAGCCTGAAGAGACTTGGGAGAGCGAAGGACAAAGACAGCAGCTGCTGTAGATGTAAGTAATTGGACCTTGAATGTGAGCAGAGCGAGAGGAGAGAGTCAAAAGGGTTGCAGAGATATGGGAGAACACTATTCTTTTGTTTTCTTTGGTCAACAGCAGCTTTTTAAAATGAATTAAAATGGACATTATGCAAGAGAAAAAGAGGATCAAATAAAGCTTATGTTATTATCGATGGTTGAAGTTTCTGATATCAAAGAAAGAAATAAACCTTGACTTACTTATGGCATCAACCAAGAGTCCTTGTATGGAAAATACAAGAAATCTAACAAGGTGCTATAGTTTTCTAACTAGGTGCAATGTTGGCTGCAATCATATCTTTTCCCTTCACCAAAACTTTCAGCATATCTGAGTCCTGTTGGTGTTGGCTGAACTGGGACAAACTTCTACAAATAAAAAATTTACTTGGGATTGAGAAGACAGACACGTGTGCGTACTGAGCAGGAGAGAATACATATAATTAAAGTAGTTTCAAATATATTCATCATTATTACTGTGTTCCTATATAAATATATAGGTAAAAATGATTACGGAACAGAGATGAACAGAGTGCGTGTGTGTTCACGTTCTGACTTAATACTTGATGCAGAAAAGTGTGCCGGACCTTCGTGTAACAGGACAAATGAACGTCACTAGCGACGATACAATAATGAAAAACAAAACTAAGATACTCTAAAAGATAGTTCAGTTTTCTAAAGGAACTATAAACATTCAGATACAAAAAAGCCTGTATTTTCATTAACAGGAAAAGTATGACCTCTAAATTCTGTCATCTTTACATTATCTTTGCAATGTTAACTTTTTATCTTCTTAATTGCCTTTTGGTTTTGATTTTACATAAATGAGGGAATTTATATAGAGGTTAATAAAAATCACAAAAAAACAGGAAACATTACCAAATCTATAGGATTTTAAAAGTGCACATTAATACTTTTTATCCCTCCTCCTATTACATCTCTCATAATAGATTTTGTGTATGTGAATAAATATTTTCAACAGAAAGTGATAGAACAACCTTTGCTTTCTCCTCAGGTGGACTATTTTAACATTACTATACACATCAAAGAACAGTGTTTTCCTACAGCAAGGCCAACAGATTTCTTGTTAAGTAATGGAAAACAGAAGTCAGGTTAATACAAAAAAATGGGTTTTCAAAAGGTAAAACCCTCTTGTACCACTCAAGTTTCTTAAATAATCCCAAAATACACAGATTCCTCACAGGAAGAGAAGATCCTAGTAAACACTTGGCCCCAGCCCTCTCACTGTGATGGAAAATGCTGAAATAAGATGTTGTAAG
Organism: Crypturellus undulatus; assembly: GCA_013389825.1. Classification (NCBI taxonomy): domain Eukaryota; kingdom Metazoa; phylum Chordata; class Aves; order Tinamiformes; family Tinamidae; genus Crypturellus; species Crypturellus undulatus. The sequence continues at coordinate 110,776 of VWPW01014138.1, forward strand.
CCCTGCCCCTTCCATTTTGGCTTGGGAATACGTGAATGTTTAATACCAATCTAAGAAATCAGGACTGTTCAGGAAAAATGTAAGCTATTCCCAGATTTGGCACCCACAATCCTATCTTATAGGTTCACTCCACTTCATGGATGAGAAGGATTTTTACACAGGGTAAAATCTGCCTTCTGCATTATCAGTGTATAAACACACCCCCATGTGAGTGTGCTGAGCCATGTGCTAAGAGCAGCTGCTGGGTGAGAGGGAAGTATTTGAGAAAAGGATAATCTTCCCGTGCTGAAAGACATGCCACTTCAGGAAGACGGTTCTAACAGGAAAGCAGCCTGGATGCTGGCTGATTTATTCATGATTCATACACTTCAAACAGTCCTGCATAAACAGACACAGTTATTAAAGGATAGCTGCATAATGTTTCCATTCACAAGATTTTTTTTTATTTGCCTTCTGTTTTTACTCATGAAGAAGACATTTTCTCCGTTAAGAATAATTCTATACTTTCATCTGCAGTATCACCAAAGTAAGTTCCTCTATTCTGGCTCCTCAATATGGAGTCATCCATCAGCATCATCCCTGAAACATTTTAAACACTTCCTACTTGGAGAAAGACTAAGACTAAAGAAGAGACTTTGTTTTGTTCAGACTGGTTTCAGAGTCCTGGCTCTTTTTAGTTTGTTTTGATACTACCGATGCTGTCAAAATAAAGACTTAGTGCCAGAAGATATAAATTGCTATAAAGACACACAATGTAATTATATTACACAGAAAGCCCAGAACATGAAAGTTAGAGGAGAGAAAATAAGACAAAGCATATTTTAAAGGTATTTCTTATAAGAACAAGCTAAAGAATTTAAACTGTCCCTTTTTATAAATGGAGGAAATGGTCTGTCAGATTTTACTATGTCAAAGCTATATGAACTGCAATTTTTCTAGCAAAAGTTTTATTCTATTTATTTCGACTTCAGCGATTCTAAATTATGGCAAGAAATATAGATGATGGGAGCACTGCGCAAGTGGGTCATTTGCCTCACATTCAGTTATCACAGTTTTGATGCATTAGAGATGCAACAGAGGGAGGGAATATGAGTTTTCTGTTATGTATCCCAGGTAATTACCAAGTTGCCAACGATATGCTCATTTAAGTACGTGCATGGATTAGGTAGGCACATATCTATTCTTCTGGTTATGCATGAATGCCTGTAAGTGGCAGCTTCAGCATAAAATCTTGTTTGGAGAGTAAGGTGGCTATTGTTCTAGAATTTCTGTTATCTACTGAGCAGTATCTGTATGCAAGTTGGTTATTCCCGGCTTCCTTAGACCTACACAATATAAAGGTGCCAAGGTTGCAGGCCTCATCTAAACGCACCGTAAAAGTAGATGTTAACTTCTGATCATGTGAATTGCATCTCTGATTACACAGGCTACCCAGAGTGACTTCCTCAGATGTGTGTACACCATTGTTGTATTATTTATTCAGCTGAATCCCACTCAAATGATAGATAGGTACTTTATAACCAGCATAGATTTGCCTTCTCTACATCTATTTTACTGCTGTCTAGTTGATTTGCTGCAGTTATAGTGCCTGCAGACTAGCTGCAAGGCTAACACAGACAACAAATCTGGCTCCTCTCCTGTGGATAGACATGCTCTTCCCTCATATTTATCTTTTTTTTTTTTTTTTTTTTTTTTTTTAATCTCTTGTCAGTTCTTGCATATACATAGATTAAAGGCTCTTTGGGAAAGCAACTATTTTAGTGTTCTAAAATACAAGAAATAACATAGACTGTTTCATTGAAAAGTCTAAGCGGATCATTCTTAAGAAATTACTAAATCATCTGGAGCAACTAAATGCAAAACAACTGATAAATGAAAATAGACATGAACTAGATAAGAGTATGGAACCTTTTTCTTTCCTTATAGTAAAGACCAGTAGTCTGTTTAAAAACAAATGCATCAACTGGCTTAATATATTAAGCACATATAATAAGAAAAAAGGGAAGTGAAGCAAAAAGAAATGAACATATGAAAGTGTTGCTAACCTGCATTTGCTTTGCAAGAGTGGAAATTTGGCAAGGTAAAGCTGTCTATAATCCAACAAGCAGCCAAACTGCCTTCAAACAGCTTTCAGACTCAAGCAGGAACATCTGCAGTCATAACAATCCTGTAAAAATGAGACAGAGCTGATACATTTACTGTGTGTAAATACTGAAAATTACTCACTTCTTCTGAAAGGCCACAACCCACTGAAAAAACACAAGCAGGAGGGGTTTTGTGTTTAGCAGGCCAATGAAACCACTAAGGAAAGTAGCTCAATAGGAGAAGATTCACTGACCTTTTGAAAAGAGTTGTAAACTATTTATACATCTTCCCTGTTCATTACTTGTACTGATGATGCATCCTGCCACTGATGAAGGCTACTGCTTTATAGTTTCTCCCTTGTACATACACGTATCTCTAAGACAACGAAGAACAGAACGATGCAACAGAGGCATGAACTTGGCTTCGATACCTTTACTCTTCGGCTTGGGATGACTCCACCATTGTGCTCGGTTCAACTCACAGCTAAACTTCATATCTTTGCTATCTTCTGCAAAAGCTATTTAGTATTTTGGTAATTTTTCATGATGAATAACAGGCATTTATTATCTTTAAAAGTTCTCATCTGCATTCAAACTTTGGAGTTTAAGCTCTCTTACTGCAGAAGAGACTGCAGTAAGGGTGGTCCACTTCCACCTTACCGCTAACCTCGTCACTGATATTAATCTTATCCCCTGTGTGATACTTTTGACACTACAGTTTTTTTGTACACTACAGGAGATGTCTCAAATATAATAAAATAGGTAAACACCCAACTGAGCTACACACAATTAAGCTTTCCCTATCTGCTTGTGAAATATTTGATGTTTTCTGATCATTTTCATATCACGAAGCCTATGGCAGCCATCGTAACCTCAAAAGCAAAGATGAAACCGCAAGATCTAGAAATACCACAAACAAGCAGACATGAAGTATTCCAAATAACAGATAATGCAAATAATTTACAATTTAGCGTTCAGATACCTTTTCTAGGATTACTTTTAAATCATTGAATCCTGCTTTTTTATGCCATCTGAATGTCGGAGCTTCAGAATGCCATGTTTCACTTGAAACATGCCATTTTGCATGAGGAGATGAATATTTTCCACCGTTATGCATAAAAGACAACTCTTTCATAGCAATTTATGGAAAAGACTAAGCACATTTCCTTTGCTGTGCAACCACTATATAGCGCTTTCCAATATCGTGGTGGTAACAAAATGCAAGATGCACAAGAGTAGGAAAGCAGTTTTTACATTGTTCCTGCCTGTATAATAAGTTGTTGCCATAATCAGCAATTCTTGTAATAACTGATAGGGACAAAGAATTCACAGATTCTAGTGGCTTATTCAGATCACTAATTTAATTTACAGACAAAGGGCAACTCTCTCTCAAGGGCCCCCCTTCCCATCTCCTTGCAGAGGTAACCAGCAGTCCTGTCTCACCCTGAGCTCACATGTAATTCTGACAGGATTGCTGGCACAGTGGCAAAGGAAGGGGACACTGGCAGCCTGATTCCTGAGAACATCATACCCAGAGTATATCTTAACATGCTATTCAAATAAATACAAAAAAGCTGGAGAGAGAATAAATGCTTTTCACAGTAAATATTATATGCAGAATAATGATAAATTGTTTAGATATTATTACTTGATGGTACCCTTAAAGTACACCTAAAGTAGATGACACAATTAATTCCACAGTGCCAAGGTGCCATGATGATTAATCATTGCCATGATTAATCTTGTGATCACTCTGTAATTTTGCCAGTGTGAGTCTGAGCATTACTGGTGAGCAATCTTAAAAATTTAACTCAGTCCAAAAAGAAAAGATATACAAGACAGATTAAAAGTAACTGCAGTGGTATAAAGCTGAGACATTAAGGTGGTAAAATAGAGCTGTGATTACAGAATAAACTCTATGTCACATCAGTGAAATGAGGTGCATGCAAAGAAGGAATATTTGGCAGTTTAGGGACCGTTCACTGTAGCATGTATTTTGCCTACAGTTTGATGAGGAAGGACGCCGAGATGCCACAAGAGACACACAAGGGAGAGGGTGAAAGATGACAGCCACATAGCCTTTGCTCTCTGAATACAAATTTGTGCCCACTGCATGGTGTGTTAGTGTGGAACTGCTATTAACTGAAGCAGCCAAAACCTTGGAAAAGAACTGAGAAGCAGCCTAAAACAGGGACAAGAAGATAATTAAGCCTGAAAGGACCTTTGCTTTATCATGTCTTCAGAGTCTGCCCTCAGTGAATATTATGTTGCATATTTCCAAAGAAAACTCTGAGGAAAAAAAAATCCCATTCTTACTTGCAGACCACCTTATATTGCATGCAGTCTCTTGGTTAAAAATTCATAAATCCTTAGCACTCAAAATTCTCAAGCAGTCCTACTTTTACCACACTTCACATTCAGTTGGCCTTATTTTTAAAAACAACCAGTAAAATTTCACCCTTCAACTCCTCCTGTGCTAAGGATAAACTCCTGAATCCTGAGCTACCATCATTTGCAATTTAAAAGGAAAAAAAATCTGTCAAAATTAGCTGTTAATTACATTTTAACAAATGGGATTTGAGAGGATGTGAAGAAAGAAAGGGAAAGTGTGAATTCTTAATTCTTAAGTGTGCATTCTTAATTATTTACACAATCCAGTATTGTCACAGATACACAGAGAAAAAAATAGAGAAGCAAAAAGATTGGCCCATGCCCTGAGGATTTGATAGTTTATAAAATTTAAGTGCACACGACTGCAGCATTTCACAGCCTCTTGTGACTGCAAGTGAAAACTGCTGCTGAAAAACAATACCTAGGCGATGGTTATTGTTCGTGTTTATAATAATCCAAATTCACACACAGAAAAAAACTCTGGGGAGGAATAACAGATTTGCATTGATTTTAATCAAATTTGACTTTTTTTTTTTTTAAATCTGAAACATTTTGATAGTTTCTAAATAACGCCTTCAGACTTTTCATTTTTGAAACAACAGGCTTCATTTACCAACTGATCAGACTTACAAATAAATTACCACATCACTCTACCTGGGTGCCTCAGGAATCACAGAACTATTACAGCTTGCTCCTCACCCGGCCTTGCTGCTCTGCCATCAACAGCTATTTTGCTTGAGGCTGGATTAAGACTGGGCCCCTCCTCACAGCACTGTAAATATTCAGATACACTATGAATTTCCAAGTAGTTAAAAAATGATGCCTAATAAAGTGGATGCCATGGATAGCAATTCCTCAGGCTTCTTTCAAACTCCAGCCATGGTAGTAATGGCTATCCCAAGCTGCAAGCCTATCATTTAATCTGATTGCAGAAAAAAGCGCTGTTTTTTTCAGGTCAATTTTCATAGCTACATTGGTCGGGCATACTTGTCTATAATTGAAAATCAATGTACACAATGATCAGAAGGAACTGAACTGAGCTACCACTATCATCTAGAGCACTTTGAATCAAATCAAAACCAATCATCTTGGCCATCTCACCATGCAGACAGTGGATTCAAGGTGCATCTTTTGCAATATTTTTACTTATTTTTACATCAGAATATTAATGCCTTTTATGATTCTCATTGATCTGAAAATTATCAAAATCTGTTTTCATATTCCAGAGATGAATTAAGTATCATCTATTAAAAACTGTGTGTATATATACATACATATGTAATACACATACACACACCCTCCAACATACTTATACACCTTTTATATATACACCACCTTTTGTAATCCTGGGTGATGCTTTGTTTTTTCCTTAAGAGAAGACCTTCAAAGGGAATGCTGCTGGGACAGGCTGCATGCAGATGTAAGAGAGTTTTATCTGCTCAGAGCAATCTGAAAGGTCACGCAGCCAAGGTTAGAAGAAGATTACAGAGCTCAGCACCAAGCTAGGGTGGCTACATGACTTCACATCAAATGAAGATTCTGTCTGCCAGAAAAGCTCAAGGAGACATATACGACTAACTTATTTCCTCTCTGCCGCTTACTCATGTATTCTTGCATGTTTAGAATTCTCCACTGTTTTTGAATGCACTTGTTATTTGCAGAATAATCTCCATAATAAGTTCCTGATCTGCCATTTCCTAATGGATTAGGGTAGGTATCTGATATTCAAAATCTGAGCCATCCTGGTTAGCATTAATTATATTGCAGGACAATACTGCAGACTGTGAACACCACTGTTTGGGAGCAAAATAAAAAAAAATAAAATAAAAAGTATCAATTAACATTTATTGTGGTGCTTCCCTGAGCCAATCTTGAACATTTGGTGGTTTACAACCTAGGCAGTTTCTTCTGCTGTATTTCTTACATGTGCCAATAGAAAGCAGAGAAATATGATTTGCCCTCTAAAAGAAGTCTCCTGAGTGACATGAAAAATATTGTAATTGCTGCAACAAACCACAAAAGACAGTATATCATCTAACAATTTAAAAATTTAAAGAATTTTTGAAGGATAATTTACAATCAAATACGTTGCTACAGGCTCTCTTCTACAGCATGATAATAAACATCATCAACATCCCTTTAAAGGAGATGGATGTCAGGAGTTTTAAAGTTTGATACAAGCCCCAAACCCTTTTTTGAACTGTAAATTTTCAATTGAATTCTCTGCATATAGCACACACGTTCAAGTCTTTCAAATAAACAGCACTTAATTTAGCAGGAATTACAAAGGTATCTTTTTGGAACTAGCACTGCATTTATCTAGACATATTCATGCATTTGCAGCTTTGTGTATACCACCTTCATGACTGCTGCATGTATTACTATTATACCCAAGAGGTATGGACAGGTACAGCTCTGTAACATATAGTAGATGTGGTTGGGTAGGGTCCCTTTATATTAATAGTATATGATGTTTGATCAGCAATGTACCTTGCTCTTATGGAGGGAGTCTCATGTGGGCCTGTCAGTGCAGTTGAAAACTGAGAAGCCTCTGATGCTTTGGAACATACCTGATCACTTTAAAAACCTGGAATCACACAGTAAGTGGCAAGTTTCAGAAAAAAAGGTTTGCTGTTATCCTGGATAACAATTCACATCAATATTTTAGCAGCTCTGTGTGAGAAGGTATGAAAGCTCCTGTCAGGAACCTAACTAAAGACCACGGAGAATCATTAAGTTCTCAAGACCAGTGGTGCCAGGTAAAGCCAATAGTGGCACTTGCTTTCTCCTAACTAAGCAAACCCAAGGTAAAGAAATTACTTTTAACTGGTTGAGAACTTCAGGGATGAGTCATAATAAAAATATGTATCACAAAAGGAAACATAAAAAAATATAAACACATGTGGTCTGGTATGCCAATTATTCAGAATTCAGAGTGAAAACGTGTTGCTATGTACTTTGAAATGCCAGTCTTACTGACTTACAGATTTTGGGCAAAAGAAACTAAGAAGTCAAGCATCCATTAATGAAGCTTAGGCCAGGATTATACAGAATCTGGGCCTTGCTTTTACCAACTTATTCTCCTACTAAGCTGTTATGTTTTATTATCAAGCCAGGTGAACCAGGATGCCTGTAATAAACAAGGACTTTTGTCTATGTAGTGGCAAAGGATCCAAAGAAAAGGGTATGAGCTCACAGCCCTCGGTAAGTGTATTACAGAACAACATGGAAGTAAGGAATGTTTCTTAATAAATTCCAAAGGCCAATAGTGAAGAATGGTATTGTTGCATGAGGTTTTACGGAAAATTTTTGTTCAACAAATGTGAAAAAATGTTTCTCTGTCAAGGAGCAAGATGCCAAGAGATGGCCTGTACTACTGCAAGTGAAAGGGAACTCTGGAAGTGGGAAGTCAACTTCCCATAAAAGCTTATACATATATATATATATGACTGCACATACACAAGAAGATGTCTCTCTCTGAATTCTCTGTATCCTCAAGATTTTGCAGAAATCCCAACAAATGACTGTTAATGTTAAATAGATAGCAGGCATGTAAACTATGTTTGATTTAAACTGTATAGATGGCCATGCTTGTTCATATCCATTTTTATAAATGAACCCAAGAGATTTTTGTTTGATAAGAAACATCCAGACAGAATACGCATTTGAAGAAAACAATAAAATTGAAAAATATTATATTGGTTTTAAAATTATAAAACATAAACATGGATACTGATTTCTACTTGTTACTGAGTCTTTAACCCTATGATTTCATAACTCTGTCTGAAATCAGCAAGGCTAAAAATTTGACTTTTTAATGGAAGGCAAGGTTTTTAGGTCATTCCATTACTCCAGCACCTCAAGAGATAAGAAAAACAGCCCATAACTGAGATTCATAATGAAAGAATTGTCAACCGCAAAGATCTTACAGAAATATTAAGGAAAGCGCTAGACAGAGATGAGATGTCAAGAATATAATAGAGAAAAGAGGGGAGAAAACATCATCATGGAAAGAATCTTACCTAATTTATGACTCAGACTGACCTTAATAGCATTATCTGAAGAGACAATAAAGCTTATTCATTTTACTCCTCAACCCATAAAAGCACTTAAATACATACAGACCTTCTAGCACATGAGTAGCCCCAGTGAAATCATATCTCTCTGACTTCTGGTTATTAGCTCTGTTAATTTTTAAAGATATTATTAAATTATGTACTAAACTCTAGCTCACTTGATTTCATTACAACTTAGACAGTCCAAGAAACGTACCTCTTCTTTTTCAAATGCTAAGCAGGTGATGAATGTGGCCTGTGTGGTAGGTTTGAGATCCCCAAATGTGTACCCAGGGAGTATAATAGCTCTGCAGCAGCACTGGGCAAAGTGTTATTTATGTAATTAAATATACATATAAATATATAACATACATATATATTACATTAATGGAATAGCAGCAACCTCTGAATCCAGCAGTCATGGTCATGCAATGAAAACTCTTCAGCCTCTACTGTCCAGTACTACACATTTCTGCGCACACCCACCGCCAGTCTGGTGCCATGCCCTTCCTATCTTTATTGCTAATATAAAAGAATAAATATCTTCACATACATTTCTTTCCTCATTATCAAGTATACACTGTACATTGTGGTTTTTCTGATGCCTAATGTAGCACTTACTGTGTTCCCACAGGGTATGAGGCAGTTGCATTCAGTACACATGGTGAGTTTGCCAGAACAGTTTATTACTATATTAATTAATTAATAGCTGGATTTTTTTTTTAATATGGCTAATTATCCCCTTGGAGCATCCTTCCATTGCAGTTTCCCATCATCTGTTCTAAAACACCCATTTTTGTCCCCCACCACTTGAGATCATACCAATCTGTCTCCAGACCTACTAAATATATGGAGGCCATGTGGGCAATATCCCTTTCTAACTACCTTTCCTCATCATTAGCACAATACTGGACTGACTGTAGTCAAGATCTGTGTTAGCCACAGATTGTCTAAGAGCAAAAACAAAAACAAAGTAAACAGCTATGGGTCATCTGTCAGGCTTCTTGCTCTGCATGGAATTTCTCTCTCTATTAAACTGTAGTTTGTTTTCTCATAGGGATTTGGTGTTTTCAGACTATTTACTTTTACTGCACTAAGTCACCAGAAATGCCAGAATCATTCATATTATAGGTGGCTTACCTGCTCTCACTTTTGGATCAAGAGGTCCCTAATTTATAATCTACACATTATTAGTCTATTCAAGTCCAATAAAATATTACATTTTTCACATACTTCAACTTTACTCTTACCCGACACCTGTCTTCTATACTTTTATGCCTCTCTAGTCACATAGAGGTTCTTTTTGATCTCAATCTTCTATCAAGATTTCTCTTCCTTGGTAGCAGCACAGCACTGGATTTGAGAACTCAGAATTCCTCTGCTGCTCTAATGAATTCAGGGTTGCTGCAGGGTGATTTTTCCTTGGCACACACCATCGTTAATTGCTGTAATTGTTCTCTTTCTTGTATTATTGATACTCTTACATTTACTGCTCTAGTGCTAATAACACTTAAATTCCGGGTCACGGGTACACCTGCTAAAACTAATGTTTTAGGTCAAGGATTAGAAGCTAAATGGGGGCCCTTAGGATCTTGTCAATTTTGAAATTTGAAAGTGGAATCTATCATCTTACCAGAAGGTAATTGTCAACACTAAAATAACTTTTTTTCTTCTTAGTCTCTTAAGAGTAAGAATGAGTCATTTTCCCCATTTTAATACTATTGATTGTTTTCTTTATAGCTTCCTCTGGCTGGTCATTTCTAATTCATTTCCTCCAGCGAAGGCCGCAAACGTTCTTCTTCATTTTCTATAATTAAGTTTTCATTAACCCATACACATTTACACAAAATGCATTGCAGTTTCCCTCCATGAAGACACAAACGACTCTCTTGATTTGCTGTAATACCCATTAGTTGATGATGACAGATTTGCAGATAGCACATGCTGTTATGTGCTGTCTGCATTCAGTCACAACTTCCAAACTCCTACACTCACCAGTGGCTTCAAATAGTAAGTGCTCCCTGAGATGCCCCCCTGCTCGCCCTCTCTGCACCTCCCTGGCAGCAGGGCTTTAACTACCTTAAAGAGCTTTATCAGTAGTTCTCAATCTAAAATGCTGACCTAATTTGCATAAACAAAAAAAAATCCTAAAGGAAAGACTGTCTTCTAGTGATTTTTAAGCCTATGTCTGTTTTTTCAGATCTCTTTACAAGTAGTCTTTGCATAAATCACAGGCTTAAAATAACTGAAACGAATGGAAAACAATCCAAAATTCATTTGATTCTCTGAAAGCTAAGGAGATGGAATTCATCTCCAAATGTGCAGGTTTTGAGCCCCCCATATATACAGTATGCTGAGGTGCAGACTCCTCTTTGTTCTTTATCAAAGACCAGGCATCACCTCAGGAATCCCACGCCTGTGCTACTGGAGCTGCCTTCCTGGTCAGTTTAGATAACAGTTTTAATCACTTCGCCTCTGTAGGTAGTAACAATAGTCTGCTTTGCAGGTTTAGTCAATGAAAATTGCAGAATCTAAAACTGCTCGTTTTCTTTAAGTATGAATTCAATTATTTCAATTCTGATGAACTCTGCTCAGAACATTTTTGCAGATTAAAAATATGCCAAAGGCTCTAAACTTCTTCTGCAGATGCTCTCCCTCTTTCTGCATGTTCTGTATAGGTATGGGCTGTCCTTTGAACACGTTCCTGACAATGTACATATGCATTCTTGCAGCCTCACACATACCAATGACAGTAAGATGTTGTTATGTTTTTGCTTTCTTATCAGGTAACTCTGCTTTTGTAAATCGTCCTCTGTGTATTTGATAGCTCAAACAAATCAGGATCATGGAACTAAAACACCTTTTAGCAAATGTGCCTTTTTGCTGCAAATGATACACAGGGAAAGAGGTCCAGAAAAATCTGAAGATTCACAGTACTTGTAGTCATTGCTGCCAAAAACCAGCGCATCATTCTGCTACATGAAGTGATGATTCAAAAATACATTCCACACACATTCCAGCATTGCTGCCCACTAAGCCATTGGAACTGCCTTTCAAAGAAGCTTCTTACCATTGTACAAAAATAGCAAGCATTAAATCTTGCTCGACTCCAGAGGGTTTAGGAAATGTTTTGTTACAGACAGATTGGTTTCCATTACATGTAGATTGGATTACAGTAATACTTTGTTTGCAGATTTGCCAGCATCTTGTTTACAGATACTGCAGAAGGGCCAAAACACAACAAGAATGAAGGAATCTCCCACTTGGGGGAATAGGCCTTTTTAACCTCTTGCTCTAGCTACACTGTCTCATAGTTTTATCCTGCAATTTGAAAATTGGTTTTGGTGCTGTTCACTGAAGAATCTGCTGTACTCGGGTCTCATATGTTATACTATTTATACTATACTATTTCCTCATATTTCAAAGACTCATCAAATATTGTTCACTGTGAAAACACAAGATATTAGAGAAAAAACATTCATTTAAACTTACTCCATTGCTATAGAAATTCCTTCTTAAATATCACATACAATCTCTCCCTAAATATTTCAGAAGCATACAACAAATGAAAATCCAGTACAAGCTGTTGGAAACTATATAAAGTATTATAGTAATACATCAGAAAGCATAGAGGGAAAAACACTAACTTACTGGCTTTACTGGAAAAAAATCACTTCAGACAAATCTGATTTTGCAGGTAATTAGAACCTCAAAGTCTGGACTTTAAAAAATTTCCAGCTTAAGTCTCTTAATTGAGACAATATTACATTTTATTTTAAATCTTCCATGTTTGTTTTACACTTTTCTGCACTATTATTTCTGCCTTTACAGAAAGCTTGTAAGCCATTTTTTCATGATTTACTTGCAAGAATGTGGTGCTCAGGGTCTTCTCTCCCTCTCTTTCTCCCTAGTACAACCTATTGGCTACAAAGCTGTAAGAAACTCACAGATACAATAAGAGTCAGGGTTTCAAAAGGGATTATGTAAATTCTAATGAATGCAATGAGACTTCCATCAGAAAGATTATTTTCATTATCTTTCAGTAGCATTGAATTACCTAAGACATTTTGAAGATAGTCTTACTATTCTGTATGCTTAAGTCCTTCATTGCAACTTGTTCTTCTAAATCAATTGGACATTCCTGTAAGTGATGCCCTAACAGATTATCTTTGAGCTACTGTAGAAATTGTTTATATATAGACTGAGATTGTGTTTAGGTTTTCTTTTAATTAAATGATTACTGAATTACTAAATCATCTGATTAAGCAACTATATAGGTAAAGCTCTTCTAAAATGATTTACTTGGAAACATAAGTGCATTATATGAAAAACAAATCATTGAAATAGGATTTCTCTCTTAATTGAAAATCTTTGTCTTTACTGTGATATAATTGACTGGAATGCCAGGAATTTCTAAACTCTCTTCATGAATCACTACCTTAGATGACCAACAGACATATTTTAGCAGCAACTTTGTGCAACATTTTGCAGAAGTCAGTACATACTGCAAAGACTAGGAAGATAAATTGACTAAATAGCAAAACTCTAAATGTAGCTCTCTTTGAGCCATTCTGTTAAATTAATAGATTTTCTTAAATATCCTTATCAGGAGCATTTCACTACAAAAATACTCTGATAACAGTTTCATTGTCAAAAAAAAAAGTATTTTTATAGGATTTATTAGAATATTAGTATAACCCAGGGACCACTACACTTTATAGGTGCAAAAAACGTCCACTCACAATTAAACAGAATACTACGCAAAATAAATTCTACTTGGAGCTACTTGGTTCTGTGTAGTACTTACCATTTGATTTATTCTTATTTACTTGACAGCACCAAAAATGAGATTGGCTTCCCCCTCTCAGAAATTAAAAGCAAACAGAACTCCTGCCAGAATTCATTTCAGACCTGGCATTATTGAAGGGCAGTGAAAAAGGAAGGCCTGTTTGTGAGAAAGGGTTCAGAGTCACAGCCTTCCACTTCAGAAGTAGCTCCATTCGACTTTTGGAGAAAGATGTATGCCTTGAGAAATTTTACAGATGTAAACAAAATGGAGATTTATAAATGTGATCCGTACACTAACATTTTCTAGAGTAGTTCACAATTGCTATATATTTATAAAAAGAGAGGGGGAGACAGGGAGGAAGATTTCTCTAAACTCATCTTTTGCTTCTGGTTCAGACTAGCCAAATTACATTTGTTATTGTCCTATTCATGTCCCTTCCTCTAAAACATACTTTTTTTTTCCCACAAACCCTCTCCTCCTCCTCCCTGAGATGGGCAGCTTGTATAGTGCCCTCTGTATCAGGCAGTGCCCTATTCCTATGCTCCCTTCCAAATCCTCCCTCAGAATCTAGAAAAAAAAAAATAGCCACAGTGTACACATCAAAAAGATGGAAGAACCCAGATAATAACTAGCAACACAGAGCAAACTTACACATCTACCTAATCACAGAATCACAGAATGCTTAAGGTTGGAAGGGACATCTAGAGATCATTTAGTCCAACCCCCTGCTCCAGCAGGGACACCTACAGCACGTGGCACAGGGTGGCATCCAGGCAGGTTTTGAAGATCCCCAGAGAAGGAGACTCCACAGCCTCTCTGGGCAGCCTCTTCCAGGGCTCTGTCACCTTCACAGTAAAAAAGGTCTTCTTCATATGGAGGTGGAACTTCCTGTGTTTCAACTTGCACCCATTACCACTTGTCCTGCACTTGTCCTGATAAGTGCACATATAAGTGCACTTGTCCTGATAAGTGCACATATAGTCCTCTGGATAGGGAATGCCTCCCGGCAGTGGCCAGGTGCCCAACCAAGGAAAGTGAGTGAAGCCAGAACACACCCAGGCCTTCCTCCTGACTGCTTCCACTGTTCCCCCACCAGCCTCATGCCCATGCTGTCTGCCCTCTGGTTGTCCAGTCTCTCTTTTAAAAGTCAAATATTTGAGTCAGGAATGATGTTCCAGCCTACCTTCCTAAAGCACTGAAAAGTTGTATGGTGTTTATCACTTGTATATTTTGCCATTACAAAGGCAAACCTGTTTCTTCTGTCACTACATAATGACAGCTGATTATTTGTGGTGGTAAAAGTTTTAAGAGAAAAGCATTATTCTGTCTTTATTGGCTCCCAGCCTACCTCTTCTAGTTGGGAAAGAGCAGATTCTCCTCATCAGTCTGCATATTTGTGGAGAGCTTACTATCACAGCCTCTCAGCCATGGCACGGCACCTGCAGCTGTGGAGCAGAATCCCTCAAAGCCATTGCTCTTAGAAAGGCAAGCTCCCATGCAGGCCCATCTGCTCCTCTTAGTGAGTGGAGGACCTGAATAGCAGATGCAGTGCAAAACATTCTTCTAGTGGCTGTTGTTATCAATAAGAAAAAAAGCCATTTTCGAACACAGAAGGAGACTAACGATACAAGAGGAAAGGTAAATAGAGTGCTGTGTTTGTGAGGTAACTCTAGCAAGGGAGGGAAGTGTCTTTCAAAAACTTGTGGGTTTGCATGAAAAATGTGACTCCATCTGCATTAATAGCAATACAAGTTTCCAATGTTTTTCTCTCTGGCTGTCCCTGTCAAGCTCCTGTGTTATGTTCATATGCTTTCATCTGTATCCATCTGCATATTCATTCCTAAGCTTTCAGCATGAGAAAATAAAGGCTAAATCTTAGTTCTTCCTTGTGGGTGAAGATCATGTATCTGAAACATACTCAACAAGATATGTTTTTGTCTTCCTTTTTCTGAGAAGTGCAGGGCTGGTCTCCTGGTATAACTCCCAGCAGCTGCCCATGCCTGCCAAATGTGGAGCAACCAAGAGCTCTAAGATACTGCTGACAGCAAGAGCAGGCTGCCTGAAGACCAAAACACTCACAATAATGGTCGATCCTCTGCACTGGACTGATTCTCCGGGATTATCTCTGTGTTATCTTACAGATGAATCTCCACTGACAGTTTTGCAGTTTCTATCACACTGCAGGTTTCTAACCTCCCAATCATGCATACCTACAAATGTGCTGGTTGATTTTCAATCTGCCACAAAGCAACCAGTTTTCTCAGAAAGTAAACTAGAACACAAGGGGAATACCTGCCTCCATTTGCTGCTGTCATTCAGTTACAAATGTGTATAGATAGCAGTACCTTCATCTTTTCAATTTCCTTTGGGGTTGCTTTCTATTTGAGCTCGTGCAAATATGATACTTTAGGTGATTTATTTTTAAGACTTATCTGTATAGATGTAGAAACACAGGTGTGTAACTGGAAACAGAGTTCAAAGCCACGACCTAAGGTGTATGTATATCTGTTGAAATGCCTGCCACTTTTTTATTTCTACATATAGCCCCTGAAGAAACTACCATGTACTGTTTGCTTTTAAAGTAGGTTCACTGCCCGAGCCAGGCTGAAAGTTCATTAGACAACATTTACAGCATAATTAGCAACTAATACAAAGAACTTTTCTACTCAAACTGCACAAAAGGAAGAACCTAAAGAAGAAATTGATTTGAAAAAGAAATATTCCAGGAAGGAAGAAGCACCTTGTTTTCTAAAAACATTTTTTCTTGACCTGTCTTCCACCTAAGTTAGC
This sequence comes from Crypturellus undulatus, assembly GCA_013389825.1. Classification (NCBI taxonomy): domain Eukaryota; kingdom Metazoa; phylum Chordata; class Aves; order Tinamiformes; family Tinamidae; genus Crypturellus; species Crypturellus undulatus. The sequence goes on from VWPW01014138.1 coordinate 126,885, forward strand.
ACTTACAGAAATAACATATCCATGGTAACTGTCCTTTTGCTTCATTTTTAGAGATGCTGAAGAACCTCAGCTGCCACTGATTCAAAGAAATCTGCGTATGCTTCATACTCCTGAAATTCATGTTGTATATATTTTCCAGTAAATTCACTCATTTTTTCATTTTCTGGCTTGTCCTCTTTAAATTCAATGAATATTTCTCACTGAAAAGTATCTGTGTCAGATTATTAAAAGCCAATGTATGCCTAAAGGTTTGGAGAAGTGGTAAATAAAATAACAAAAATATGCCCAACTCGATGAGAAGTCAATGGTAGTTAGATTGCTATGGGCTTAGGAACATGGTACTGAGGATGCATTTGCATGTTCCAAGATTCACTATCTGAAGAAATCTGGCCTTAAATTTAAAACAAAGATAGGTCCTAAGCTAAATATCAGCATAGCTCTGTGCTCAGCTGACCATACCAATTTCTATCTGCATAAAATCTGGCCCTAAATGCACTAGTTTTACAATTAGCAACATTAGTTTTGTGTCTATGAAATTCTACTGAAGTGTAATGGATCTCAGTTCAATTTCTGATACAATAAACCCAGATGGCTTTAGACACAGGCCTTAGGCTTTATAAGGGAAGAATTAAGTTCCAAAATAACCAAAATGCTTGCAAAGCAAGTGACATAGCAGTTGTGTGTTGCTGCAAAAGGAAAGCAAGCCAACACACAAACAACAAACAGAGAACCTCTGGGCCTTAAGTTTCCTCACCTGCAAAAAGGGCATCATTATTTTCTTTATTTACAATATTTTTAGTAGGAAACATGAATGTATCTTTGATTCAGGCATATCTTTTTACTCCTACAAAGAAAATAGTGCAACATTTCTATGAAAAAATGTTACCAGAAATACAACTGATAGCTTTAGCTTTTTATTTTACTACATTTGTCCTTGCAGGATTCACAAGAGGGGCTTACTCTGGTTTTATATTCTCTTCAGAACATTTTAAATTCATTTTTCACCATAACCCCTAAGTTAGTATTTTACTGCATTATAACATTTCCCTGGTGGTTTCAAACACCACGAAAAGCATTTTACAAAACAAAAGAAAATGATTATGGATGAAAAGTCAATGACACCTTAGAAATTATATCAAAAACAATGGTTCCCCTTGAGTTGCTTAATTCATTGTCATAAACATCCCATTTAATATTATTTCCCAGTGTATAATGTACAAAATGTATGTTCCACTCAAATTGAGACTGACTAGTGAAACCACTAGGTACAGTAGGCAGGAATTACCTTACAGCATTTCACTCAGAATAGAGCTCAGAACATACCAAGTGGCTATTATGCCCCATTTATAGCAATATCTTACTTAGAAAAGTGATTATGGACTGTAGCAATGGCATTAACTTTGTTCTCAGGACATAATAGAATGCATTTCTAAAATGACAGGTGAAATATGTAGTCAAACATGAATTAAAACTATAGGTGACTTGCATGGCAATTCCAGTACATATAAGAAACCCCAAATGCTTATAACTTCAGAGAATTAGCCTGTCTCTTAGGTAGTGGACTGAGTGTAGATTAGCTTTTTCTCTTTGAAAAATGAGGAATGAGAACTTGATGTTTTAATGTATTCAATTTTATATGGAAACTTTGGGCAAGTCTTTTGTTATTTCCAGTTATCAAAAAATGAACTGGTAGCCTTCCTCCAAAATCCAAAAAGGGTAATTCACTGAGTGTTTTATAATATTTAATACAAAATCACTCCTCTTTCCCCATTTTTGGGTTGAGAGAAAGTAAAAGGGAAGGAATTATCAGCAATTGATGACTATCAGTCTCGGGACAGCATGTAACATTCCACACAAAGTCACTGAATGAGCCGATATCCCTCTTGCATTCTTTGCCTGTGAAAATCCCTGGCTGAAAAATATATTGGCAGCAGTTTTGAAGAAACTGAATAAGTTAAATGAGTGAGTCCAGATTCATGTTTTTTTTTAATTTTTAAGCATCTTTTTACAAAGACATTTTCCCTTTGTTTTCCTTGTTTTTCTAATGCAACTCCAATGGAAATCTAAGCAAGATGTTAAAGATCCAGATTTTGGTGCAATAACCACTATTCACTTGTGAATTTCAAACACTATTAATTTCTTTATATATCTAATTAAATTATTTGCTTAAGACCAATTTGGTAATAAGCTGGTCACTTAGAGCTTTACATGATTTACAGTTAGATTAGAATCTGTCCCTGCTGCAGTTTTCACAAAAAAATGTTGATTTTTATTCAATTAAAAAGTTATACCAATTTTCTCAGTGTACAAGTAGAAGTACAAAACCACATTATTCTTAGGTCACTGGGCCTTTTTTTTCCTCATAAGCAGCAAAAAGGCCCTGTTGCTAGGCCAAAGCTTGTTATTTAATGTTATTTAATGTTATATTACATCCCCTAAGGTTGATACAGCAATGTAGTGTTGACTTTAATGCGGTACTTTTTCTGATATTTTTTCCTGCTGTGGGATGACTGATTCATCCCAGGCTGAAGACTCTTTGTGCAATTGTTCTCCCATTACTTTACCATTTCCTCATCCTCATCCAAAGTCCTCCCTCACTTTGTCTATTTTTGCTTGACTCAGTTTGATTCATTCTCTCCCTCAGCTCTTCTTCCCCCACCCCTTCTGCCTTTCATTTCCACCCCAGTCATCACTGCCCTCTGCTTTGGTCTCTGTGCAGAAAGCAGCGCAACATCTGCTGCAAGGACAGGCTGAGGTGGACTAGGGTCCTAACAGACAGTAGCCAGGATCTATATTACAACAAACAGCAGCTAGGATACATAAATAAATAAATAAACAAACATCAAGTGTGCCCAATCTGTCTCCCAGTCCCCTTCTCCTCCTAGCTTTAGCATCTGTCTCCTGGACTCTGCTGCCCACTCAGCATTCCTCCCTTGATTTCTCCCTAATGTAGCTTTATAATGTCACCAGATAATATTTATATAAGAAAAAAAATCATACTACCATTTAAAATAGCTCTTAACATAGTCATTTTAAATAACTGGGATGGAGAGCAATCAGAAAAATAAGATGGCCGAACTAGAAGGTAGTGGGGATAGATGCAGCAGACTGACCCCATAGCTTGTAGGAGGAATTTCTCTACCTGAATTCTCAGCAGCCAGATGGAGAGAATAGTTTACAGGATTGTGCAGCATTTTATAGTAGTAAGACATGGCTATGCATATTCTGTTAAAAAGAATTTTGGGTAGCAGTCATCATTCTGAAGGCCAGATAACAAATACCAGTGCAGTGCAATACAAGAGAATAAAGGGACATAATAAAGGCACATCTACTCTAAAATCATGTGCCTCCCCTTCCTGATCCAGTAAGGAACAGCACAGTAACAGAACTCTGAGAAGAGAAAAAGCATAGCAAGCAATCCCTGACACAAGGCAACTTAGGCAGCAAAGTCTATGCCCTTGTCCAGTTAATAGAAACAAGAATATACATGTTCTGCTAGAAGCTTTAAAAGTTCTTTTCTGAACACTGTTGCCTAGGGGTGAGAATTAGATTTGCCAAGTTTATCCTGAAGTATGTTAGATGTAAATTATACTCCTCTGTATTTATTATGCTATTTGATTACAATGTTGAGCAGTCTGACTGTGCAACTTGTACCTTTTACCACACTCATGTCGAAGCAGGAAACTGCAAAGGATTGATGAATTCCTATACAGTATTCAATCTAGTTTGCCCTACTAAAAGAAAAGAAGACTACTGTCTATCTGCATTCTAAATAATGGTTGTATCTGGCAGGTGTGTGCAAATGTATGTATCTTCATTTCATACACAGAAGCAGCTTGTGTTACCATTCTTAAGGTTGAAACATACTTAATAACCATAAGGATGTCCTCCATTTTAATCTCACAATAAAATCACGAGACCATGAAACAATATGAAAAATGAAACTTTCCTAAGAGAAAAATATACTTCAAAAGATCAAATGATACTACACTACTTCTTTATGCAGCAGTCCATAAGGGCACAGTAAATCCTATGATCGTATGGAGAAAAGCATTCCCCAAATTACTGCTGACAGTAATCACTTTTCTCAAATTTCTGATGTTGTCCCTGTTCCTAAAAGTGTGTGTACATCTAGGTCAGACAACTCAGAGCAATAATAAATGAGTTTATAACACTGAGTACCATAAAAAAAGAAAAAAGAAAACTCACAGAAGGCATTAACAACTCCATTAACACTTTTATCTTCAAGAAAATTTGTTTACTATCCTCTAAATCCTGAAAATTCAGTCTTTTGAAAACCACATATATAAAATAGTTTAAAAAGAGATGGAACATTTACTTTGTAAGGGAGCAGACAGCCAAAGTTAGCCTTTTCAATACCTTTTACATTATCAATACGACATAAAATCAGCTAAGGTAGGATATTTACATATTGGATTAATTAAATAAATTTTCCACATGGAATACAAATCTTTTCAGTTAAGTAGTTTTCTAGCATTTTTAAGCCCTATTTTTAAAGGGAGAAACAAATATCTTTTCCCTTCTGCTGAGTCTTCCAGCAAGCCTGCTAATTATGATGAGGTTTTTAATACCATGCTCTTTCATTGTAACTGAGACTTGCAATCTCACTCAAATAGGCCATGAGAAATCAGAGGATTATGATTTTGTCTCTTAATTCCCAGGTGATAATAAATCTCTCCAGTTGCTCACATAGCTTCCATACCAGATTATTCCTCCTCTCTACCCCGCCACCCACCTCTAGATTTTAATGAATGTAACCTCCAAATGCCTTTCTAATAAGCAGGAGGAGACGATTATCCTCAACCTGTGAAGACAGCTATGCGTACAGATTCAGTCAGTCTGGTACCCAGTTCCGTCAGGTTATCAGCATTACAAAGCTTCTGTTATTTGGCTGTGCTGTAATACTCAGAACGTAGTGGCAGGGAAAGACTTTTTGATGGTTTAAGTATTTCAGCTATTTGTGACCACACTGGAATTTCACTAGTACAGGAAAATCAGAGGAAACTGCATTTTTCACATCCAAGCCACCAAAACTGTGAGGAAGAGAGTAACCTTCTTCCTTTCTCATTCTTCTTAGCCACATTGTTTAACTTCTGTTATTGCATTCACTCTTTTTCACCATCCTCATGCAACTGTTCAGCTTGGGAAAACTCTGATCTGAGAGCTGTATGCTGTACAAAATTCTAATTATGCAAATCTCACTCATGCTGACACTGTGCTGACTTTTTCATTGTGTCACTCTCCCTCCTTTTGGAAGTAATTTACTCCAGTTTAAATCAGTATAGCAATGCTTTGGATCCACTTTGAAAGGTGGAAAGCAACTAAGAATTGGGTCGACTTAAGCATTGTGGGCTCTGTAACATTTAAGTCTACAGGTTCGGCCCAAGCATGGAGCCTGGTGTTGCCTTTTATTCCTGTATTCACACCTACGTATGTATAGTATAGCAGATCATATGTGCACTATACTCTACAACCTTCTGCACTTTTCCATGTTTTCTTTCCACTTCAGTGTGAAGTCTGTTTCCATCTGTTCCTGTAGCTGTCAGCCTGCAGACATTCTAATTTTGTGATCACCTGTTCTTGTGCAATCCTCATTTCTTTCAGCATCGCTTCTTCCTTTCTCAGAAAATCTATGTGCTTCTGACATCTGTTCCTCGCCATTATCTTTTATGAACTCCAAGGCAAAAACTCATTCTGAGGCATTGTCAATGTCAAGCTGCTGTGTCAATATATTACACTTGGCACATCTGACACACTGCAAAGTGCTGACCTTCATTATGCCAATGACCTTGAGCAATATCTTTCTATTTATTTCACAGTTCCTGTATACACTGACTTTAGCTTTTCTTAAACAACAAAATCACTAACACAATCCAATAACCATTACTGAGTTGACCATCCCACATATCAAACAGGAAATAATACAGTCTGAATTCAGTAGATGAAGAATTTAGTTAAATACAACCATAAGTACTGGAACCAAAACACACCTGAACTTCTTTTGATAGAGACTGAAATATCCCTTGTCAAGATCACAGCATATGATCATGTGTGGGATGTCAGATGGGACATACATACTTCAAATTCCAACACCATGCCCTAGACATGGTGTCAGAACTTACTCTTTTGCTCTGTTAAGATGCGAACTATAAGTTTTCACTCCTGAAAGGAACAAATCTACTTCATTTATCAGGAAAATAACTTGGAAGTGAGCACATTCACAATCTTCCAGGCATAGGATTATATTACCTTGCACAAATCAAAGAAAAAAGTCAAATAAATATAGACTAATGCAGAAAACTTAATGTATTGCAGAAATACAAGATTCAGCCACCTGTGTTATTATTTGCAAGCCTGTTGCTGAAACGACATTTCCCAAAGTTCCAAGCATACAGGGACACAAAGATCTCCCCTTTCTCTTGCCGCTTGAAGCCCTGGGATTAAACGAGGCATAACCTATAAGCACTTCATTTGCAACTGTCAGGCTAATGAACAGTGAATTGCAAAAGATTTCTCTAACTGGCAGCCTAATTGACTCATAGTAAGTGATACTAAATGATCCCCTAGCACTTTTTATAACAATTAGTACTGTTGGGACATACATATTCTAACAGAAATTTTACCTATCTTCCCTGCAGCAACTGACCACACCGTGGCAATCTTTGCTTTATCTTAAGAATAACCACCATTCTGTGATTGCCAGGCTGGAAAAAACTTTTTTTTATATATAGAAAATCTATGACACAGGCAGAGAAAATATTATTAAATGCTTACATGCATTTTAATGGAATCATTTTTTTTTATTAGAAAGATGTTTCCATTTTGCATTGCACTAAGATTCTTAGAAGGCTAATGGTGAATGCTTTCTGCACATCAGACCATACTGTATGCTTCCAATTACATATGTAAAATACCTTTCAGAATATGCTTTCAGATATTTCACCAAAAAAAAAAATTATAATGTAATTTTAACTACTGTAAGTAAAGAACAAAGCCTACTATTTTAATACTAATGTAGAAATATAGATACTGATATTTGTATTACTATAGATATTTTCATTAACATTTGAAACTGCTTTGCTGAAGGTCTTCTCATATATTTAAGAAAGTAACATACACTTCTTTCTCTAACATGCAGGTTGCAATTGTCTCATATCAGGTATTGTAACTTATCAATGCTGATAAATAGCTGAATTGCTAATCAACAAGAATAACAGTGAAAATGAAAGTCGAATCTTCACAGTAGATGCAGCAAGGAAAACTCTGGATCTAGCATTGATCGCTATCTCCCTCTTTCTTTCTCCATGAAGTGTGCAAATCCATGTTACTGAGCAAAGGACAAGGTGATAATTAAAGTAAAAAAGTTTTGTCTACTCTTTTTACATCGTGGTTCCAGGTCTGCCAAAGGAAACTGCTAGGAGATGGCTCAGCTTACTACTGCTGTGTGTAGGAGTCTTATGGGCTTGGAACATCACCTTCCTTCTTAATTTCCTGGTGTGCAAGCGTACAGAGGTCTAAGAGATAAGCCTTTCATCATACCCTCTGGACTGTGACTTTCTCCACAGGGTTCTTTCTCTTTTTATGCCGATACATTTCGAAAGCAGCATCTGGCTGTGTGTCGTTGTGGGAATATGGAAAAATCACCAAAGGTATAAGCCCTCTCTTGCAGGTAGATCACATTATGATGATGATGGCTGCTATTTATGCTTAAAATCTGTATATTTATGACTCTGACCTCCTCAACTAAAGAGAGATCATTATGGTTTTCCATTCTTTTGGTGGACCTTGGTGGACCTCTTTTTTAGGACCTTGGGTGCTCTTTCAACATAGTAATGTATAGGATTAAAGAGAAAAAAAAAGGGGAGGGGACAAAATGAATTTTAAAATGCTTAAAACTTCTATTATTTATTAAGCTAACTGATATTACCTGAAAGTTATTCTCTTCTGGTAGTGGACAATTTATGATAATGATCTCTCATCAGGAATCTTTTTTATTGCTAATTGCTATAAGATGTAGAAAAGATCAGATTTATTACTGTTACAAACTGTTTGTTTTAACAGAACAAAAATTCTCGCTACCTTTTAAGACTGACTTAAAATAGAGAAATAAATGTCAGCTGCAGAGCATCACTGAATGTGATTTGTAGTTTAACCATCAAATTAAATCTTTTAATTAAAACTTATAAAACAAACTAGAGTAATAGTAATGATGTAATCATCTTCAGATTTTCTGTATTTTTGTTCTAGCCTCCTTTACTCAGGGGAAATACTGTTATCCTATAGTCTTAGTCAAATCATTCCCTGAGCCTACAGTAAAGTCTTAATTACTTAATTTTAACTACTGTTAAATGAAAATCATGTTCACCCTATAAACAAAATAGGTTATTTTTTCTCATTGAGTATGTGTGAATATTAATGATGACTTGTTTACGTATTCTGCCTGATTAACTAGCATGGATTGAAGAAAAAGATGAAAACACTACTTGATATGAATGAATGCAAAAAAGAGAAAAACAAATGTAAAAAAATGAGAAACCTGCAAAAGACTAGGAATTTGGGGAGAGTTTGTGAGAAGTGTGGTAAGTACTTCTTACGTACTGGACTCGAGTACAGCTGCATGCTCTTTCTCTGTGTTTGCACATAAATGTATCAAATTAGCATCCTGCATTTATGCAGTAAACTTACCGTTTGCTGTCAGTAGAACTAATGATGTCCAGTCTATCAATACCATAGCTTCCAGGCTAAAGCTATCATCAGGAAGACGTATATGGATACCAATGGTCTAGAAAGGACATACCATAAATACAAGTAATGCATGATGCTATTATTTTGTAACTGATCCACCTTTCCAACAGCTCTAATTCATGCGAAAACCATTTCATTCCTCTACAGAGACAGTAATACTAACAAACAAGTGTAGGTGTCTAATGTGGTGGTTCCAACTTAATATTCACTTACTCCCTGCACAGTCTTACAGAAGTCAGCATCATAACATGACTCTAGCACTAATATAGCCACGGTGCATAAGTTCAGAAATGAAAAAAAATATGTAATCTCACTTCAAGGTTGAGGATGGAGCAATCTTTTGCATGTGTTTACATTGTATATCCTTCTACTATAACCAACTCATTCACACCATTACTTAAAGGCAGATTTTTCAGCTTTCCCCAAGACAAGCAATTTCATGGCCAAACAAGTTTTTCATTCTGCAGCACAAAACTTCCATGTTAATAATATGGGTATGTATATTTTCATACTTATATATACTCACTTGAAAAATAAAAATTCTGAGTTATTCTGATAAATGTATTAAACACTGACACATTCCTCTTCCTCTTTGCTTCCACTATATTACAGAGTTAGCTGGTGAGAGGTTGAGCATAATGAATGCTTTTTCATGTTCCTGAACATCCTTGGAATTAGATATTCAACAGGCATTTTCTGATTAAGTTATTTTGCTTAATAAATCAATAAATAGAGTAGGACAGCTTGACTGGCCACAACTTCAGAATTTCTCTGGGCTTTGAATTACATTTCATGTAGACGTAATGTTCCCCACCCCCACCTCATTACTTTCCTTTAGTTGGAGTATTCAATTTTCAAGTTTCAAAGATTTCATCACAGCAAACAGTACAGCTTTGACAATAAGGTTTTATTAACCTCTATTGTTTTAAAGTCTACATCAGAGATGAAATTTCAGAGCATTAACAGTCAAAGGCTAAAAAAAAAAAAGTGACTGCTGCTTGTAATGAATATCTTAAAGGTATTCTGCTGCATTTTCCCTTAATACTTGCAGTACTGAAGGAAGATAAAGATTTACAATAGTTGGAAATAGAAGATAAAAAAAGCTAGTTATTTTTCATTTTCTCAGAAACCAGATCTTAATTTAAAAGGAAAAATTTTATAGTTAAACTGCTTTCTATTCCCTTCATTCTTACTAAATAGAATAAAATACATTATGTAACTTCTGCCACTAGCTTACATATCTAAAACTAAACAGCAGTCTCACATTTTATTATGACGGGGAGGTAGGACATTTCATCGGGGGTTCTTCTTGCATTATCATCTGAACCACACTGAACGTCTCACAGAAAGGAGAGCATCATAGCTTGTTTTAAGAAGTAATAAATTGAGTGGGCCAGTGCCTTGAGGAGATAATGACCTGTATCTCATAAAACATCTTAACTTGTTTCCTACATATTTTCAGAGAACTCTCCAATGAAGCCACTGATAATACCTGGTAAAGGGTTGCAGAAAGGTGCTTCTGTTGACACATACCGTAGAATCCTTTTCTGAAAGCAGATTTCAATCTACATTTTTGTGAAACCCAGGAAGAGGAGGAGGTTTAGGGATGCAGTAATAAGGAGGCCAAGAGGGTTAATGAAGTCATGACAGTGGTCAGAGAGCTCTTTCTACATGGGAAAACTTTGATTGTAGCCCCTGGCTATTCTAACTGATGGGTTCTACTAAAAGTGGGCACTACCTTCACCTCCTTTGAAAAGTGGGGGGAAGGCATGATTACAGGCTGTGATGGAGTTCAGTCCTGCTGGTCTAAATTTAGTCACTAACCTGTAGCCACACATCACACAACTCTCAGTAATTCACACAACAACTCCAAAATTTCACAGGCTACTGCTTGAGAATGCTAATCTTCCTATCATTGATAAGATACCAGTGCACTTTTTGAGCATTTTAATTTGCAAATTGTTGTCACCTTGGAGCTGAGTAAAGGCAATCTCTGCAGCCAGAGAAAATGGGTTGCAGTCTGCCCAGCATGTGATCTTACTGCTATGCAGTGGCTGCAAGGAGAGAAGGGGATTCCTGTTTCCAATCAAGCCGTTATCAGAGTTCCCACTGATGGCCGCAACCATCTGCACCTCAGATGAGAATATGGAAAAAATTCTCCTAGACACTCTGCTTGAATGGGGGGCCCCTGCACATCCAGTCCCTTTATAGCAAAGCAGCAAGTGAATATGAGCGCCGTTAGTCCCAGGAAGAGACAACACAGTCAGGTCTGTCATGATTACTTCTGCTTACAAGGATTCAAAGCAGGTGTTACACAAGGATTTAGACTGAGTAATTATAATGGTCTCTTCAGTGCTATCAACTATAAAGGGATGAATCACCCAGCAGTTGCCTGCTTGTCTCTTAATGCCTTTTGATATTTTTCTTTTCTCTGCTATAACCAGTTGGTCCAAATATAAAATATATATATATCATCTTGATACCATTCAATTTATCACTTATGCTTATATTTCCATCTGATAGCAATATAATTCTGAATTCTTATTTACTTTTGACTTGTCAGCTTGCTGACTTTTCATCAACAAAGAATTTTGCTCTCTCAGTCTGCCTTAGTTTAAAGCATTTGTGCATGATATGACCTGAAAGCTCCACCAAAGAAAACCTGTTGCAGGATAGTTGGTGTCAAATGCTCCATCCTTCCAAGATCTGCGTAGCTGGAGTCTTCCCAAGTGGAGTGTAAAGCTGAATATTTTCAGTAATCTGTACCAACACAAGAGCTTTGTTCCTATCCTTGGTTTAAAATTTTCCTTGCTGTTCCACTGGCTGATGAGACTAAACGTAAGGCAATATTTGAATAACTTGCACCAAAATTGCAGTGCTTTGGCAAACAAAAACTTTCTTAAATGGGAAAGCAAGCATTTTATAAACTTCTGATCTCAACAAATATGCACAGTCAGGAATGGCCTAACTTAAAAAAGCTTGTGGGAAGATTCCAGGCCTATCCATATAGACCAAATCTGAAAGAGGTTATACTACCACCTAACAAACATACACATCTCTGTACACAAACTAAGCGCTGTTTCTGACAGCATAACCACGAACCACTCTGCGGAATATAACACTGGTAATTGGAAATACCCAGAGGATGAAATAGTCATTTTACTGAAGAAGTGAGACTTCAAAGTATATAGTAATTCAAGCTCTGATTAAAAATTAAGTCTTCAAAATTTTAAAGCAGTCTGCAAATAAACTGTTAATACCTACTCTGATGTGAATCAGAAAATGTGAAATCAAAATGTTCCATTGTAAGTTGCTGGAGCTTTCAGTTTTCATCCTAAACAGAATGTCAACAAGTACTCTTAATTTTTGGTATTACTGATGAAATATGTCCCTGTCCAAGTTTCAGCAAAATGAAGTTCTGCTGAAAGGCTGGAAGTCAATACCTCAAATTAAGCGAAATGATGTTTTTACATACTATTATATTTTAATGGCTTTCAGCAAAAGAAACAAGGGCAAAATTGCAAAAGGGCAATCGATTATTCTAAGCATGGAAACAAAAGTGACTGATTCTAAATAATTCTGAAAAAAATATATATATAAATAATAATTTAGGTCCCTGGATGCAATTCATGAAGATAAAGAAACAATAAAACTGGACATAAAACACATTTCTTCTTCACCAAACCTGGGGACCTAATTTTTAGACCATCTTCTGAGCTACTCAAATTATGCTAGAAATAGCCACCTGCCAGTCTGAAATCACATAAAGGTCCTCTGCTCTGGTCATCTCCCTGTTCCTAGGCAGCAGTCTCTTTTCCTACTTGTGCACACCACTTCCCTGAATAACAGAAATCCCCTTTACGCATATATGAGTTAACTATTCTCTTATTACTACCAAGCAGGAACAAAAAAAATCCAAGGGGAAAAGTGAAACACACTCCAAATCTTGAATATATAAACCGTTATTATTACAGCCTTTTGTGCCAGCATGGTACTTGACTGCATCAGAAGACAAACAATTCATTTATATCCTACATTGCTGAAGTCAATAAAAGTTAGATGTACAGAAGAATATGATTAGCTTAAAAAATTAATATAGTCTAAAAGTCATCACCAGTCTTGATTTGACCCTCAGTATACCAATAAATGAGTTGTCTTCTAAGAGGCTACTTCAATATCTGCTTAGCCCACAAATTATGCTATAACTTTGGGTGTCCTAAGATTGCCACATCACAAAACATGACAACACACCTACTCTAAGTTGCTTCTTTAGAAAAATGGTAAATACAAAGATATTGCATTAAAAAAGGCATTACTTTACAGAGTAAAAGCAAGAAGATGGGAAACACTAACCTTAACATGAGTCATCCTCCAGGATGGTGACAGTAGTGCTTTGTGACAGAGGGAGATGGAGGCATCACTGTTTGTTTTCCTTAATATCCCCAAAATCCTAAGGTTTAATATCCTTAATAATCCCTGTGCCCTGCCAAACAACTTTAGAAGACATTCACTGCATTATTGGTTATCTTCTCCACGACTTCCTCAGGGTCCCCGCTGTTCAAGCCATCTGTGTTTCCTTCACTGTCATCTCATGTCCTGGCTCAGTGTCTTGGCCTTTGGCACACTATACGTGTAGCTACCTACATTATTTTTTCCGAAGATGCATGTATGATTTCAATAAACGAGATTAACAGAATCCTTCCTTCTCATCTCTTCTAGCCCGAGTCACTTTTTTCCTATTTAGATATTCTCAAAGGCGAACACTATCTCTTTACTAGGCTTGTGCATAAAGCTTAAAATGATTAGATCCTACATGGCTCCATATAGAGTGGAGCCTGAAGTCTGGCAAGAAATACAGAGCAAAATTAGTGACTGAAAAAAATCTCAGAAGATTCCCCTTCAATGAATCGGCGAAGAAGTCATTCATCCTGCTAGAATGGACAACCAACTACCGGTGTGATATACATACATACTGCTACAAAACTCAAACACTAAAGGAAAGAAAATGAATTTACCTTGTTGTGACAAGGGTCAACATTCCCTCTTCTGTCAATAGTGGAGAGAGCAATTTTCTGTATTCCCGAGGAACTTCAAACTCTGTTCCACACCATAAATATATTCCTCTCTATTTTCTGCTGCTTTTTCTGTAAAGATAAGAAAATATCACTGTTATGGTTTGTACACATCATGACTTTGTTTTGTTCAACGCATTTGTTTTTTTCACATGAATTTGGAGCTTGTGTCTTCACAGGCACAATTTTTCAGGTTTCCCCTGAAACAGTGCAAATGACTTGCATGAAACCCATGAGAGATGGTGTAATAATTTCTAGCTGTAACACTGTCACAAGCGTTGAATGTGCTCAGCCTTTTTGTAAATGTGAGAAGATTGTTCAGTCCTACAAACTACTGGCACTGCAAATAGCTGAATTCTATTCCAGGTAACACCTTAAAGGCCTAAAGATAACATAAATATAATGCAAAAATTAAGTCTTTGTTCATTCTTAGCAGTTTCTAAAGGACCATCCTTGAGATCTTGGCAGCTAGTGAATGACCAGACTTGCCAGATTCTGTTGGGCAAAGCTTTATATATGAACTCCTAACTGTCCAAAAGAATATCAACTAGCTTAAAAAAAATCAGCTGCTGATAGGGTCATTTTTCATGCACATGATACTTAAACTTATGAGAATACTTTCAAACCAGAAAGAAGCAGAAATCCCTAAACTCTATCCATTGCAGCCACTCATATAACTAACCTTGATAAATTTTACAGTTCCATGCTAAATATTTACCCATAGTTCAAAATAATTCCAGAAAAACGTAAGTATCTTTAATATCCCTATTTGCCTAAGAAAATTTAGGTAAAGAATAGCCCAGGATCATGAAAGTGGGACCTGTCGCTAATTCTACAAGAGATTTATAGAATCTCTCTAAGGAAAATCTATTCTTGCTTAACTATAGTCTCCTGTGAACTAATTTAACTTTCTTGATTTCTGTTTCCCCACCAGTGAGAAAGACACTCTAATACCTGATTACTTGCAGCACAAAAGTAGATATTCCTTAACTGCCCTCTTTAATCCAAAACTGCCAATCAGTTTGCTGGCTCCCACATTTGGTGACTGAGTTGATTAATTAGTTCACAGAACTTGTTAAAACTAGTCAGGAGAGAAGAGTGATGGGAATAAATTGCTAATACCTATCTTTTGAAAAGATTGAGGGCTCTGATTCATGAACATTGATGGCTGGTATTGTGACGGCAGTCACGAAATTCCTGCTTCAGCTTGTTACTGCAGATCCACTGGGAAAATCAGCTACTTGGTGGCAGCTACTGAATGACCACAAATTACAGCTTCATGTATTATAGAAAACCAAAGGACGGTTTTGGTTTACCTCAACACACCATGCTCTGAAATCGTGGTGTTTCAAGTTCTGCTTCCTAAGCAGCTGGCATAAGCATTGTACAGGTTTCTGAGAGGGAAGGCAAACAGTAGGGAGGGCGCAGTTACCGGATACCCTACAGGATGTGCCTTGCTTCTGTAATAATCATGTAGATGCCTTAAATTTCCAAATATTTGTAGTTCTATTTTTTAAAACTGCAATACTTAAAATGAATCATTACATAAGGCAAAAAAAAAAAAAACTTACAATAAAAAAAAGACTTAAAACGCTAATTTTTAAGTTAACTATAGTACAGATTTTACCAGAGTAAAGTTCTACCAAAACATAGTATTTCTCTCTGCAACACAAGATCTCCGCAAGGCTCCATACTCTGTTTTTCATGACTACGATGCATAAGAAAAACTGACAATAATAATAAAAAAGCTCATTTATTTAGCCTTAACCCCTTACTTTGTCTTATGCAGACCTCCATTTTTATATGCATAACACAGATCTACCACTTCCTGAGACAGATAAATACTTGAGGTACAATTGCATGCTACATTTAACAGAAGCTAATAAAACCATACATTTTAAAAGGTGAAAATACTTTCCTTGCTGCCAAGTTGTCAGTTACAAGTGTGTCTCATACTGCATCTTCTCACACTGTTCTCATGAAATTAAAATGGTAATTACTATTAGAATTCTCCTACACACTGGCAGAACCTGCTTCTGAATACTACAATTACAATACAAAACATTACATCTCTAGATGATAGAACAAGCATCACCTATGATTTGAAGTCCTAATTGTAACAGATTTGGTAAGCCCAGCATGTTCTTAATGAACTGTAACTCACATTGCTGAAACTTTCACACAGTTGGCAGAGACGATGGCCAGAACATCATACGGTTGTCATTCATGCATACCTTCTTTAAACAAAGCAGAGAGAGAGGCCTAGAAACCTACATATGGTACGTGCTAATTACTCAGTATCAATCACAGCTACTAATAGGAATTCGTTTACTTTGACACCATGTGCACGGAAGAGCTTTCTGGAGGCAGTGTTTCCCAGATCGGTATAGTACTAATAGAACAGATATTGTGAAGCTGGAATACTTCTGAAATGATGGCATAGAGAAAAATGATAAGGTATAGAATAGAACCATTTAATAAGACCTGCAAATCACCATCCATAGGTATTTACTCTCACATCTATGCAATGCAGTTTTTCTCAGAAGAAAACATTTCAATTCCCCCAATTCAAGAAATGTATCAACAGTAGGCCTAATTAACAAGCAACACTATTAGCCAAACCTACTCAAGCAAGTTCTGACAATAAGGGCTAGGATTTTCTTCCCTCTGGCACATCCTAATGTTAATTTGAACAATACTCAGTCAAAGAGAGAGTTCTAAAATCTAATTTAAGTCTTATTTTTCTGCCTTCTTTCTGAGAGTTAATACTGTTGGGCTTGACCAAGAGCAGACCAGAGAGAACATGATATTGTCAAGAAAGGAGTTTTGCAGTATTAACCCCTGGAAACAGAACTGGAAGTACTATGTGATGGGCTTTCTTTTTTTTTTTTTTTTTGGACATAGGAAACGACAAACTCTTGTGAGATTTGCAGAACTATTCTGTAGATCCCAGAGGCCCAACTACTTAGTATTCAGGTGATTTTCAGATGATATCTAAAAGTGACCACAGTGAATCTGAAACATCCCTGGTCCTAATTCTAAACCACTCAATATATTACAGTTTAGGTCATAACTCTGAAATCCATATTGTGTACTATGCATCTGAAAACTAAACATCTTCCAGTATCTTTGGAGAAGAATTGGGTAAGAAAATTGTGTCCTCCTGCACTACCTTAAAATATCTTAAGGTAAGAAAATAAGTTTGAATGAAAATAGTTCTGGAGTGATTATGATTAGCTTTGCAAAGCAGAGTAATCTTTGGTAGGAAATTGGAAGGAAGGAAATTAACATCACATCGTTATCTTACAGATAATATCAAGAGTTATTCAATAAATGCAGGTTTGAAATTGTCTAAATAACACAGGAAAAGGTAAGTCTATTTTCAATTCAGCACCTATCACTTTGGCAGAGTATGTTTCAGGGAAGAAACAACAGATTCTACTATGGTCACTCCATATTATCTATATGGAGTCTATTATCTATATATCTATTATCTATATATATCTATTATCTATAAAGAAGACAGTAATTGGACTTAAACCTGTCAAGATCTGTTATGGACTTTCCTGTTGACAGAGAATGAAAAGAAATAGAAAACCTTTCTCACTTTCTATTAAATACAGAATGATTGCAGAAATGAAGGGCAGTGTGATACCAAGCAGCACCCTGAACAATACACAAGATTGCCATCTAACTGTAGGAGCACACTTACTATATTTCATTATCTTTGCACATATATTATGTTAACTTAGTGTTCTAGACTCCCTTCCCCTCTGCTAATGCCAGTTAAGCAGGACTTCTACAAAGTTACTCAAGATAGTACACTGTTTTCGCACATCCCGAAGGACGGCCATACACACACAGGTGAGACCGTTAATGACTCAAGGTGGTATTCACCCCATGACATTGCATTTGGCAGATGATCTATGACTACAGGGATCTTTTGCCTCTACTTATAGCTCATTCTGACTTCCCCTCTTTCTTCCTGCTCTGCAAATGAAGCACTGCAGAGTGCTGCTTCATTATCCTGACACCTTCCACCAGCTCACTGCATTGTCAGCCGCAGCTCCCAATATCTGAAATATAGCTGCTTCTGCTGCCTTAGCGCTCTAGCGATACACATAAAAGTAAGAGGAAAGGGACAAACAAGATTTTGTCGCAAATATGTAATATATTATTTAAATATAAATGTAATGAATGAAAACAATGCTTTCATTCTCACACTTCTTTTTCCAAAGGATATAGAGAAACACTGCAGCACATTTCCTGAGCTGAAGCTCATTATGGTTTGTGAATAAAAACCCTGAGAATATCCACTGTGCATCAGTCTCATGGCAGCTACAAATATCCATCCAGAAATTATTTATAATAGCCGTCATCCTCCACATAAACATTTCTCTCTCACATAATGCATTTCTCATATAATGTAGCTGTTTAAGAAAATATCTGTTTTAGTTTGAGAAAACAAATAATAAATTGCTTTAATCACAGTGGGACTTTAAATTGTCTTTAAATTCTATTTTAAAGGAAGTTGGAAAAAAATGACGTTTTCTTTTTCAAGAAAGCTTTTCAATCACTTTCCAGTATACCTCACTTTTGCTTCCAGAAAATGTTAAGATTCTTATAAATGTTTCATTCATCGTGAATCTCCAGTTAGTTCTCCAAGATCTCCTAACCACACAGTCATTACAGTATGATGCTTATTCCAAGTGAGAGTTTCAGTTTGCAACAGCATTATTCCATTACTCTATTAGATTAATAGTAAAAAATTCTGGAGAACTTTTTACTGCCGTTTATCTTTTGTTCAAGGGCTCACTTTACATTGTTCTCTCATTTTAGCACTGTATTATGCTCATATTAAGATTAGAGAAGTGGAAGTGTTATTTTTTTCCTACAGATTTCCTGTCAAATGACATCAGAAAAACAAGAAAAGTCTTTTATAAGGTGACCACATATATGTAAAATTAATCATCTAACCTTGGTTACACTGAAGTAGACTCACTCCTCCGCATACGGTACACAGATACCAAGAAGCAAAAAAGCAAGAAAGATTTGCATATATAGCTCATACTGAGCCCAAAATGAAGAACTTGTTTAATGTTGACCAGTACCCTTAAGACTGAAAACCATACGTCACATTACAGACGTATGAAGCAAGACCCAAGATCTCGCAGAGCAGCTACTACTTCCTTTTAAGAAGTCAGGGTGGATAAAGCAACTTCCTTAATCCCACCCCAACACTACAGGCAAATCACTTTGTAGTTTATAGAGTGGTTTAAAATACATTCACCACTAAAAGGGAAAATAAATATGGAACGCTTAATTAAAAGCATCTTTGAATTGTTTTTTTTTTTAAGCTTTCTATAAGGTTATAGTGACAACCTCTTTAAATGCTAACACATTTTATTTCACACAACTTTGCAAAATATTCTTGTAATATATACTCAGTTTTAGAGAATCTTTATTAGTATATACGAAAATAACTGTCAGACTTTTTGGAAGCATTCAAAATTTGTCACTACCAAGCCCCCTTATTCAATGATCATATAAACTAAATTAAAGGCACTAACTTTCTCTTGCAGGAGGAGGATTTCTCCAGCAAACCCTAGTGATAACATGACTACAGAAATCTTTGTGACTATTTTTCTTTACAATGTTATGATCTTCATTAAACAGAGACAGCTCCAGCAAAGCCAGTGAAGTGTTTTTTTAATCTGTGTTGTTTTCTAACAAAATTCATGCCGAAAGCTACAACTCCATATGAATAAGCAAGCAACACAGACTAGGCTGCAAACCACTCATCCTTCCTTGTGCTTAATGGCAGCTCTAACTCACTGCTGATGGATAAGAAAGTTGACAAGATGAAGACTGAAGGAACAATGGTGGAAATCAAAGAACTCAAATTAGTATCTACTGTCAGTTCTCTTGAGTGGCAGTCATTACCTATGCTGTTTATTTCAAACTCTCAAACTGTTCTAAAACTGTAAGATTTTTGCACAATATCTGAGACGATGCATCAACTTACCTGAGATGATGCAGGAACTGCCATCTCCTGCCACATTCTTTGAGATGAAATTTGCACTGAGCTTAATGTAAATTTGGTATCCAAGGAGGTCAGTTGTTAGTTTATGGCTCTGGAGACAGACTTCAACGGTCTGTTTTGTTTGTCGTGTTCTGCTTCCTTAGCTTTCTGGAACTGGTGTGACTTGTGAGGTTGCTAAAATTCTTCCCACTGTGACCTAAGTAATGTGCATCATTTCACAACTTAATTGAATTCATTAGTTAGTGTTCATTAAGCTTCTAATATCTTGTAGCAGCAATTCACTACTTATCACTGAGTGGGATTTTCACTTTCTTTTCTGCCCCTCCTATGGGAACTGATACAACAGGGAACTATGTTGTGCTTTCCTTTCTAATTAGATTGCAATTTATGTTTTATTATTTACATTTTCCTGTCAAAGTATTATTTACATTTTCCTGACAGAAAGAAAAAAATCACTGCCATGGTTAACAACTGTCATTGCATGGTAACAGTTCATGCCTCCAGTTGGTTATAGGGTTATTTTTCAGTATCATGGCAATATCCTTCACTGGTTCTCAGTCTGTTGTGTGGCCTTTGTGCTACTGCATACAGCAGACACCGAGAGTAGCTTTTAGGTCTCAAATTGTAAGGTGGCAATTGTCACTGCATTCATTTCCGATTTATCTGTCTTGAACAAGAAATGTAACTGTGGTTGAGAAACTAAGGCAAGGTTTTAAGAACAGATGATCACTAAAGAGCTCTCATTGAAGCACTCAAGCAAAGTATTCAGATTCCAATAAACAATGAATGTCATTAATAATTACTATTAATATCCTATGGTGAATATACATTTTTTAAAACGTTTTGAGGCCATTCTAACATGGACTCAAGAAAACCATTTTCCTTGCAGTCACCTGCTGTGCAGTACAGATGCCATAAGCTCTGCACTCACGTTTAGCCCCTGCTGGAATTTTCCTTTGAGGCATTTTGCTGCGCGCTGCTTTTTGCTCTTTGAAATTGCCTCTTGCTGGTAGCGCTGAATATCTCTGATTTTCCCTAGCACTTGAGGCCTAAAGGCAGTCAGCTGGAAGTGAAACAGTTACATATTATAAACTAACTTGGAGAATCTGACATTTTATATTTCAATTCTGTCCTCTCGTCATTTCTTTGTTGATATCGAGAGTGCTGTCTTCTCATCTAGCATCCCATCCCCTCTCATAGCCCACAGTCAAGGCCTTTTATTTTCAGCTCTGGCAGAGAACTGAGCAATTCATAACATGATCAAATTGCAGGAAAAGAAACCAACATAATTCAAGGCCAATATTTCTGGTGGGGTTCCAGCAAAAGACAACAATCATTCTTCTGATAGAACTCTTCCCTAAGACCTCACTGGAATTAATACTCAAATCTGTGCTGAATTTTTTGTTACTTCTTTCCACGGAATAAATCTGCTATTCAGCAGAACATATTAGGAAAAAAACAAACAAAAAAACAACCCCCCCCACAACTTATTTTCAGAAAATTCAGCATTTTCTGAAACACACATGCACAAATGAAAGGCAGCCTAATGGCAGCACCTACTAGTCCCCTTCTACTGCACTGTGGATCTGAGTTTCAAAATAGGTATATAGAGCTATGAAAAATCTATACCTGTCTGTCACACCATGGCACTGTGGCGGTACAGTCACAGTAAAGAGAGGCTTTGATGTGCTTTTAACAGACCTTTAAAATAAAGCTTGCATCCTGCAGCAGGCAAGAAAGCGAAAAAAATTGGACATCTACTGTTATTTGTTCTTTGTTAATTAGCATTGAAAGTAAATTGCAGCTTTAAAGCATGGAGCAATTAGGTGCGACATTTCATAAACACTGTGGAAAAAAAAGCATTCCAATAGTATTTTCTTTCTGGTTTTTCTATGTGCTTTGGGTATTTTTAACCATTTACCTCTAAAAATAAAAGGCAGGTTTGACTAGAAGAGCCTTTAAAAGTTGTTTGCACTCTGCATAAATGGCAAAGTTGTAAAATTTCCACATGAAACTGTCATGAAACTGTCATGAAACTGTCGGATTTTTATAGATAGAAATTGCATTAAATTTGATAGCTACACACAGCTCTGAATCTATCATCTTAAAACATACGCATTCTACATGTAGAAGTGGACATATTTTAGAATAGGATAAAAATTAGAGTATTTTATTGCTTATGAGTTTCACAGATTTGATGAGAATGCAATGGAAAAAACAGTTTTCCTATTAATACTTTGTCTAAGCTTGTTTTGCAATGGCAAAGACTTTTCTTAGTCTTCATCCCACCCGTAACTGCATAAATTTTGCATGCTGAAAAATTATGTCAAAACATTTAATCTTTTGTCACCATTGGGAACTGCATGTCCTTTGAGCCTTTTTCGGGAATTTTAAGTCATGTGGTCAAATCTTTTTGGCATCGAGGGCCTCAAGAAGACATTTCAAGTAAAACAGCAAGTGTTTGACTGGGCTGGAGGTCTGTTCATCATTCAAAGCCTTTGGCTCCTGATTTTACAGACAGAATCCAGAACTTGCTCACACCGATTAATTACAAATGTTCCTTTGGAAGTTTGTCCACTGTTTGTTTCACTGATGTGATCAGTGACACAATTCATATGCAAAAGCTCCTTTCATTTATATTTCTGAACATCACCTTCTCTGCTAGCCTGTTTTTATTTGGGGGAGAGAGAGATTGGAAAGAAGGTATTGTTGAAAGAGTGGAAGAGAGGTTCTTTTGTTGAGGAGGTGGAAGTGGCCTTTGGTTTAATTTTTTCTTGTTGGCTCAATAGGTTATTATGCTTCCATCTTAATACTGTTTCTGTCATTGTTAGTTGAATGTTGTTGTAATTAACTACTACATTGCTTATAGCTGTATAAACTTGTTTGTGATGAAGTCCAGAAGGATTAGTTTCATATCAATACTGGCAGAGTGGAATTTGCTGGAAAAAAAAAAAAAAAACTTTTGCATTCCATCAGTTGTTTCAAACACTTTTTTATTTAACCCTTCTAGAGAAATAATTTTAAATGGGCAGACTGAAAGAGAAATAATTAAAATAATAAGTTACTTTTCGATTTTATTAGAGTATTAGATCATATACTTATATGACACAATTTTGGTTAATTTGGCTGTGGAAGACCATCGACCACTGGATGTCTCAAAGTGACGCTTTATTACATCTCATCCACAAATGCACAGAGGTCATGGGAGATCTCTGTCACACTATGTAATAGGTCAAAAGGCAGGAAAACACAAAAGTGCATAACTTCAACTAGAGCTTAACATTAAGACCTTTTATTTCCTTAATCATGGATCACCACCACTTCTCTGACACAATAAATTCACTGAATGTGTTCATGGACCACATAATTTTCCCATTTATACTGCATCCCACACAGATTTTTTCTATCTCCTCAGAAAAAGGACCAATCTAGATTATTGCCTACCATTCTTTCATAGATATCTAAATTGCCATCAGGCAGCAGCACCAGAACACCTGAAAACAGGACCAGGAAGAGATTGTGGTGCACAGTCCTGGGTTCAGGCTGGAATACAAGCAGCAAGGTGCACTTGAAGGCTTTCAGAAATAAAATATTGTAATGGCTCAGTTCTGGAAAGGACTGACTCAAGGTTATCTCCCTTGGTAACTTGTGTTGGTAAGAAGCACTTTTTTCACTACTTCTCTAAGTGCCTGGATAGGTAAGTGGACAGGAATTAACCTGGTAGACGGGGTTCTTAAAAGGGAGACCAAATCTGACATTCTTACGTATATGTGTACAGGTGTGTGTATGTATGTATGTTTACACTGTAAAAAATACATTAGTAGTTACCAACACAAAATCTCTGATTGTATTGAATACAATAGAAACCTCTCTTCCCTCGTAAGCCTGAAATGGCTTCTATTCACTCATACAAATTTCGTACCACAGCCTTATAAGTCGAGTTGGTTATTAGTCAAGCAATTTCAAAGCAATTCAAGGGCACTAACTTCATTTTCCCCTCCCCTACACCTCAGTGCTTTTATTTAGGCACTCCATGATCACAGCCACTCACACCCACCTCTCAACTCTCCTTTATCTACTTCACACCCCCTCCTCCACATCAAATCAAGTAACAGCATGCTCCACTACCCTAGTAACCCAGGTATACCACAGAAAGCACTTCACATCAATAAAATCACATAGGCAGAAACTCCACAACGTGCTGTGAAGAAAAGCAGCCCATATACTCCCAGATAATTTCTATTAATGACTGAGATGCTTAACACTCAAATAGGAAGTAACAATAAACCACCCATGGAGCCTGTTATTTAGGAGACAATACACAACAGATGAAATAAATTAATTCAATTCCCAAGTGCAGGTATGTTGACAAATAACCTGGAATTTACCCTGCCACCCCCTTAGCGGCTGGCAGTCAGTCCCATGCAGCACTAGTGACTAGTTATTAGGCTAAATTAATCACAAAGGGATATTCGGTACAAGGTTGAGGTGGGGCAGAAAAGAAGCTTAAAATTTAAATAAATAACCCCCAAAACAGAAATCAATCAAGTAAAACAAACATGCCAAAAAAAAAAAAAAAATCAACCACATTAAAAAAAAGAAATCTTCAACCAAATGAAAAATCTGTGTCTCAGAAAGCTTCCCAAGAGTACATCCCTGCCCACTGAAATTAATGCATCTCCAAAGCAGCAGAGAGAAAAGAAGCAGGAGGATGTGTGCCCCAGAGACCTGCATCATGTCAGTTGTTAGGAAAGAAAAGAAGATAAAAAGTTAAGAACATCCTTCTCAAAAATAGCATTGACAGGTTAAAGAAAACATCCTGTTTTCACTGTTCCTTCTTAACTAAAGAAGTGGTCGTGTAAACATGGAGACATTAGCTGGCTAAGCAAATAAACCTTTGGCAGTTCTCTAGGCTTCTGACATATCCTGCTTAATGTCCATGGCACTGGGCACTGGCATTTTTTCCAAAAATGTCTCAAAGTATCATTTTTTTCCATTCTCTGCCATGCACATAAACATACCACCTCTTCAATTCTTTCCCTTGTGCAATGGTTTCAAATCAATAAAAATAATAATAATAAAAGTCAGGTTTGAAGATGGTAGAAAAAACTTTAAAGCACTAACTGCTTTAGGGGGAAAAAGGAAAATAAAAAGAAACCTACATCCATCATTTGTTCAAAAATATTTGAATGTTTGCAACTAGTAAGATTTATCTAGAGGAAAAGCAACAGCTGTGCAGATAACACAATATTGCTTCCTGTTGCAGGCAAATAGGAAGATGACTTATTTCTCCTCAGTCCCTAAACATTAGGGCACGTTAGGCTGCAGTCTGGCTCCAGAGAAGCTAAGAGAGCACTTTGTGTTCCTGAAACTGAAAACCAGCAAACCTGTGAAGTTCTTTCGCCTTTATTTTTACATATGGTGAATTTTGTTTTCCCTAGCGTTCAGGACAGTCATCTTTGTTCCTGCATTAGCAGCAACTGTTCAAGTAATTTTGCTGCTTCCAATATAAATAAATATTTTCTTCTAGCTATAGTGGATGAATTAAGTGCAGGTGTTTTAAGTATATTTAAATGTATTTAGCACTCTCATTCAGTCTTTATGTTCCTCAAAGATTAAGAAACCTCCCAGATGATACTTTTTAACGCTATATAGGTGGACATTTATTTCTAGTGGCAGGTTATCCCATAACTGTAATGGAATTACACACAGCAATGCCAAAATTGAATATCAAAAGAGTTTGTGATTACTGAAATGACTGAAGTGATTCTGTAAAAAGCAGTGGTTTAAACACTCTCAAATTCACACGTGATTTACACCAGCAAAGTGAAAGAGAGCCAAACAGCACATGAATAGGTCAAAACACATTTACCACTTCTCCAGTATTTACTAGGTGTCTCTTCATTGAGACTGGTCATTACATGAGAATGTCAGTTCTTTTTCACCTCCCCCTCCCTCTCACCATTTCTTTCCTGTCAGTCTGACCAGGCCCTTCCTCTTGACTTTTCAGTTGTCTTGACTAAATGGAAAAAATATCTAATCATAAACAGTGTTGTGTAACGGTTCTGTCATTCAGTGAAGCGGCTTGAATATTCTTGAACTCTAAGTAACTGTTAAGCCACAAATCTTTATAACATTTAACCTAATGGCTCTATATGCAAATGCTACTATTACTGTGTCTGAACAGGATGAAACATACTGCTTTCTAGCAGTGGTATCACCTTCACCACACAATTAATCTATAAATAATTAACACAAGTCATCACCCCATTTAGAGCTTAGTATTGCTGAACATCCATTCCTGCGACTCCAGGCCAAGTAAGAATAAGCCCTGAAAGCATGTCCCTCGCTGTAATAAAAAGGGCAGAAATGTTTGGAAATAGCCATTACATTGCAAAGAGAGGCTGGCAGGTGGTGAATCTGTCATGCATTAGAGTTTTTGCCACTTAGATAAACTGTAAATTGAACAGGGGAGGATTTTTAGGTGCACTGAATTACACTGAGCCATTTTAATGTTCTGTGATTAAAGGAATTATTTTGATCCTTAAGCAATTCGAGTATGGGAAAAGAATGGTGCTGTGCCAATCTACACAAAGTTACCAGACAGTGACAGAAAACCCAAAGAGGGGCTAGCAAGCAGAAGCCAGCCTTTAATAATGTCACTCCTTTTAGAGTACAAAAACTGCATGGTTTCTTTACTTCTCTTATATTGAATATCCTATAAAACTGGATCAATGACAACAAATCAAACAGAAATTGTTTGATAAGTGGACTTGCTGCACATACTCAAGATAGTTGATCATTTTACCCATGTAATTGATACTATTATTAGATGAATAAAAACAAACAAAAAAAAAACAGGTAGACAATTTTTATGGATTCTTTTACAGTGTCTCTATCACTCACCATTGTCTGTTCTAAAAACATTATTTTATATTTCACACTTGTGTCATTAGATTATAAGCATAGGAAGGCCTCTGAGAAGTCAAACCTGAAAACCACGGTAAGGCTATGCTTTTTCTCATATGAGTACAGAAGTCAGGAAATCACAAATTACATATCATTCCATGACTCTTGCAAATTATTCTGCCATTCAGTCTAAGGAGAAGCTGCAGTAGAATACTGAAGACATGAGTTATCTGGGAAAACTGACTTTAAATAAAGAACAGCGGTATCTGTTTTCCCAAGAGAAATTCTTACCATGCAACAACATTGCATGCAATAAATCTTACATCACAGTTTTTTATAACAGTCTTGATGGTCTCTGTGGAAACAGTGCTAAAGTGTTATTTTACTCTTTGTAGCCTTAGTCATTGTTAAAATTGATATAAATATTCATATGAACATTGCTCCTAAAGTATGCACAGAATAACTGGTTTGGTTAGTACAAGTGCATAAGGAATCTTGGATGGCAAGTGTTAAAGAATTGTAATATTAAACTAGGCCAAATAGTAATCCTATTCTGAATGAGAAAAAGTATCAAAGTCCATACAGTCTGAACTGTTCAGAGCAAGCCCAGGTTTAAAGGAACTCAGGCAGACAAGATTCTTGCTTCCTTGCTATGACTAGTTTTCTTGCAAGCCACTAAGCTGTTCAAGGGCATATGACTCTCTCCACATAAGGATCAATGGAAAGACTCACTCAACATAGGATCAATGGAAATCAGCAATGAACTGTAGATCCATTATTTTGTAGATTTATTTTTAAATATTTGGTTCATTGAAGTTTAATTGGGTTTTGCATAAATATGAACTCCATACCTTGTCAGTATCTGTTGTATATGCCAATTATGGCACACATACCTTTTACTGTTGTTCAACTTAATAAGTCAGTTCAGAGAAGCAATATGAAAGATCATATGGTCTGTAAATCTGGAAAGCAAAACTGTCAGAATACCCAAGGCCTTCATCCAACAGTGCATGTCTACTTTAAAAGAACTATAATGGATATTAGAGTAAAAAATACCCATTCTAAAAAAACTTATTACACAGTGATGCATAACAATACCCTTTCAGGGTTCTTTTCAGCTATTGAGTAACACCTGGCTTAAGTAACTTTAATTCCTTTGCTAGAAAGAAAAGTCATATGCAAATAATAGGAGTTGTTAAAAGTCCATAATTACATATTTGCAAACCAGATGATAATGGGCCCAAACAAGCTGCTGCTGTCTACTCTGCCAGTTCTCCTAGGTTACAAAATGGATTCTTTCATCTGTTCTTTGGAGTTTTAGAATTTTAAGTATTAATAGCACAAAAATCAATGATTTCAACTTGCATTAGATTTTAAAAATGCAGAGAAATTTAGGGTCAGGAATAAAATGTAAAGTGACTTGTGTTGTTAGATTTTGTTCTTTTTCTCATAATGATATAAGTTAAGTGTGGATTGCTTGGACATTTTTGGTTTGTTGGTTTAAAGCTGGGTCGTTCATGCCATTTACCTGCAGCACAGATTATTTTCCTGTAGATTCATCTGACAAGTTATGAATAGTGCCTTTCCTCTTAACCACTGGACCCTCCCCTTCTGGGTTTCTTAAGTAACAGGTTTATTTTTCTATGAAATAAATCAGAACCCTCTGGCTGTACTTAAGCACAGCTACTTAAATATCTATAGTCTGGTAATGAAAGATTTATCCTTCTCTCCAATTAGGTAACAGATTCAGGTAATAGCTTTTGAGTAAGAGATTTAGGCTAATATAATTTGGATAGGTTTAAGAATAGGTCTCTCAATTCAGTTTTCCAGTGATGTCTACTTTTGCCACTGTGGCTGATTCTCAGCATGCAAATATTAGTCTTTTAGGACTGTCATTGCAATGTCAGCCTGTGCATCTTTGATATATTCTTGATTTAGTCCAAGTAAAAGAGAATACCTTGTCACTGTATTAAAAGTTGACACGCTCTTACCATCTCCTTAACTTATTATGCAATTTTCTTAAAATTTAGGACAAGTGAAGGCTCAAAATTATCTTAACCTTAGTTGCATTATTATTTTTTAAATATATAAGTATATAATTATTTTCTCTGTTCATTTCAGGGGTTTTCAAGTGAATGAGGTACTTTTCAAAAGTGCTCAGGATAAGCCACCATGAATGGATGCAAGGAACTCAGGGCCTCTAGACCTCAAAGATGACACTGAATTTAGCTACCATGATGATAAGGCATTAAGAAAGACAGAGCAAAAGGGCAGGGTTTAACTGAGAGCTGACAGGCAGGGGAACGAGACCAAAGAGCTGAGCTTGTTGCTGTTCGTCATGGATACTCCAGCAAGCAACAACAGTGGTCAGTAGTTGTAATCAGACCAAAATCTCACTTAGCCAGGGGCGGTAGCAGCAACAACTGAACATCATGATAAAACAATATTGCCCTGGTGGAGGAGCAGTGGCCAGAGGATGCATAATCCACAAAATTAAAAGCTCAGTAATGGCTTTTAGTAACATTCAGGTCTGTGAATCTTCTATAGCTGCCTAAATCTGTGCCAAGAGAATACAAAATAATGCACGGGGCATCAAGAAGTAGAGAATCCTCACTGGGTCATGTATCATGAAATTTTTGCCCAGGTGAATTACAGACTCTTTGCAAGCAAATATCCAAAGGGCAAGAAAGTGGAGATTGGGGCCTATTGCTTCATATGAAGCAAGTACAGAGCGATTATGATATTTTATTTTACTTTTCCATCAATGCCTGATTCAACTATTTAGCTCTAGAAACTCATAGCTGACCACCTTTCTGACCGCCATGTGTATTTCAGGCTCACAGACCTCAAAGCAGCCCCACAGGAGATAAGGTCACTAATTCTGAAGGATCAAAGGCTGTCTGCATAATGAAAAAGCAAACATAGAGCAACATTTCTGTTGTCAGAATGGTTGTCATTCTTGTTAGATTATCTTATGCAGTGCTTGAAGCCTTGCATTACTGTTTGGACTGACATACCAACTTGTGATTAGATAGTAAATTTACTATGAGCATCAGAAAACTCCATCAATGGCAGAGTTCCAAATTCCAATATAGTCTGGCACGCCCTGCCTCATATGAACATCTCTGAAGTAAAAAAACTTTCTGAAGTTAAGCTTTCACCTTGCATGCATGCTGGTCTAAAATTCATAAGAACAGGAAAGAAATGCTCATAGAAATCCCAATTATTGCTCAAAATATTACTGCTTTATTCCTGACAACATAACATACTTTGGTGTTTCTCAGTTTTATCTCTTTCCTTCCCTTTTTTAAAAGCACTGTCCATTTTGTAGCCTAGGAAACACGGTGCAGGGTAAAAATCTGTTTGGATAGGAAGTTTGACATCTTAAAGTGAAACTAAAGCACAGTAAATGGCAACCATAAAGTACAAAACAGTCTATTAGAGCAACTACAGAGTAGTTACACTCCATAGATAGAATTTATGTAATACATTGTGCACTGCTGGTAGAAACTGGAGAAGACAGTCATGTAAATGGAATTATTTTGTAGTGTCAAAATGCTTAAGTAAATTTGCACTCTTGTTTGGGTTTGGCAACTCTATCTTTGGACTGATAAGGTGTGTTCTTCACTGACCTGTATTAGTTTAGATCCAGAGATCTTGCTCCAGTTTCCATATGGAAAAAAAGCAAGAAGTCAGCTATAAAACCCTCCAAATCAAAACCTCCCAGTCCCATGACATGCACCTATGGTAATACAATAAATATATTGCACAGCTGAATATAGAAAACACTGGCATCTATTATTGTCTACTATTCCCCCTTTTGAAAAGACAATTATACTTATTTTCCCTCTGTTCTGAGTCAGTAACCTGGTTAACAAAATATATTGAGTGCTGATATAGGAACAGCAGAAGATGGCCTCAAAATTTTAAGTTACTATTTTAGGATTATTCAACTAGCTTCCTGCCATTGAATTTCATGAGGCCATTCTCCCCTAAACTGCTTTTTCTATACCCAATTTTTTTTTTTCTTTTGAAAATCCTCACACATTGTGGGGAGGAGAGGGGAAGCCATCTCTGCCTTTCCTGTAGATTAACTAAGCAAGCTGACCTCTTTTGTCATTCACCATAATATTCTCAAATACACCTACATACTTTTGGGGGTCATTTTTGCACTGTCAAAGATTTTTCCATATTCTTTTTAAAATATGACTACTGTTCTCCAGAGGTGTGGGATGGATGAGTGGACGATGAGGTGGATTGGGAATTGGCTAGATGGCAGAGCTGAGAGGGTGATAATCAGCAGTGCAGAGTCTAGTTGGAGGCCTGTGTTGAGCATTGTCCCCCAGGGGTCAGTCCTTGGTCCAGTCCTGTTCAATTTATTCATCAGTGACCTGGATGAAGGCACAGAGTGCTCTCAGCAAGTTTGCTGATGATATGAAGCTGGGAGGAGCAGCTGATACCCCAGAGGGCTGCGCTGCCATCCAGAGGGACCTGGACAGACTAGACAACTGGACAGAGAGAACCCTCACGAAATTCAACAAGGCCAAGTGCACAGTCCTGCACCTGGGGAGAAACAACCCCAGACACCAGTACAGGCTGGGGACCGACCTGCTGGAGAGCAGCTCTGCAGAGAAGGACTTGGGCCTCATGGTGGACGACAGGTTGACCATGAGGCAGCAGTTGCCCTCGTGGCCAAGAAGGCCAATGGCATCCTGGGGTGCATTAAGAGGAGCGTCTCCAGCAGGTCGAGGGAGGTGATCCTGCCCCTCTACTCAGCCCTGGTGAAGCCATACCTGGAGTGCTGTGTCCAGTTTTGGGCCCCTCAGTAGAAGAGGGATGTGGAGCTGCTGGAGAGAGTCCAGCGCAGGGCCACGAGGATGATCAGGGGCCTGGAACATCTGCCCTGTGAGGAGAGGCAGAGGGAGCTGGGCCTGTTCAGCCTGGAGAAGGCTGAGAGGGGACCTGATCAGTGTGTACAAGTACCTCAAGGGAGGCAATGAGGAGGATGGGGCTGGCCTCTTTTCACTGGTGGTCACTGACAGAACCAGAGGAAATGGCCACAAATTGAAGCATAAAAAGTTCCACGGGAACTTAAGGAAGAATTTCTTTACTGTGAGGGTGACAGAGCACTGGAACAGGCTGCCCAGCGAGGTTGGGGAGTCTCCTTCTCCGGAGATCTTCAAGACCTGCTTGGATACAGCCCTGTGCCATGTGCACTAGGTGGCCCTGCGTGTGCAGGGGGGTTGGACTAGGTGACCTCTAGAGGTCCCTTCCAACCTTAGGCATTCTATGATTCTGGAACGTCACACAGAATTTCAGTATCACTCTTACCATGGACAAACAGAGATGAAAGTTCCTTTCCTTCTCACCATTCTCCACTGTAAACAGTCAAGGACTCCCTCAAATTTCTTGCTATAGCTCTGTCCTGGAAGTTTGTACTCTCTATCCACACTGACATCTGTTTCTTGCACAGTATCTGCTTTTTAGAGTCAATCCCCACCAAAAGCAGAAAGACTTTAAATGAAGTTAATATCCACCACTCACAGCAAATAAATTAACCAAATTATTTGATCAACTGGGGACAGAACAACTCAGGATAGTTTATGCAGCTGCTGATCAAAAGAGCTAGAGATGAGACTGCTTAGGATTTTCCAGCAATTTTTCTTCAGTACCATAAAACACTCTTAGCAGTCATATCTTCTAAAAGTCAACAAGTTAATAAACCAGGGAGAGAGGGAAGGAGAGAATAATGACAAAGGTGCTAATAAAGGACTCTATTACACACCTGCCAAAAAAAAGCTTTCTTGCTTAGATCTCAGCTTAGGCAATTTTCTTAGACTCTGATAAAAACAGAATTCAGTGCATTTCTATAAAGAGAATTAAGGACTTTGTTATAGCGGTCAGAAAATCTATGCCAGTGCAGAGGAAGACTCAGAGGTATGAGGAGAACCGCTTGGGTAACTTATTTCCTGTAGAACAAGAAATAATTGAGTACCATATTTTAACAGCAACTGTTATTTGCTTGCTACCTCTTTTTGAGAGGATCCAAGCTATTTTCACTAAAAAAGACCAGGGCAAGAATGAATAGCTTTCACAGATAGTAGCTTACTTAAGAGACCATACCAGCTTGATATAGCTTGCTGGAATCACCCATGAAATTAGTCTATGGAATAAGGCAACAAACACTCTCAGAGATCTTTTTATTGACATTTCTTCTATTCTGTGTTATTCTGACAAATTCAGAATAACAAGGAGGCTTCAGTATTCCTTTACTTGCCTCCAGAGGGTCACCTGGGTCCCCAAAATCCACCACAGACTGGCTCCATTTCATAATTTGCCACTTGTTGATGTTAAGCTTCAAGAGTTTAAGCATTAATTTGAGCTCAGGGTGGAATCATTTAATGTTTAAGCAGATCTCAGCAGTTAACTATTATGAAGCAGAGAACTAAACAGGAAATATGCAATGCATCATGCTGTTAAGTTGCTGTGGTAACAGCTAAAAATGACTGAAGGATGAGATCAACTTGAGAAATATTTTGATTTCCTGTTTTTTAAGAGTACTTAAGTACTAGTCCTATCCAGTAATAATAATTCTATTGCTGCAACTAATTGTCCATATTGGCTAAATTGCCTACATGCTTCAGTAACATGGAAATTCTGTGCTGAAGGTGACATACCTCTGGATCACTTCCACATGATCCTGACTGCTCTGTTTTGCCATCAGATGGTTTTGCAGCTGCAATGCTGAGCTCAACAGAGCATTCCTTATTGGAGCTATTGAATACATAAATAGTATCATATTTGAACCTATCCGCTTTTTAGCCACTAACTTCTTCAGATGCATAGTCATTCAATAAATAGGATCTGCAGTGGACTCAACATCTGACATTTGAAGAGTTATATCATCATGAAAAACTAAATAGCAAATGATACTAACAGACAAGCATAAAATATTCATCTTAGTTACAAAACATGGATGATGAAATAGGATTAGCCTTTTTATTATCAAGACAAAAAGAAAGCAAGTTCAATAGGAAAGTAAAATAATTTCCTCTATCGATGTTGAGAAAGGAACAGCCTCTTCTTCCACTCCTCTCCGGCCACTTGTTGATACATTTAAAGAGGGAAAATAATCTAGCAGCAACAGCTACAAGTAATTTGAGGTGTATTTATCCTAGAGGTAAGACATAAGAAAGGGTCCCTTCTTCCCCTTGTATCAGGATTCGCAACAGCCCAGATTAAACTCTCATGCGTAGAAGGAGAACATAGGAGTATAGTCCAGAACGGTCCTCAGAGCATTTAGTCCCCTTGGCATTTTCTGAAATTCTTATCCAGAACTGCACAGAGACAAGAGACAGATCAGCGGGTTCTGTCCAACACCATCATGCCATCCAGTCTTCTTCCTGATGCTGTGAATGTTTTTCACAATGAAAAGTGTTACTGTCAAGGCAAAAGGTTTGCCAAATGTTTTGTCTGCATTTGTCACATACGGCGTGCTTGCAGGCTGGCTGAAGTGTGGCCATGTCATCATGGAAAGTATGGAGTAAGGAAAAGAGGAGTTCACTGGTTTCCTGGTGGGATTCTCAATATGTTCCCAAACCAGCTTTTGTTTTTCCCTTATTCCTTGTTAATTCATCTGTCTAACTCCTGCCCTCTCTTTCCTATCCTGTTTGTCATACCACATCTGCCATGAGCACCCTCTTAGCAAGGAAGGAATACATGCTTCTAACCTGCAAGAACTCAAACATTCTCAGAGTCCCAAGAACATGTAATCACCTGGTGTTATGAATACTACTTAAGCCAACAGAATCTACTGCTCCCCATTATTCTTGGCCTCATCCTTTTACTTCTGCTATGGAAGGACAAGCTTTGCTACTCTCCAGCAAGACAGATAATATGACTGCACAGAGAGTTTCTGTGTGAAAGTGGCCATCAGGGAGAGC
Organism: Crypturellus undulatus; assembly: GCA_013389825.1. Classification (NCBI taxonomy): domain Eukaryota; kingdom Metazoa; phylum Chordata; class Aves; order Tinamiformes; family Tinamidae; genus Crypturellus; species Crypturellus undulatus. The sequence continues at coordinate 161,618 of VWPW01014138.1, forward strand.
AGGAACAACTACCAGCAGACCTCACAAGGAGACAAATTGACAACTGATCTGTGTTCCAGTAGACTATTTCTGAAACTGTACAAAGGAGAAACATTATTTTCCATACTTTCTCTTGCTATTTCTTTTCAATCTCTGTTCTACAAGCAACCAATTTGTCTGTTTACTTTCCCACCAGATTGGGAAGAATAAAAGAACTGCCTAAGCTAAAGCAACTGAGAATCTTTGTGTATCCTTTTCAGAGACCAAAGCAGAAGTAGCTTTTGGGATTTCTTCCTCCAAAGTTAGAGAGCGCAAAAACAGCCGTCTGCCACAGAACAGATTTTTTCTCTGCCCAGGCCAAGTACCACTTCATCCCATTCTGGATTCTCTGAGTACAGTAGCAAGTTGCTGATCAGTAAGTGCATACCAAAGAAAAACACTGTCACTAGGAGAGCGCAGCCCTGGAACAGGTGACCAGACAGTCCGAGAAACTTTCAGTTTGGAGGTTTTTCAAGACTCAGCTAACAAAGTCACAACTGACTTGTTCTGCTATTAGAAAATGTCCTGACAAGATGATCACCAGGAGTCCCTTCCAGACAGATTTCTATGATTCTACATAATACTAGGCAGATCAGTTCTGAAAGAACTTTCTACTTTGACACATTTCAAAACCTCGTCTCAGCAGCTGAAGTTGTAGTTTTCTGGTACGATTTGGACTTAGCACAGTCAATCTACCTTTACACTACTATAATCAAGAGCAGAGTATTTGTGCCTCAGTTTCTCTGAGTGTAAAATGGGATTAACATATTGCCAAGAGCAGACGTCAGGATGACACAGCTAATGAGTGTTATATGCTTTGAAGTTTTAAACTGAGACTTTTTTTGAAAAGGAATTTGAAATCTCTGCCTGCATGTCACAGTACTGCTATTTTAACTGCTTGGGGGAAGAAAAATACTGCTTGGGAACTGCTTGGGAACAAAAGGATTTAAGGTGGCAAAGACCCTCTCTTCCTTGACCATCAGTAACACAGTAGAACACAATTTCTATTCCAAGTGTGGCTAACAGCTTATCCCAGAATATCCATGCAACCTGCCTGAGGTGTGTATTGCACAAAAATGACCTAGTACATTTAAAGACTCTTCTTCATTAACAGTTGAATAGACTTGGCCAAAAGAGAAAAAAGGGGGAGAGTGGCAGGAAGGAGAGGCAAAATCAGCTGCCCTCTAAAGGGAAAGTAAAGGCTTTGGATAAAATTATTTGTTTGGAATTCTCTTATTTCTACTCATTACAGTCAGTTGCTAATTTACAGGCAGCCAATGTAAAGAAGACACAAGAGGTATAATCTACTCATGATTGTTCAAAACCAGTCAGCAAATATGCCTCTGAGCTCTGAACAAGCATAAACACAGCAGCTACTCTGCTGGAAGTCTGTCTGAAAGGGAATTGCAATACATCAAGCACTGTGCTTACAGAGAGGATGCCTTGCAGTTGCAAGGGCAGCCTTGGATAGAAAAGCACAGGATGACCAAGCCGTACAGCCTAAGGTATTTTCACACTACATCCAGCAAACCACACTTTCCACAGAACAGATGGGAGTTACCAGACCCAAACATGACTTCTTTGCAACACGTGACAGACCAACTAGAAAAGGACTGCTGCAATGGTAGCAAAATGCAATGAGTGAACTGCTACCCTCTTTGCGTACCTAGAGCACAACTGTTTGCACTGTGCTGTTCCTGCATCCTTACAACACTACATTGTAAGCTTGTCTGGGCAGGGAACATGTGTTTATGTGCATGTTGAGCAAGACACTCTGACTGACCTTCCCTTGGCAGCAAGGCTAATGTTTTCATGAAGCTAAGAACAAAATAATTTGTATGCCTACAGATGGCAATGTCATGTAAGCAATTCTCTGGAGCACAGCTTAAATTCCATAGGGTAAAAGATACACAGCTGTGTATTACGAGAGTGCTGATGTTATTCTTTGCTGTGTTAGGAAACAATTTTGTCTAGAGGCTTCACATGTCCTTTGAACAACAAAGATTTGGAGATAGCTCCTTGAAAGATGTCATGTTTCATATCTCTTGGCACTTTCTCTGCAGTTTGAGTATTTCTTCCTGTCCCTAAGAGGGAGTAAGTCCTGATGTACCTTCAGCATTTCTTAGTTGCTCAAAGAATTGCCCATAATAGGTCATATCATATGCTGCTAAAACATCAGCTCCAAAATATCTAGATCTTTTGAATCTCCAATTAAAAGAAAATAACTCACAATCTCAAAGAACTGTCCCAAAAAGCTGCTGGTCTCTCAGAACTGAGAAATAAACAAACACTTTTTCATGAACTGAAAAACCTAGGCAGCAACTAATAAATAGTTCAGTGTCGAGAGATGGTTTCTGAATGAAATATCAAGATCCTTGTTAAAAGCAACCACAGTTATTCCATACTACACTTTTAATATATCATGGCCCTATCAGTGTTTTCAAGCAGCTTGGGATGAACCATAGTCATAACCACAAGCACTACACTGCTTATTAATCTTTCACTTATTTATCCATTCAAAGTCCATCTCAATTGAACACATAACATTGAATGTATTCTTGCTTCAGGTTATTACGTATAGAACGCAGCACACATTTAAAGAAAAAAAAATGCTAAAAATAAGCAAGATCCATGCATAGGCGCAACTTAGACACATCTGAACTACACTGTGTCAGGAGCATAGTTTACCCTTTAATGCATATGGTCTACAAAAAATCCTATTGCAAGCACTGAACACAGGCACATTTAAATTCACTGAGGAGCCTACATTTTACTTATGTAGAGCTATACACATAAATGAAGATGCAAGAAAAGTATTATTGTTTACCTGACAAGAATACTAACATTCCAGTTGTGGGCATTTTCAAGAAACTTTATTCTTTCTTTTCCATCTCACATCTAAATGTAGACCCTCTCTTACAGATTACGCTGAGGAACCGTTTGCAGGGGTAATTATTCTTACTGGTTATTCTTAGTTAGAATAATTATTCTATCCATTATCTGCCTGTGGCCCTGCTCTTTTCAAAGAAAAATGTACACAAATCTGAATTAGCTTACACTTCTTCGAAAGCGAAATAAGCTAATTCAGATAATATCCACATAGGAATAAATTAAGAAAAGTTAATCCACATTTTACATACTAATAGTAACCACAATGGTCCCAATCCCAAAGTATTTCACACATTAATATTTCTTTCACAAAAATCTTGCCAATAGACTGCTCAGGAAGCATCTACCTACAAGGTTCGGGCTGACATTTGTGAAGAGAATATTGTTGCCCTTTGTAGATGCATCTCACATCTAGAACGCAGGGTAACGTGCTATGATGTCTTTAGCCAATCCAGCCATAGCTTTGTTCATTGCGCCATTATGTGTTCTATTTGTATGTATGAAATTTCTTTCAAATAAGCAATAGCATTAGTCATTAAAAGTATAATAAAAAGAGGTTCCACTGAAAATCAGTAAGGTTTTTATTCTGGTAGTAGAGAGAAAAAGACTTCCTTTCTCTGTACAGGGCTTCTGCTGCCCTCAGCTCTTAAAGTGGTACAGCAGCATGCCGTAATGACTTGCAGTCTGAGACACATGCAGAATGCATCCCTCTGATACTAAAATAAAATAATTTAAAAAGGAAAAGCAGAAGGGGGAAGATGTAGCAGGGAAACAGCTCTGCCAAGATGACAAGCTCAATTGTGCCACCTGCTGAGCAAAACCTCAAGCTATTTGTTCCTCCAACTGAAGTCAAGCAGCATATTCACACAGCACATCATTTTTCCCACTGCTTGCACTGCTCATCACCGGATCCTTACAAAGTCCTGCTTTGCATAGCACACCGCAGTAAGGCCCCCGCCCCCTGACCAGGTTTCATCCTATTTTAGAGGTACAAGGCAGCAAACACAAACTAGGACAGCATCTGTCTGGCAGTTGCCTAGAAATCAGTTGCAGCTGAGGTGCAGAAGAGCTGTGGATTTAGAAGGTTGTGAATCATTCATCTGTTTTTTTTCTCACTTTACAGCAGCAGGCTTAAATGATCTATGTATCTTCAAATCACTCTTTATTTATTTTTAGCATGGCCTCTTTTCTTAGTAAATGCTAGTACAAGTAGTTGGTTCTCCCTTCTTTTGCTACAGCTAACAGCTGTAATTTCAGGGAGAGATGCGACGAGGATGAAGGCAGGGAGGGGAGAGAAGCAGACACAAAGCAGTTTCTGCTGTCAAGCTCATAAAACTGAAGAGACTACAGTACATACTGAATAAAAGATCTTCCCCAGTAGGCGAATATTTCTGTTTTCGTATCAAAAGATCTCAACCTTTAAAATATCACTCAGCTTCCAGGTCACTCAATACAGTCTTCCTGTTAATCCTCGGGACAAAATTCTTACATTCAAGGTCACATATTGGCAAAGGGCAAATGCTGAAAAATCCTATTTTTGTTTGGATAATTGGAGAGAAAAGGCTAAAGCAACTATTTTTTTCCCATCCTCTTCTCCCATGCCCACACAGAAACAGGAGAGGATGTCTTCTAGCACCAGAAAGGAATTCGTCTATCTAAAGTATTACCTATCTCCAGAAAATGTGGACTACTAGGAGTCAGGATGCAAGTGGTAGAGTCTTCTGCTACAAGCAAATTTCTCTAAAGGAAAGACCCTATTGTATATCTCCTTTTTTTTTTTTTTTTTTAAACCCATGCAAGCACATGTCATTATGGAAAAGACGAGGCTATTTGTCCAATGCATACACTTAATTCAGATGTGTTCCAATCTGAACTAATCCTAATTTGTAAGTATTTTGTTGAAATATCATTTTCCTTTAGTGCCATACAGAGGGGAAATTTTCCTGCTACTATAACTCTGTCAATTTATTTCAGCCTTGCAACAGGCAAATGTGCATATACAGGTGAATAAGGAATACATGCACTGAACTGACCAGCCAGGCATGTAACCACTATACACTATGCACTAATTTCTATGAGATGTTACCTTAAAGAATAAACTAACAAATCTATTCAGTTCCACATCAGAAGCAGCTAGAGCAAAATAGTGAACTCAACAGCCTAGAACACTGCTGATGGAGAGGTGAAAGTAGAATCCAGAGAGCCTCATTTCCTTAAGACTTAAGTGAACTGGCCTGTGCAAATGTAACCTGAAGTATTTTGATCAACAAGATCACACAACTTGCCCAGACAACTAAAATCAAATCACCAAAACGGAAAAAAAAACAAAACCAAAAAACAAACAAACAAAAACACACACACAAATATATAAAAAACACCTCAGATTTTGACTCAGCTTTAAGTCAGTGTTAATTTTCTTGAGGCTACTTAGACTTCCTTTACAAGACAGCTGCATACGCAGGACAATGATAGAGCAGCCTCATTAGTTTACCTCAGCTTGCTTTTCTTCTGCACTCAACAAGATTTTCAGAGTTGCATGGTACAATTCAGCAAGAAACAGAGGACAGAACTAAGGGAATTGCATCCAGAACAATAAAGATAGACAGAATCATCTTGTACAAATAATCATAGAAAATAATTCCCCAATCATCTCCTTTATCCACTCCTTTTTTCTTCTTTACACTTCTAAATGGAATAATATGATTTATTTCAAGTTCAACTTTGTTGATTCACTTAATAGCGAAAGAGTGGCAGAGTGAATGTTTTAAGCTTTTGCCTTTTGGAAAGAAATTTCTGCTGATAGTAACTTAAATGACATCAGCAAAGAAAAACCTAACTCATTTTTCAAGATAACATTTTTGCCTCTGGATGGTGCTGGCAGAAGGATTAAAATGCTTCTCTCTAAAGGATTTTAGCTCTGTGTGCTGGTGAGGCATGTGAGCAGCCTGATGAACACAGTCATAGAGTGTCTGTTCTTATTAACAGCTTTAACTTATTTAGACTTCCAAGAGAAAATAAAAAACATACACCAGGGAGACCAATGCTATTTATATAACAAACTGCCATGAAATGCAGACATTTTCTAATGCAGAATAGCAGTACTGATCATGTAAGTAGGCAAAACGGCTATCCATAGGTGGCTGTCTACAGACACTTCAGTATTGGTATCCTGCCTTGTTATAGCACATGCTATCCATTCTATTCCCACACTACAAATAGAACTGATGCACAGAACCTAAGTGATTTGGCACGGAGAATCAAACCTTTGACTATGACTTAAGTAAAGGCTGAGATTACTAAATTAGACTCCAGTTAGATTTCATCATCTATATCTCATGCATTTCAGCTGCATCTGGGAAAAGATACCTCTCTCAAGAAAGTTCTGTTCCTACTTTAAGGAAAATTGATGTCCCATTATGTTACTTGCACAATGCAATTATTAGGTGAAGTGTTCCCAAAAGATAATTTCGGCCTGTAGTCATTTAATATGATAAATCAAGTTAAGATACAAGCACTAATCCTCCAGTCCTTTTTTTTTTTTTAATGCACCAATCACACTTTCCTTTGGAACCACCTGACAGCTTTGAATGTCTGCTTCTGATCAGATAGTAATTTCATGATCAACAACAAAAAAAAGGAAAAAAAAATGTATTTGAATGACAATGACTGAAGAAACCAAGAATATTGAAGGTTCTAAGAAAAAGAAGCAAATCAATCCTATTCTTTTATACATGTAGAGACAGATATTGATTACAAGAAATCTAGATCCAATCCCAAACTGTTTACACAAGAACTCATTACTGTGTGCAGTTCTGGGCTCCTAAGGACAAGAGGGACATGGAACTTCTAGAAAGGGTCTAGCAGAGAGCGACAAAGATAATTAAGGGACTGGAGCATCTATCATATGAGGAAAGACTAAGTGAGCTGGGCCTGTTAGCCTGGAGAAGAGCAGACTGAGAGGGGATCCTATCAGTATGTACAAATACCTGAGAGGAGAATATAAAGAAAATGGTGACCAGTGACAGGACAAAGGGCAATGGGTATAAATTTTAAAAAAAAAAAAAAAAAAACAAGGTTCAGCGCCATATGAGGAAGCACTTTACTGTCAGGGTGACAGAGCCCTGGAACAGGCTGCCCAGAAAGGCTGTGGATTCTTCCTCTTTGAGGATCTTCCAAACCTGGCTGAAACTCTCTGCAAGGTGCTGTAGGGGTTGGACTAGATGGTCCCTTCCAACCTTTACCACTCTGTGACCCTGTGATCTATTTTGTGTCCTATTCCAGGTTGAAAAACACAGACACAACAAAGAGCAATCAATCAGCACAGCCAGGTTATGCAAAAAGTGAACAAACCTTTTAAGACAGCAAGAATGTTTTTGAGCAAGAAGCAAGCAAGCAAGCAAAGCAAGAAATTTTTTTTGACAGATTTTTTCTAAATATGATGTTTCCTAGAAATTAAGAGATAAAACAATTCTATCTAAATGTTGTTTGACCTATCCTCTGGATTTTATTCAAAACTTTTTTTTCTTGTTATAAAATTTTATGTAATTTAAAAAAATCTTAATAGATTTTGTTTAAGACCATAAGCATGTTGACCTTATTTGCAGACGTAGAGAGCTTGCCACTGGCTTCAGTGAGATCAGGGTTTTTTTTTTTAACATTTATCACTAAATCTTTTATAAAATGGTTTATTCCATCAAAATGAACACTGCCAGACTTCTCTATATTAAAGATTCTGAATAATATTGGACTAGAATACAGATTTCAAAACTGTGCTGAGTAGGTGAAATGAATGTTCGATGGGAGGGAACCAGATGTTCTCATACCATCACCACCGTGAAGATGGGTGTCCAGTATGTACTGCATGCTAGGAAAGGAGTATAAGCAGTAAAGGTTATTAAATATGGGGATTAAATCAGCCAAGATAAAAGAAGTGTGATCTGTAGTCATGAAGACTTAGTACTTCAGCTCACACATTCATGTTAAAATAGCAGAACAACAATTGTTTTCCTAGTTTACAGGTCCTTCTAGATCAGCAACTCCTTAGGAACCTTATTTGATACATATATTCCCTAGAAATTTCATATGCAGCCAAAGAAACAAGTCAATGTACTTCTGTTATAATTTAATTAGCTGTTAACAGTGCTACCATTGTTTCTGCAGCCCTATAATCCACTGTTTTGACAGACTGATCATCTGCCTAAATGTGGAAACAGGAGTCCTTACTAAACAACTCCCATTGGCATTGGGTAAGAGAAGCAATATCTCGGGGACATATTATATATTCCAAAGTTTCATCCTTTGAGATATTATTGACTCTGCATTTGAGATTTATGGCTTTATTTGGATTTCTCCATTCCTAATATCATATACTTTCTCAAATCTCACTGAGGTTTGATGTTCTGGTTTTTGCTTGTTTGCTTGTTCCCCCCTCCAAACCCTGAGGAATCACACTACCATGAAGACTTCTTCTGTATCAGTACTGACCTATGTTAATTGTTTGCTATAGCTTTTGCTATAGTTTGCTTTTGTTGAGCAGCTAAAATAAAAGATCTAACTGATTTTCAGGCTGTTTCTTCTGTGTGCCTGCACACAGAAGATTGAATTGACTGAATTACAACACAGATTAACTAAAATGCACAAGATTCTTCCTGATTTACTCTCAAAACTGTTAATCTCATTTTGCCATGTAACAACTTAATGGCAACTTCTCTATGAGAAGATTCAACCCAGCATGAAATCAGTTATACAGTATTTCTAGAGATTTGATTAAGGGCCTTGACCTTTAACCATAGAATTAGAGCTGCATGAAATAGAGAAAAACACTCAAGTTCTAATCCCAGTAGAAGCAGCAAAGCCATCTCTCTCTGTAGTCATACACCTTTACAATTGTTGTTTTCAGGCATGCTCCGAGAATATGCAAATAAAAAAATACCTAGATTCCATATACCTTTTTCAAGTACTAACATATGCATGGTGCTCGGAGTAACCCGTAGGGAGTTACCATTTACATGAAGCATGCTGAACTCCTAAGAAGATCACTTTCTAAGTAAAATATGACTTCATTTCTATGCTTTAATATTCAGGTGAGTCCAGCAGAATTTACTCATCTTTAGTATTTTCATGATACATCTCTAATTTCCCAACTCACTAACCACAAAATTAGCCCAAAATGTTTTGAATGTTATTAGTATATAGGTATTATTCTGAATGAGTACTCATTTAATTCACAGTCAGTGAATGCTTAGCAAGGTGTAAGGAAGAAAAAGTCTGAAATTTGACTGATCTGAGTCTGAAGAACTGCTGTTTTTATATTAATACTAGGACTGTTGTACACGGACCATTTCTTTTCTGTATTAAGCAGAAACACTATTCTCTAGGTTGAACATTTTCCTCTAGTTAATTTTATGAATAAGGGAAATGAATTTCACTTTGAGACTTAGGTAATAGACCTCCTTCATATAGACTAATAGAGACTCCAGACGGAGACTGAACAAAATGACTAGTTTCACCTGCAGGTCTCTGACATATGCCACAGTTGTCACAGCAGATTTTATACACGTACATATACACACAATGCTTAGTGGAAAGTAAGGATGGTATATTCTAAGTGAAGGCAACACAGAAAATTTTCGTGTTCCAACAAGCTACTTGGGGTTAGAAAGGCTCTTGATTTAGCTAAATACTACACTGCTAGCCCACATCCTCTCTTGCTATAATGCTATTCCTTTCTAAATTACTATTTGTAGTCCAAAGCCAATCCAAAACCACAGGAGAAAAAAGTACTTCACTGCCACGGAAAAATCCTATACTTTTTTATTTAAAGATGAAAAGTTTTAAATAGCTTTTTTGAAACCCTTTTCTCTTTTCTTCATCCCACATGCTTTACAAAGTCAACAGCAAGTTCCCACTTTGTTGGAAGCATCAAATAAGATATTGTAGAATATGGCATTAATACCAGAGATAGTTAGATAATAATACTAGATGATAATAATAATGCTAAGGATAGCTGGTTCAAAAGTTCAAAAAAGCATGCCAATCAGAAAAGTTAAAAAGTCATGGTAGGAACAATACTTACAACCATAATAGGAAGATTTTAAGGCCTTTTACAAAGTTAGTTCATCAACTCAGCCTGTTACTATACATTAATAGACCAATCACTGAAATAATTATAGTCTTGTAAGGACTCTCGTCCTTTTTCAGCTCTCATTCACCATTTTGTTATGATGGAGAAAAGTCATGCCAGAAAAATCATAATTAGAAGATTTCTTTTAGGAGCTATGACAAATGTGCATAAGATGATTATCTGCTCCATGTTTCCAGCACAGAGAAGGTTCACTACTGATGACAACAACAATAATGAAGCAACTCCATGAACTCTGTAGCTCTGTGAATTTCCATGGGATAAAAGGTGTGTCCTGTCTTTAGTACAACTATGTTTTTTATCTAGCCAGGTAAATTTTAGTGGTAGCATATTCACTTTTACAAAAAACGATAGTTTCAAGATCTAATGAATATGATGAAGTCTAAGGCAATAAAATATAATTACAGTTTGAACGTGTCATGCTCCTCTTTCAACATATAAAAAATGTCAGACTAAATTGTGAAAAACAAACCCCTGCCGGCTAGAAAAAATACATATTACAGCACTATCCATTTATTCTATTAAAAATTTCTTGAATGTAGTTTCCAACTCTTCTCAAAGTTAACATGATGAAAGACCACGTGTTGGAAAAGAGGAATTAGTTTGGGGATGATGGAGCTCAAAAACAGACAAATTGAAATATTTCTTCCTCAAAACACTCTCTTAGTATTAAAAGCAGAAATGAAGCCTTTGATATAGAAATCATTATTTGTCACTAAAGTAGATTTATTATCTTCCTTTCCTTTTTTAATTCAATAATTTTGACTAAGTATTCTGAAAGAAAAATGGTAATTCATTATATCTGAACTACTAGTAAATGGCATCATTACCCCATTTTTAAGTTTGCTTAATTGCTCCTTAATGTTCATTAATTATTTTCTAACTTAAAAGGCTTTTTTTCCCCACTCTTCCTTAAATATAATAAATTTAATTCCCAGATAAATGCAGCTTCCAAAAAGAAAACTGTCACATTAATTTTGTTTACAGTTTGATACAACTGCATGGAAGAAATCTCAGCTGGCATTCACTGATACAGTTCAATCGATTATACAGAAGTTGAGAAATCACAGTGAAAATCTGACATTTCATTAGCAGAATGTATAATTATATGGTCTGTTGTAAGACTCTAAACAACAGTACTGGTTATTTTCAGATGCCTTTGCATCAAGCTGTATATGGATTTCCTATTTAACCATTCTTACTTGTCGCAAAGTAAATTCTGTCTTCAGAATCATCTCTTTTGTCTAACCTTGTATCCTCCTCACCTTCCCATCTAGATTCTCACAGAAAGTGAGGTAGCGATTTGAGAGTTCTCTGAAGAAAAAGATACATTGACAAAGGTCCGCTCCATTCATTTGCAACTGATATGTTTCACACGCAGTAATCAAGCCACATAAATCTTGCAGGAGCTTATTACGGGTGTATGTTCTCACCACTCCAACGTCATAATGTTAACTAACATTATCACGACATTAACTGGCATTATACACATATATCTAGCACATGTAGAAAGCATCCTACATTCAACCGGTCTTGAGTTAGCCTGTGTTAGCATAAGGAAAAATCAGAAACAATGTTTTGAGATGGTAGTCCTGGCTGAATGGTATCAATCTGCTTTATTGCTTACTTGAGGTCATCTTATGCAAGATCTTTATCTGATCTTGCTCTAGTATGGAATTCAGATATATGCTTCTTGTGTCAAATTTGCATTTCTCCCGATAGCTGCTCCTGAGGACTTAGGAACGCTCTGAATCAATTTCACCAAATAATTGCTGTGTGCAGGACTAAAACATATTAACCATTTTCTTCTGCCCTCTGTCACATTGCTTGTCTGCACAGACCCAGTAACTGAGGCTGGGCTCTAACAATTTAGGCATTCTTGTTTTAATTGAGTGAATACTAGCAAATAACTCATGCAGCAATATTGATGCTTTGTTAATTTATTTGCAGAAAACACAGACAAGAATTAGTTTCTGCAATCTTCTCAAATCATGGTTATTTTAATGTTATCTTCTATCAGCTTACTGAACCAAACTATCACCTATAGGTAGAACATATCAAGTGCACAGCATCAGATAAAAATGCAGGAAAAAAATACAGAACAGGTTTAGTTGGTTGATTGTTAACACTTTTTTGTTTGTACTCTTCTGATGGTTTATACAAACCATACAAAGCCTTTCTGTTATGCTTAGTAGCAAAACCCCTTATCCTAAGAAGGAGCTCTCAGTATGAGGTAATCACAGCTATCACCTACTGTTTTTTTTCTTTTGTATCTTGCATATTCACCTACAGCCACATATACTGTATCAATCCTTATCAAGTATTGCACCTATTTCATTTCCATCTCTAATTAAATTCTCTTCTACATTTAAAAAAAAGTGAAAATGCTATATTGTTCCATGGCTGTATTCCCCTTTTTCTTTAAGGAAAAAAAAAAAAAAAAAAAAAAAAGTCCGTTCTCTTATATTATCATTTCTGTAAGTGATATGCATGCATATCTACCTAGTAACAGCTAGATGAGAAATGCAATGTGTCTGCCAGATAAGTAGAACTGCAGTTGCAAGGAGTTCCCCCAAAATGGGTTTATATACTTGTGCCTCAAGATTAAGAGCTGAAATTGTAAATATATAATTGAGGTTGAGAAAGCAAAATTGACACCTATTTTGAAAAGGGTAAAGGAGTACCTGGAAAATCACCATTCAGTCAATCTTATCCAACATCGGAGAAGACACTGAAAAGTTACTAAGCATTCTGGGAACAGTGATAAACAGAAAAAAAGTACATAAATAAAATTAAGTTTTCTATGAAGTCTGCCTCAAAGACATTTTGCCAGAGCCAAAGAAATTCTTTCTAACAGGCTTAGGAATAAGGTTAAGCAAAATATGGTCCACCCTTTGGCTTCAGGGATGTACTTGACACTGTGGCACTATGATAAACTAAGATCTAGAAATATTTGCAGAACTGCAAGCAAAATAATACTTAAAAACTATTTATGATTTGTTATCAATCTAATATTGTAAATGAATTCCTTTAGTGATCTGCTCTGAGACTGGTTTTCAACTTTCTTCTGTGTTTTAAACATAGCTTTCAGTCTACTGAACTTCTCTGACTGTTCAGTAACAGAAGGGAAAAAAAAAAAAGAAAAGAGGTTGGTGGAAGGATCATAAAACATTATCTGGAACTACAGGTCTGACTCTGAAGAAATTGAAGCCCATTCCCTAGTGAAGTGCACAGGAGGTCTACAAAGTCTTGTTGCAAGCATGTTAGGAATAAGAGGGAGGGACTTTTTCATTTCACACTGCACAGCCATTGGAGATAACACTACTGTAAAAATAACACATAATGACAACAGTTAGGTAGTCTTCTGTTTTGTAAACCAGAAATAAATATGTTTTAGTCTGTATTATAAAAATATATTCAAAACATAACTACCATTTATGAATCTTATTTTAAAATGGTTTGGTATTTGACAATGAATTTGACATTACACTTGTGGCAGTTTGTTCTACTGACATTTCTTACTGTTTCTTCCTCTGGATCATTTCTAGAAGTAAACTTCTGAATAAAATTTGGCTAAAGTTGAAGACTTTCTCCATTCAAAAATATCCATATTTTAAAGCCTGGTACTACTGTATGTTGCCAAAGGGATGTTTTCTCATAAGAGCTACACTTAAGGTGTAGCAGATATATAAGAGCATTTTTATTATTATTCTTTTGGCAAGAATTTTACAGATCCATTTATCGCCTGGTAACCTTAATTTTTATGAGTTTCAAAACCTCTCATAATACTTCACATGTAACTGGCTAGCAGCTGGCAACCAGGTACATAGGCTTGTCCTTCTAAGCCATCTATTCAAGGACAGCTCAGCTCAGTGTGATGTCTTAAGGAAGCTAATTTAAGATGAGCTGCCTTACATTAACAGGATTCCCAGTACACAGCTATGTAATCCCCAGAAAAAAGCCTCAGCACAGAAGCCCAAAGCATAGTGTCAAACTCAGTCTTAAAAAAAAAAACAACAGAACCTGTAGATGAGCTATGTGGTAAAATGGTGCTGAACAGTCCAGCATCTTGTGCTCTTAGTCTGACACCAATGCCTATTGCTACGCCCAATTTTTTTCTTGACTATCCATGTACATCATAAAACAATCACTGTGTTTTTTCTCCATTGACTTGCTTTCTCTCCCTGCTTCTGGTAACTCCTCTATAAAGAAAATCAGTGGAAATTTTACTGTTGACTTACGTGGGAAGAAACCCTGCATTGGGTCCACTGAGTTACAACTTCCACACAAATAATATTAGAATGCTGTTGCGTTTAGTCAGCACAAGATGCAATTCTTTAAAGGATCATATATAACTAAGGCAACTGAACACAAGTTAGAGTTCAGTGACACTGAACATTAGTTACTGAAGCAGTGACTAATGAATGTCTTCTAGTATTCTAAGAAAGGGAACAGTTTCATAAACAATAATGCATTCCTATTCATAAAATGAATGGTTTTTGAACACATACCAAAAATTTTCTTAATATGTTTATGATGATGAAAGATAGCAGATTAAAAAGATCCTCAAAAGGTTTCATTCCAAACACTATTAAAAATCAAATTCCATTGCCCAACAGGAGTTTCTAAAACCTTTAACTCAAATTCATTACACATGCAAAAAAACAAAGATCCCTCTTGCATTAAAACGTATTTTGCCTGCTGCTGATGGGATTGCTACAAGCTAAAAGGTTTGTGAGGATATGGATTTGAAAGTATTACAAATGCCTTTTTACTATATTTCAGTGCCATTTTATTGATAATGAGGGATTTGCTGACTATTTACCACTGACATTTTGAGAAGTTGTTCTGTAATCCAAAATGATCTCCTAGTGTACAGCATTCATTTTTAAGCTATGATCCAGAGGGAAAAAAGTCGTCTTTCAGCACAAAGTGACATTCTGATATATTTCAAAGAGTCATTAAAGGACTTATCATCCAAAGTAGTAGGCTAGATTAAAAAATACATAAGGACATTTTCATTAGAGACTGGCTGTTCTCAAGAAGTTCAGAAGTTTATATATATGGAAAACAAGAGTTTCAGACACTCGTCTAAGACTGTTTCAAGGAATTTAGGTCTTCTGGAACCATCAGATTTATTCACAGAAAAAAAAATCTTCTTTTGAGATTTCCCATTATTCATATATCTTCCTGTATCAGACATTTAACAAGAAAAATTGAAAAATTAAGATAAAAGCATATTTCCATAGATTCACATACGGTTTTGGATCAGGCAGACAGTAGAAGGGCATTCTTTTAGCACTCTCAGTTTAAAACTAAATGAAAGACAGGAACTTATGGGAGTCTAAGGAGAGACTGGAAAGGAAGGCACTGAGCTTTTCTTAAACTTCAAAAGAGTTGGATATAATTAAGAATAAAGACAGAAAATTCTTTAAATTCTTATTCCTTTAACTAAATTTTTTACTTGGGAGTTTTTCTTCCCTATTTTTCCACAGTTAACAATTCTAAACTATTCCATCTCAGTTGCCAAAGAAAAGCTTCAAGTCGAACTCAAAAGTGCACTTGAGTGAGTACAACTATGGGCCAATACTTGTGCTTTCTCGAATATATTAAAAACAAAAAATCAAAAATAAACAAACACACACCATACAGGAATGAGCAATCAGAAAGTGGAAGAAATAGACTTTTTTGAAGAGAAACAGAATATCTTAGAGCTGTAAAACTATGCAAAAAAAAGAATCAAGTAGGAATAGCGGACCAGTAAATAGGCTGCGGGGTGCTAAAATGAGCTGATTGTTGTTCCAACAAATATGACCCATTTTCTCCTTCCATAGCCTCACCAGTACTATTGGTGAGGGACTCATGTGTCTAAAGAGATTAACAAGAAATGTCAAAATTTGTCTCAAAATAAACACTGCATTTCTTTACCTTTTTTAAAAACTTACAATAAGTTATATCATTGCCAAACTGATGGATATATACCATACATACTAATTTCTGTAAAATAGCTGATGCTTCAGTTTCACAATTTTTATTCTGGTGCAAAAAAAAAAAAAAAATGTGACTAAAGAATGCTGGCTTTGGACAATCAAAATTTAAAACTGACTATTTCACTTAGTACCCCCCTCCACCCCCCAAAAAAAAGAGAAATCCATAGCATAACATAATGATAAACACAGTCCTTTAGGAAATAAATAAATAAATAAATAAATAAGATGGTTTCACACTGCCTGAAATGGAATATCTGCATCAAGGACGTTAGTAACATTGGTCTACTAGCCTTCCTGAGACAAGACGGCACTCAGATGCTAATATAAATTCATTGGGTAGCAGTATATCTATTGCAATATTTATTTGTTTCCTGCTGACAATAGTAACAAATTGTTTCCTTCACATCCTTGGTTAGAAATGAACTGCATGTTTTTGTTGGTGTTGTGTACTTCCCCGCACTCCATATACAGTTTCCCAGTCATCTGCAGCCATTACAGAAATCATAGCAGTAGGGTTTCTATGAGACATGCAGTCACTGTAAAATATACGCTTAAAGAAAAAACCCCAGCAATGGATTCATATCTAAGGGGACTTTGTAGGCTAACAGGAAACAGCTAACAAATCGCTAGGTATCTCACCAAACAGTTAAAAGAAAGACTCTATTGCTCTAATACATACATATTAACAACTTCAATACTGCTAAAAAGAAACATAAACAAGATTCTCCAAGTGGCTTCCAGATACAGTACTTTTGTACCCCTTTCAGTTGAACATTTCCCTGTATTCACACATTGCAGGTTCCAGCATCTCTATGCATAGGAGATGCTACAATCTAGGCTTAATCTAGCCTCAGAAACAATAACATGTAATAAATTTGCAACACAATATGGACTAATATAGACAGATCAGCTAGTTAGACATCAAGTATGGTTTCACCTTACCACAAACTAGATGGTGAGGTGAAAAGGCAGGAAAAAGCAAAGGATGCTTGAAAGATTAAAAATAAAAACAAAAACAGGTCAATCTTCACACATGCCACAGGAAAGTCTTTCAAAAATATTGGTAAAAACATGACCTCCAGAGACCCCCTACAACCAAATAATTCAATTATTCCAGTCTCTCCTGAACTAAAATGGCTTCCTTTCTTTTAAGACATAAAGCAACTTTTTAATCTGTACTGCAGTGCAATACCAAAAGCCCCTTTGTGGGTCATCTTAGAGCAAAAACAAGTGATAGCAGAGCATTCTCCATCTTTTAGCTACTGTTCCTAATCACCCAGAATTGCTGTATCACATCACTACATTTTCTCTTTTGGAATCTTCATTCATTGAAAATTAAGTTACTATTAAAAAAAAAAAAAAAACAGACACATCATTTGAACTGTTCTAGAAAATATTAACCTCACTTAAATACGTTATCTATTCATTTCGTTCATCTGTTGTGAAAGGATGTGTTTTACCAAAACAAACAAAAACATTCCTTACAAAATTCTTTGCCGTGCAATTTCTATTGCATTACACTTTTAACATTACTTCAGTATGCATTAAATAGTCAGAATTTTCTAAACTGTTTCGCTGCGCATCACATAAAATCAGCCAGAACAGAGTCAATAGCTTGCCCACTTTCTACACCACTGCAATCCTATTTTTGACATTTTTAGGATTTCAGTTTTCTCTCTCATGTATCTAAAACTGTGTGTTTAGTGTTGCATGGAAAAAGGTGCTGGTAACAACACTTATATTTACAATTTCAGAGGCTCAGCACCTTCCATAGAAGACTCAATAACCTCTTTTTAATTTTTTTTTAAATATTTATATTTTTTAATTTAAATTTAATTTATATTTTTTATTTTTAATAGTTTGGACTGCCCCATCCTACACACTGGTCAGTATATTTCCTTATGTTGCCAATCTTAGAGAAGCTAAGCCAAATATCAACAACAAATAACAGTTCTTACCTAGCACTCTTCATTATGTGACTCCCACTGAAGGACAGCACCCCTCCCAGTTGGGCGTGGAGGTGGGGGCAACATAGCAGCTTTCTTATAGTCCAAAGAATCCTTAGAGCACAGTAGCAGAATCACCGCAAATTCCCTACTGCCACTTGAATTCTATGAAACACTAAGTTATATGGGACCTCCAGCATGAGAAGAATCACCAGGAACTGGCAGCAGATAAATCATGAAGAAGTTTCATTAACCCTGCACTTGAGCCCAGGTTCAGATACGGCCAGTAAACGGGGGCCCTCCTGAAGATGACAAAGGCTACTGGGGCTTCCTCCGGCAAAGCTACACAGCTGGGAAGGGTCACGAGCCCCTTCGCACGCCCTCCTCCCCGCACGTTTGCGCAAACTGGCTAAGGAACGTGCCCGGTAGGGAACGCCAGCTCCGGCAGTCTCGTGCAGCCAACAGCGAAAGGCAGCAGCACTTTCTCAGGCCTCCTGCGCTCGCTGCTGCAGCTGAAGCCCGAGGCAGCGTCGCCATCGTGGACGGCACCGTTAGAATGACCGTTAGGAGGGGCACGCGGCGCAGCTGTTCAGAGGCGACCGTTAGGAGGGTGTGGCCGCCCGAGGCTGCCGTTTGAAGAGGCGCGCGGGGCGTTAAGGTGTGGCGCGGCGGGGAAGGGAGCCTCGAGTCTCCCCCATCTGATCAGAGATGTCTCAAGCAAAAGGTTGGACTAGAAACGACCTCTGGAGACAGAGCTGTCCCTCCCCAGCCCGAAGCACGGCTCTGTGATTCTGCCCAGGGTGCAGGTAGTTTTGATCTCCCCAAAACTCTGCTTTCAACTTCACCACTTGCCAAGAAAAATAAACTCATGAAATAAACAAGGAAATAAACAATACAGGGATAAATCATTTCTTATCAAGTCCCATATGGCTTATGAATAATTTTAATTAAAGGTTTTATATTTTCCCATTCACTTTAGAACTTGAATGTGATCATAATAAAACAGTATATTTATTGCTTTGCTATAATAGAAAGATCACCAGGACTTTGTTAAATGAGTTTTGTCATCTCCAAGAGCCTATTAGCTGCAGGAATGTCACCAATAAATTTAAATCTTGGTTCACAAAATGACTGTGGAAAAAAAAAAAGGAGTGGGGGGGAGAACATTGAAGTAGTTTGAAAAAGTTTGAGGCAAGCATCATCCTGGCTCCTGCAGAAAATACAGAGAAGTTGCTTAAATCTCTGGGTTTGGAAACTGGATTTCTAATGCGAATTTCTTGGGCTGAAGAATGTCTACTAAATTCTAGCATATCTAGTACATTTCATTGTTTTATCCAAAGGTAATCACATAATAATACAGAAATTTGGAATTCGTGATTTCATGAATAACTTAGAGAAGAAGGAAGATTGAAACAGAGGGAGAAAAGAAGGTTGATTTTGATAATTATAAGTAGCTGATAAGTCTTTCCAAAATCAGAAACTACACAGAGGCTGATCGATTTTGCTGTCACCGACAGCTTGCTGACACAAGCGTTGTACAATAACAGCAGGAAAACACAGATCGCAATGTTCGTTTTGGGCTGATCGTAACAGAGCTAAAGAGTTGTGCTAGACACAAAGCGGGTGTCCAAGGCAGCATGATCAAAACTTCATTTGCAGGTTTTCAGAGCTGAAGACAGGCAGCCTTTGATCAACACCAAGCTTCAGACAAAAAGGGAAGGTTAATTTCACTGACAGTAGGTGAGAAGGAAATAGAGAATCTAAGACTACGTAAGCAAAATTTACAGCACAAAAAAAATAGCAGAGTGAAACCAGATAGATATAGATAGATGTAGATCAGATAGAATGTATCTTGATTATAGACTTTTTTTTCCCCTCAGAAAGTTAAAAACTTTAACAGTGTCTCAGATAAGGGACTTTTAAGATTCCCCTCTTCAAACATCTCTGTGTTAATAAGAATTCCCTGGTAACTAGCATGTATGCACAGGTTTGATTTTTCATCTCACATTTTATACATACACGGAGTTTTCCCAGGCTGCAAGCCTGTGTCTGATGTTGTGACTCACTGTCGTCTTGTCAGCAGGAACAGCTGGTTCTACCGCGCGCACCTCATAAAAAAACACACAAACAGCCTCAGTTCCAGTGTGCATGAGAGAGCTACTCGAAACACAAGCCCTGAGCAAAATTATCAGAAGGCCTCTATTTCTTCCTCTTCTATTTAAGTTAGTGCAGAAACAAATCTCTTTTGCCCTATGATTTTTAGCCACATATAGTAGTGAAAAATAACATGAAATACTGCTGAAATTAGTCCATATGTCTTACAAGACAATGGAGAAATCCTTTCTCTGAGGGAGTAAAATAGTTTTATTACTCTGCTGAACAGCTGACTTCAAAACAATGTGAAAAGTTGTTGGATGTTGGATCCTTAAGCTCATCTTCTGTTGAGCAGAGAGAATGGCAGGGTTTATGCACTGAAAGCGCCCGGGCTCTCTCTGAGCTGCGTTCACAGCGGGGAGCTCAATATTCCACAGGCCTTTATGTTCTGGATGCTCTGGTTGATACTACTCCTGTAGTGCGGTGGGATTATGCTGATTACACTGCAGGTTCCTGCTGGAGCTTTAAGGAGTTCATGACCTTGTGGTACTTCCTGTGCATACATAATTATTGCCCTGCTCTGGAGATTTTTAAACCAATTAAGACTTTCTCCTTCCCTGACTCCCCATCTAGTATTTTAGACACACAGTTAATGTGTTCTCTGTAATGTCTCTATGACATTTACATTCTGCTTGATCATGGATCCAGCTGTGGGCTCCAAAGTATGCTTTCTTTCCGAACTAAGTTTATTAATGCACTTAGTTTTTATTACAGCTGATCACAAGGATGCCACCATTGTGCAGAAACAAAGCTAGTGAAGGAATAATCAGAAGACCTATTACCCTTCCAGACTTTGAAAACTTCACTTGTTATGGAAACAGGTAAAGCAACGTTAATTCAGTCTGAAGTAGAGCACTCTGTTCCATTAAAATTTCATTGGTTTGCTGCTGATATAAAATGAACCACAAAAGACGTTGATAAAAAAGCTTTATAAAAGGATATGGCAAGTGATCATCAATTACTAAAGTGTAGTCTGAACTGAATTTTAGCACCATGGGCGGGTGCAGACACAGTATTATGAACAGAATATTAGCTAGCAGGCAGGTTTTTCCTTGATTGTTATGAATTTGGTACATTATTAATAGGTCTGGGAGAGGAGGAGGATGGGGACAGAAAAGCCCTGATGCCTCTTAATTTAACTGCAGACTGTGGCCCAAAGTAAAAGCCTCCAAGCCTTTTAAAATCACCTTGACTGTCTCCTTGGCAGACAGAATATTTTTAGTCCATTGGATTTTGAACAACTTCCGAGAACAGATGGATTAGCCCTTCAAGAGTGTGTGTGTGGTGCTGCAGAAAAGAATTATAAAAATAAATAAAAAAAAGTAAAACAGCTGTGACATTCTTGATCCCAATTTACTTCCTGTTGACTTCAACAAACTCTGCAAATACCTGCTTACCAATAGGAAAAAGATGACTGCAACAGTTTCCTACGGCCTTCTTTATTTTTCCTCTGCAAACCAACTCTCATTTAGCCAGGCATGAGGGGATTTCTTTTTCTATCATAGAAATATTTCAATAATTCAAAAGTTTTCACACTCTCCCCTGACATGACATCTCCTCAAAGAATCAGTGATCTTTGACAGAGTAGATACTCTTAGTACATTCTCCTGGAACTGTGGATGGAGTTAAACTTCAAATTTGGCTTTTGGTGAAAAACTGGAGGCCAAGCTATACATTTGTTTTTATATACCAATGGCTATATTGTGGATTGTATATCTGTATATATGTATGTATGTATACATATATACACACACACACACACAACACATATAAAAAAAGTGCTTTTGGTTTGTTTTTAATATTTCATTTGCATGCAGTTAGTTAATTACTAATGTTTCAATTTAGTATTTGACCATTTAGTCAGAGCTCTGCTTTTCTTGTGATCCTCATTCAGGAGGAGATTTTTGTTGTGATTAGTCACAAAGAAAACTTTGAAAATTAGGCCTGAAAAAGTTAATGAACTAGCTTAGCCTTTTACGTCAGCATAGTGGAGTTAGAAATAAAGCACACTTTTCAGATTAATTGGAATAGCAAACTTTCTTTCAAATATATATTTTTATTATTCTCTTTAATTTTCAGCACTCAAACTTTTTTGTAGCATATGTATGGAAATCTGACTGAGAAGATGTGCACCATAAATCCATACTCAAAATCATGATTGATATTAATTGGTTCTTTTTCTCTGAACCACCTTGCTACCTTGATTTTTTGTTTGTTTGTTTGCTTCCTCCACAGAAAATATTATCTGGGGTTGTATTTAAACTTTCATAAATTTATTTAAGCTTGACACTTTGAATAACTATTCCTGGGTATTTACATTCTTCCTTAAAACAGCAAATAGCATTAATGGAGAGAATAAATATCTAATGAAACATCAGAAGCACACAAAAGCTTTTAAGGCTGACTTAAAAGTGGTAATTTTGTGATAAATTCCTCTGTATTTTTCTTTTTTTCTGCCTTTGATACTTTAGATTTAAAGACACTAATTTAGTTCTAAAAATTGAAATCTTTTAAAGGAATCTTGTATTTTGAAAACAGGACATTTCTTCCACTAAAAAAACAACGGAAGTTTTTTAAGAACAGCTCAATTCCCTTTTGATAGATGGGAAAAGTGATTTCAAATGATAGTACTTATAAATAACTCTCACAGTTATCAACCATGGACTAGTTTTCAGTGACATATAAACTTCAGTCAATGTTGTGGGGCCTAAGCATGAGAATTGGGTGCACATTTCGAATCACAGAACAGCCCATTTCACAGATTTTCATTACTGTGCTGTTTAAAAACAGAGGTATCTTCTGGCATATAGTACAGTGAAATTTAAAAATTTAAAAATTAAAAAGGATGCACCAGTTAATACAGCCCCAAAGAGATAACAAAATATTACCTAGCAGTCAGACCAGGACTAAGTCTAGTCATTGTTATTCCTGTTTTTTTCCTTTTTTTTTCCTGGGATTCTCTGAAAGAGGATGGTAAAGAATAGGTTGACCAGAGAGACTGTAAAGTCTCCATCCTTGAAGGGATTCAAAACCTGATGGGACACGGTCCTCAGCAGTCTGCTCCAGGGGATCCTGCTTGTGCAGGGCACTTGGACTAGGTATCTTCAGAGGTCCCTTCCAAACCCTGCGATTCTGTGAGAGCATTCATAGCAAAAAATCACAGTTATTCTCATACACATTATTAACTCTTCCATAAAGTACAAGCTGAATTATTGTTTTTACTGAAAACATACTTAGTAGTGCCAGGCTATCAAAAGCAACAGTAATTTGAGAGCAAGAAGAAACATGAGGGTAAGAGGTTATCTTACTAAATGGAATGCACAGACTGCTCTGAAATGATTTTCTATAATTAAGTCCATTATTAAGTTTCAGCTTTTAGATAGGGAGACATTTTCTTGCTTATACTATTGACAACATTTTCTACAAGAGGATGAACTCTGCTTTCCACATAAAGCATGGTTAACTTTGCAACATAATTTTTATAGCACATAAGAATCAGCAAACAATAGACCTACCCAGTTATGTTGAAAAGTTAATTATGTTTTATGTGGCAAGCAGTGTTCATTCTCTACCTTCTTCAAATCACAACAGCAACATATAATGCATTCAAAAAATCTTTTATTCCACATATCTTGCAAGAATGCATAATAACTTGTCCAAGACTAGTATTTCTAGTTTTCTTTTCAGGAGATTCAGGTTCACAGGAAAGGAACTGATGCTGAGTCTTCTTTTTCTCTTCTCTTTTTCTAACAAGTCATATTCCATCTGACTTCTACCAACAAGAATTTGCAGACACTTGTAATTTTACATACCTACAATATACAATATGTCTTCACCATATTCTGTATCAAATCATTTCTGCTAGCATGCAAACTGTGCAAACTCTCTCCTTCCTTTTTTTTTTTTTTTAACCTATATGCTACTTCTATACTGTTCTGTTCCTGGGGCACTGTAATGTTAATGACTCAACTCCATTTGGGACGTCTTCACACACAGTATGAATATTTTCTTACCTTTTGCTGTTGTGGTAAGGGAAAAATAATAGTAGGTCTCAGCCTAGACTGCCTGAATGTTTAGCAGAAGCAATGTCTCAGGAAATAATTAATTCAAATTTTTGTCAGTTGTTACATGTAAAATTCTACAAAACAAAGATACTTCTCGCTTTTCTCTTCCTTGCTTGTGAGTGCATGACCTTCTCATTAAAACTGAGGAACAGGGGAGAAATGGCAGCTAAACTTTAGAAGCAAAATTAACATGCTAAGCTCAGTGTTTTCTTTGCACACAGATCAAAGTGACAATGGAGCTATATTTTTCTCTTCAAAAAAATCACATATGAATGTTTAATAAACATACCATGAAGTGATAGAACTTTAATTTAAAACTACCAGAAGACAATCCAATAAAGAAGAAACCAAACTGACCAAAGGCTCCAGCCTAGTAGAAAATATGCATTAGCTATGGGCCATAATGTAAATATAAAAGCTACAGGACTAATCACTACCAGTAAACAAATATTTGAAGAGAAAGTTTCACACAGCACTTGCATGGCAAGAAATTAGCTATAAAAATCAATTATGCATCATTATCATCAGACAGTATGTATCCAGAAAATTCACCTCAGGAAACACAAATCAAACCTCTGTTCAAGTGCAGACACCTCATTCAGCAACTGAAAGCCTGGCCAGAGACACATGGTTACTTCAGAAGGGCTACTAACCCCATCCTGCTGGGGAGGAAAAAAGGAATCTTAAAGCAAAAACAAAATAAAACAAGAGAAAATCAGTCCTTGGCAATCTGAAAATCAGACTCCAGAGTATAAGTGATGCAAATATTCTTACAGAGAAACAGAAGTATATATTCCATAGTAAATAGCTATATTTCACCCTGGAAGCAAGTTCTGCTATGGTATTAATTATGTAAAGAGAATAATTTAAACTTCAGTGAAATGTGGTGCAGCACAGCTCTATGTGCTATACACAGGTTTGTGGGGAAGAAAGCGGTGAGTGTCAGATCCTTAATTCCTAAAACGTAGTAGTTTTAGCATAGTCAATGTGTATGTGAACTCTGATTTACTCTAGCAGAGAGGCAGGTTTTATGAACTTGATTCAAAGTTATTGGAAATTAGTGGAAATTCTTACTCTGAATTTAATGGTCTTTGGAAGCGATTTCTACGCAGGAAGTCTGAAAACTGTAATCTTTACTGTAATTAACATTTTTAAGTAGACATCTCTTTCTTGAGGCAGAAACTATCTAGTGTTCAACACTTAATAGTTGACTTAAATTATGCTTTTATATGTCTAATAATATGCAAATATTCCCACTACATAATTATTTAATTACAGTAATTAGATGATAAACTGGCATCTATATACTTTCAGTAAGCTTGAAAATTTATCCATTATTGCTGTCACTTTTTTTGTTTGTTTTTTGTTGAGAAGACAGCACTATTAAATTGGAGAGATATGTATATATACATATAACAGATTAAAACAAAATCAGAACAGAAGCATCTGTAGATCCAAGAAGCAGCAAGAATAAATCCACAAGAGCTGCTTTTCCAAAGATGCATACAAACTTAGAAACTTGTATACCATATTTTTTGCTCTGAAACAGATGTAAAGAAATGTTCAATTCAGTTAAGAATTTTAAAGTTCCTGTTGCTGAAACTTGCTTCCCTATGAAATGGAATTACCATAATAGGTCTCACTCTATTCACGGTGGTCTTATTGACACGAAATATTCTCAGGAAATCTTATAATGAAAATCTATAATCTGCACCTCTTCTGACTCAACAAGAGCTACTACTAGAAAAATAGATCAGCAAGCAAGATTTGAAGGTCACTGCATGATAGAGGAATAAAAAAGCTGGCCATTACAAACAATGCAACAGCAGCATCAGAAAGAATATATATAGAGATAACAGCTTCAGACAGCACTAAACATTAGAGGCAGACAGGTTTGGAGCAGATCCAGCATTCAGGGCTGAAATATGGACCAGCTCAACTCTTGTGTGTGTGAAATCTAGCACCAAGCAAGAAAGCTCAAGCACATTTTACAGCTGAAATTTCCAAGCAGTGTCAAGTCTCCCTCCCAGGGCAGCAAAAGTCAAGCAAAATGCTTTTAAAATGATGGAATAAGCACATTTTCCCTTTTTCATTTCCTCCATTTTCCCTGTTTACTCCCTCTCCCCTTTCCTTTTCTTCCTCTTACTAAATGGTTATCTTTTCATAGTCCATTTATTTTCTGGAAGGAAACAAGAAGTATTTGTTCACTTAGAAGATATTGCCTCTGCACTTGTACTTTCTCCACTGCCCTCCAGCGTATTGGCAGCAGCTGCACATCTTTACCAAGGAAAGCTTCTGTTCTTCTTAAGTTCTGCTTGCTATGATCTCCTTTTGTTTCCCTTGAAATTTATCTTCAGTTAAGTTGCACTGTTTTTTTTATTGCCACTGCTTCTGGTTATATATTGTTGAGTTTTTCTTTGCTGGTACTCTATGAATTGGCTGGCTGTTTTTCATTATTTCTCTCTAAAAAAAAAAAAGCTATTCTTTTATTTGAGAATCCTGACATTTATTAGCATAATAAAACTCTCAAGATAAAATTGCGGTTTTCCAGACAGTAATTTCATTTGCAAGGAAACTTACAAGGAATTTATTCTAAAGTCGGGTAAAACTTAAAATGAGAAAGGAACGGAATACCAACAGAAAAAAAAATAGAAAATTAAGAGAAAATTTAGAAAATAATGCTGTTGCTTTATACACGTTAATTAAATCGAAGCAGGACACACTAGCTGAAGAGCTGGCTTTCCAAGACTTCTTATCCATGAAACAAAATGTAGACAGTTGCTGAGATTATATCATTAGATATAAAAAGCTGGACTACTATCACTGTCTATGAATGTGAATTCCTTATAGAAAAATGTTCTTCTATATTCTGTCTAAAAACATTCCCAAAATTGTGTACAGTAACTTAAGTAATATGCCAAAGAGGAGAAGGTGCTTTGCCTTTTTTAGACTTCATAAATGCAAAATACTGTGCTGCAAAGATGTCTAGGTGTGTAAATACCACCTTATGTACCCAGTAGTCTTTAGACTCTGAGCCCTCATTCACCTCCATGCTCAGCTGCTGCTGTTTGGCCCTAGAGAGAAATCTATGGATACTTAAACAATTTGTAAGGTTAAGAACTGAAGTACTTAAAGTAGTTAAAGGTCCATTTCTTCTGTGATGAAACAGATGCAGCTGTGAATCCCAGTAAGAGGTTGAGCTGGATCTTAGATTCCTGTGGAGCAGGAGCAAGCGCAGAGGTATCTTCTTGGAGGAAGACATTGGGGCTCCCTGGAGGGAGGCAACTAGCTCTTAGCAAATCGTCTGTTAGAAAAAGCAACTTTCTCATTCACTGTGATGGATTTTTCAGATTCCAAGTCTGAAAAGCAAAATGAGTGCTTGCTCTGCACCATTCTGGTAGCTGGATTCAAGTGTCTGTGTATACCTATACTAGGTATACTGCAATACCTGGTCAGACCTATCTCTTTAGGTTTCTCTTCAGGAAGAAGTCTATGTGTTTAACAGAGGTTATAGATATTACTAGAGACCTAAATATGTGTTCCTATATTCAGAATTACAGAGCTGTATTTCTATTTAAAGATCCAGCCCCCAGGTAATCTCCAGAAAACCACAGTTTAACAAAATTCCAAGGCAACTCCTGATATCTAGATCCAGATGGCTCTGGGCCCAGCTGCAGGATCACTTTGCTTCTTAAGCTATCAGACATAGCTGAAAAATGTCCTAATTCTGTAAATAAATCTAATCAGCATGAAAAGATCAGTTGTATTCATCTCTGAGCATTACACACTAGGAACCTCAGCTAATAAACATTGCTAATTTGCTGTGTCCTGACTTATTTTGTTATGAGGTGTTACCATTTAAACATCTTGAACCAGTCCCATAAAAGATTCAGAAAATGTCCATCTGAAAATAGTACCAAGAAAGTGCCTACCAGAGGCACGACTATGAGCCTAGTCAGTGGGCACACAGCTATTTCCCTCATGTCACGCTGCACTCTTGAAACGAATCAGTTACATACAAAACTGTCACAACATAGTTTCTTGAAATACTGCTCTGCACGCTAAATGTTTGGAGCTGAAATGTTTGGGGCATTTCTATGTGGGCATTCATTGGAAGAGAGCAAGATGCACAGAAAGGCAGTAGTATGTGTTGTGCAATTATTTCACTATTTATATTTTATAAATTGTCTATCTCAGTTGCATCCAGCTGACCGAGGAAACAATGCAGGATTACACTTATACAACTCACTGATCTCTGGGCTACCAGGTCACGCACTTCAGGAGGCCAAATTAACTGTTGTGACGAGTTTGCTTATAGTCCAAACACTGAGCAACTACTTTATATACATCTACAGCCTTCAGATCTAGTCTCACGTTTTTTAGTTTGTAGAGGTATTACAAATGCATCAAAAATGCATTACACTTATGAAAGGATAAAATTGCATGAAAGTGATGTTATTACTTGTATCTTTTCTAGGGATGCACATCCCACCCCGTCCTTTACTGGTAGCTCATCTACAAAAATTATCTGGAACTACGGCCAAGGAAAACCAGGACTCCTAGGCATGCATCTGGCATGGCAGAAATCTCAGAACAAAATAAGGTCAGTGTGAATTGTGATGACTGGTACAAATCAAACCAGAATGAGCTGCACATCTTAATGCACTGCTTTAAACTTCAAATTTACTCCCATTCAGGAAAACTTTATTTCCACCATTGAGTGATTTGTAAACTTTTTGTTCTTCTTAGTAACTGCTTGTTAGGCTAACTACTTCAGAGTAAACTAACTAAAATTATTCTAAGACAGCTGGGCTGCACAAGACCTTAAACAAACTTTATTCTGACTAGTGTACTACACCGAACTTGTAGACCTGCGTTCAAAAGCAGAATAACAAGTTTCTAGCTATACCTAATCATTTTAAAGCAATCATAAATTACCAAGTGACATTTTATGAGTGTGTTGTTACCATAGGTGTATCACTGTGATGAGACTGTCATTGGAAACGAAGAAACCTTGCATTGGGAAAAAATACTGTTCAATGATATTGATACTTCATACAATACTCTATGAATATTTCCCATAGTTCTTGCTGTTAGAAGTATGTAACTTTTCATTTTCAATATTAGACATTAGGTGAAAATTAAGATAGTATCTTTGCTTTCAATGCAACTGTCCACAAGCCCTGAAAAAAATTCTGGGAATACTTCCCATTTGTTGCAGTCTGCCAGCAATTTTTCACTTTCTTTCAGATATGAAACAGAAATATCTTCAATGTTCTAATGAGGATAGTTTTGGCCACAAGACAAGTGGCTTTGAAAGTTTATTTCCTTTTGTAATTTGCATTTATTTTTGTACCTATGCATTATTGTAGCTACCCAAAATTTATTCCTATTAGTTCTAGATCAGTTATTCAAATAAAGGGCTGTAGTCTGGTGGGCTCTTCTGCTGCCCACATGGCTCCAACAGTAACTCCCCACCTGAAGATGTGATGATTTCCTCCTAGAAAGACAAAAACAATTAAAGTAAGATTCACAGATGTCTACATATGTGCTTGTCTTCTAAAAAAAAAAGTAATTGATAAGAATAAAAACCATAATTCAACTGTAACAGACAATCAAATGCTTGATAAAATGTACAGAGCAGTAAGAGAATCCTATTGACTATATATTTCCTTCTGGATTTATTTTGTATTTGTGCCATTGAAAATTTGTGCTAATACTAATTACTGGATTCAAATACATTAATGTGCAAAAAATGCTGTGATTTGAACTACCTGTAGGTTGTTATTCAAAGGGAAAGAAAATTTTTATAGGTGACTAAAAGAGAAAAGCAGTATCAAAACATGAAAAAGATGGAGAAGGAGATATAAGAACATAATAACAACCCACAGTATTAGAGAGTTCTGCCTTTTAGTCAGAGTCTGGCAAATAGGAAATATGAGTCAGAGGCAAGTAATTCAGACCCATCTAAAGTCACTGAAAAATTATAGCAAACGATTCCCTTAAGACACTTGCAAGTAATAAGGAATGACTCTTTGCACATCTTTTAAAAAGAACCCTTTGATATTCTCTTTTTTACTATTGTGCCCCACTCCTATGCTTTTGCATGTTATGGCCCTCACATCAAAGACTGAAACATGCTGAAATATCATTAAAAGTTCTTTCTTATGGTATTTCCAGTCCTATTTTGCAGAAAGAGGCTCAAAAAGTTTTAGCTCTGTCAGCTCTTAGGCCATTTTTAAAGCAGGCTTTGAGCAGGATGTGGCACAAAGGTTACACAAATACATGCTCAAAGCCTGAAAGAACGCGAGAAACTTCTTGCTTCACTGCAAAAGAAAAAAAAAATAAAGCTCTAAATGTTTCACCTAGGCCTATTGTAGAAGACATATTTATGTATCTAAACAGACACACACATTTTCTCCCCACTATGCTTACTTCTACTTTCCAGCTTGGTTTCTGATTACATAGTTCCCCTTTAAATTATTAATTCACTCCAGCCATCTATTGATCTCTGCCTGCAAGCATTACCTTGTGAAAATCAATAAGATCTGTGAGGGTTGCATGTCGGTTTGGATCTACCCCCAAGAAGCTGTAGAAATCCCCCGAAGCGTCAACCAGAAAGTGTTTGAACCCACTTTGTTGGCGGTAAGACAATGCGTAGCCCCAGATCTTCTCACTGACTCGCACCAGAAACGATCCTTCTGACTTATTCATTAACAGCTCTTCTGCCTCCTGGCGGCTGATAATACCTGCAAGAAAAGCAACCCTACAATTATGCGGATGACAGCTCTGGCAGAGCTTAGCAACAAATGAAGTAACACAGAGCAGTGGTGAAACTAAAATTGCATTAGCTTCTCAAATGTGGCGGTTTATAGGAGGGATTACAGCTACAGAGATCACTGTATTTTACTATATTTTAATTATCACCCAGTTTTGGAAAAAAAAAAAAAAATACCTGTAAGAGTTTTGATGAAGAGCTGATGAGGAAAAAATCACTTTTTAGAAGTGTACTTAAACACAACTAAGCCACCAAACAAGGGACTTCTGTACAAGTGATCGTTTAGCTCTACTAACATGGTTTGGTGTTACAATTTCAATTTGCAATACCTGGCTAATAATTGTAATTATATTGTAGTACTTCTGACTGAGTTCTTGGTGTTGTTTTACAGCTTTTTATGCATCATAAGAAAGGAATATAAAGTGCCAGGCATGTGTTTGTTTTGTACATATATACATCCCCCCACACACGCAGAAACAGATGCAACAGATACGTTGAAGCACAAAAATCAAATCTTGTAACTAATAGAGCTTCTAACAGAAATGAAATATGTTAGATTATCTGCTCAATTGCTTACATTTATAGGGAACATTGTTACAGAGTAAAACAAGAAACAAGATCACAGTCCTTTTCTTTTGGGATCTTTTAGATTGAATCTCAGAGTAATAGCCTCCTGTAGTTAAAATCTCTGTAGCTTTGGACTAAAAAAGTACTAACAAAAAGAAAAAAAGGATTGGATATTGTATTTGCTGACCAGAAGCGAGCTCATCTTTACAGTTCATGATGAGTTACGCACTTTGCTCCAGGATAAGAGAAGCCAAGAGTCACTTGGGGCTTCTTGTATATAGCTGTTATCCTGTGACCCGATGATATCCTACAAGCCGGCCTCTCTGAACAATAGATCAGGGAACAAACTCCTTCCCTATGCCCTAATCGTTGAGTGGGTGTTTGATAGATGAATTCATTTCTTTGCTGTATGGCAAACACATTTCTCAGGTCAAAAGAAATATCACATATTCAGATGTGCAGAGCAAGCAAGGGATGAAGTTTAACAGAAATGGAACTTTCGGATTTCCCAGTTTAGTTGTCTCTGTTGGAAAGATCATCTATTTTTTTCCTGCTTTCCTTTCTGATTCTAGGGCACAATACTGGACCTGCCATAAGGACTTCTGCTTGCAAACAGCATTCAACATAAATTCTGAAGTACCAAGGAAAAGGTGTGATAGAACTGCACTCAGCACTGAGCTATGTTTTGCCATCCACCTAGAGTGCTTGGTTCCAATTTGTCTGGTAGGGGTAGAGGATAACCTTATGCCTCATAATTACCTGTAAAATACCAGATGCTCACTTTAATCAGGAACAGATGTTGAATTAGGTCATTCTGGATGTGTATGTGGAACATGTGTCAATAAATAATATATGTACATGTACCAAAGTTCCTCCCTGTGAAGCTAAACTTTCTCAAAACAACCCATGTAATATTTAATGGAACTGTTTGTTATTGAAGAATCTACATGCATCCTAGCAAACATTCCATGGAGTTCAAGTCATGAAAGCCATGCTAGTTTTAGTTTAATGATAACCATATCCCAGAGATTACTGAACAGTACAAAGTAAGCTCTACCTAAAAGATCAAATTGTGGGAGGCTCTAAGTTGGCATGGAAAATTGTGCATCTAGGAGCCATTCTAAGGGACTAAGGAAATACAGATCCTAAAAGCAGGGACTGTGCCATGCGAGAAAAGCACAGTACTATTTTCTGGAGGGTATTATATCATTTCTGCACCAGACATGCATAACAGGTAGCACAGACATATGCATAAGCAAACATGCATATGTTCAGAAACAGCATGCAGCTATCAGATGACAATGTCAGCTACTGCAGTTTGCAAACTAAAAACAAATTTATTGAAGGAATTCCAAGATAAATTGTTGAAAATAAATCTTGTTCAAACGAAAGACCGTACTACTATGATAGCAGTGAGGAGGATGGGGCTGACCTCTTTTCAGTGGTGGTCACCGACAGAACTAGAGGAATTGGCCACAAATTGAAGCATAAAAAGTTCCACAGGAATTTAAGGAAAACTTTCCTGACAGTGAAGGTGACAGAGCACTGGAACAGGCTGCCCAGAGAGGTTGTGGAGTCTCCTTCTCCGGAGATCTTCAAGACCTGCTTGGATGCAGTCCTGTGCCATGTGCTCTAGGTGGCCCTGCGTGTGCAGGGCGGTTGGACTAGATGACCTCTAGAGGTCCCTTCCAACCTTAGGCATTCTATGATTCTATGATTATGTGAAGCAGCATCATTAAATGTCAAAATCAGGTGCCATGTGCCCCCCAAAACATAAAAACTGTTTCTGAAATCAAATCCAGTCTTCTCTCAAATTGCCCTCATTTGAATAAACAAGAAAAGGGCTGAGCAGTGGTGTGATGCCTGCTTGCTACAAATCTCTGCTAGAAATAAATTTAGATGAGGTAGTTGCAACCAGCTCATGGCAAACATCACTCTGAGAAAGGATAAATTTGTAGTTCCATCATCAGCAAACACTGCATTAATTTCAATCATCAGTATTTATACTGTAACTGTAGATTAAAAAATGCTGATCATTTTGGGGAAAACAGCTGGGTGATGTTACAAGTACCTATTCTCTGAGTGAGGTGATAAGTACTCTGCAATCCTAGGAAACCAAGTGGCCTAGACAATTTGACAACTGTCAAAACAGAGGGTTTGTAAGAAAACAGAGTTTATATTATATGGTGAACGTTATGCTTAGGATTTTTCCGGGATTTGAAAGACCACCACTATCAGAAATAAAATACCAAACAGATTTAGCATCAATTAGTTTAATGCCAAACAATCTGTTCACCTGCTCTCAACTCCTGCCGGTGGAGCTAAAACACTGCAGACTTCCAAATGATGTTTTTTTTCTTTGCCAGAGCTTATTTTTGTTCCTAGGCACTTTATATCATTGAGTAGGTGAGAGCTGCTACATTGCTTATGGCCAAGTTCTTTTTGTTTTAATTTTCTTTCCTCCTAAAGATGGTATAATATATTTTCAGCCAGCTGCTTTTTTCCCTTTTTCTCTCTTGATACTGTTAGCAGTTCATGAGAACCACCTCCTTTTCCCCCTCCTCTTCCCTCACTCCCTCTACCACCCAGTTTTATTTTATTTTTCTCTGGTTCAGTTCTTCAGCTGGTAGAGATTGCTGTAACAAAAGTGTCCCCTCATCCTTTCAAAACATGATACTATTCTCAAGGCAACTAGAAAAAGAGTGGCACTGCTCACTCCCAAGACAGCTGTGGAGAAATAAACAACATCTGTGAAACCTCTACATGAACATTTTAAATTGTTTGAATTGAAGTCAAGAAACTTTGGTTTCCCAAGGCTCTCGCATAAGAGATTTAGAATCACCAATTGTCTTATTTGTGTTAGTTAGGATATTAATTAGAAATATTATCTGGGAAAGAAACCTCTGATGCTTTGAGAGTAATTTTTCCTCTCTCACTCTTACTAATCTCTTAAAACAAACAAAAAAAACCCACAGACAAAATATTATCAGTTGCTGCAAATCTGCCCTGCACAACTGATTCAGGTTATTGCAAATTTCTTTATGCCAGCTCAGAGTCTGCCCAGAGAATCAAAAGCAGCAGCTAATTCAGGTAAGAGCAACTTTAAAAAAAAAATCAGGTAAATACATACTTTGTTATTCAATCTATCAGTATAATCATTTGAGCTCCTTACATGACCAAGTGCATAACAGTGTATTTGGTTATTTTTTTCCTACCCCACTGAAACTTGCATAAGCATCTACTTGCATCTTCTACCTGCCATGCGAAATAAATTGCCACAGAGAAAACATACTATTGTTGTCTAAAATGAACTAAAACCTGCTAAAGAGTGGGTTTTGCTTGGGATAGAACCAAAGATGTAAGCAACTTGTCTTGAAAGCACAGAAGCACTATCATTAGGGCTTAAGTGCTTGATTTTTATATCTCTGTCCCCACATTCCATGTAGGCATCTGTCCCATTACATCCTCTATGAGTCATAATTATTTACATACTCACTTTAAAAATTCTGGTGTTGCAATACTTAGGAACATAAATGTATTATAGTATAGGCAATAACAACAAATGTTGTATTATGAATATAAACAGATATAAATGGATATTTTGGTTTCTTGGGCAGAAAATAAAGTTTTTAAAGACAATTATTTCAAATCATTGAAAAAGTAGTTAATAATCATCTAGTTTGTTCATAATTAAGGGTTTTTCAAGTCCAGGATCATATGACAACTACAGGGTCCACTGTGAATTTAATGGGCACAGCCGAACAGCTGAAAAATCTTGATGCTACCTTGAAGTTTACAGCAGTCTGAGGATTAAGAGGATACTATTTTGAAATACTGCAGTGTCACTCCAGTTTGCTAACCTTCTCTCAGCATTATACTACATACATCCTTGGCTGAAACTCAGGAGATGAAATATATAAATATTTATTAAGATAATGCTATAACAAGCATAAATCCAAACTAGAAAAAGTGATTGTTTGCCAAAGGCAAAAGAATGTACTAGAAGTCTAAGATTATTTGATTATACAAGCAAAGTTAAGCCATGTCCTCTACATTGTCCAAATCTATATATATAAAATATTTTGTTGTTTGCTTTTTAGTAATCATTTATCCCTCCATCATAGAACCTGGTTATTTGCTTGCCTGATGCTTTCTCTCACATTTCTCTCTCATTTCTTCTTCCCATTTTTCAGCTTGACCCCAAAAGCTGCAGTGTGTGAGGTTTCACTCATGGAGCAAATCTCACAGTTATTGGCATGATTAAATGTTAGCGAGAGCATTCCTGCTGAAAGGACTTTCACAACTATTACGAAAAGCTTTTTATTTCATGCAAAATTGATTCATTGAACAATTATGAATGTTCACAGGTAATCAATGAATAGGAAGAAAGACTCATCCTGTTTATGTATCTTAAGACATCTAACCAGGGAAATGTGTGATTTAGGAGAGCAATCAAAATTAGGGGAAAGGTCCAAAAACACAGAAAAACAATTGTAAAATTTCTGTTGTTTTAAAAAGGACTGGACCAAGGTCCACATGAGTATAAATATAATCCTGACAGTCATTACATGAACAATTCACAGGCTAAACTTTGAAGAAACACATTATGTTTGCAGCAAGTGTAAACAGTAAGTAAATGAGTAAACACGAGGAACTATGAGGCGTTAGCAGATACACTCCTTATCATTAATCTGGAGTTATTTGTCCAGTTCTACACCACCAAGTCTAATCTGTAATTTGAAAGCTAGTAATAAAATGGCCTAGGGCTTAGAAGGACCAATGTCCTCAGAACTTCCCATCTTCTTTTTTCAGAACTAAAAAATTGAGCTGGAGAGATATACTCCTAGAACTATACCAGTTGAAATGTAATGTTTTCCAAAGGGAAATAAACAAGAAGACTAACGCAGGCTTTTCCAAAAAACTCCGAATCCATTCCATTTGAGGCATAATTTGAGATTCAAAGGCTGGATCACCCCTCACCTCATATAACAGCTGAAATGATTTCCGATTAAGCACTATAAAAAACAACTTTGTATGAAACAGTTTGAGGTAACTAGGATGTTTTTCATTAAAATAAAAAAGTTCTGGTTTAAGGGGAGGAAAATTGAGAGTTATTTGGAAGTACAGACCCGAGCTACAGCAAAAATAGATGAAGGCAAGTAGTTTTGAAAGACGTTAGGAGAGAAATAAAGAAAAATTCAGAAGGGATGAATGTGTGACTTTTAGGTGAGCCTACAATGGTCCATTTGTTCAAAAATCTTAGTGAAAATGTAGCAGCCAACATAAAATAAAAATACAAGTTTCCAAGGGAATTGTTTCAAAAGCCCAATTCTCAACTCATACTTCTTAAAATATTACATGTTTATTAATATTACTTATTACATATTTTTTGTTTTGTGTTCATTTCACATTTTTTTTGATCCTTACTTGGCTGTTCCTTATTATTACCCTACATTTTATAGATCATATGTTGATAAATTCATCATAAACATCTGTTTAAGGATAGTTCTACCAAAATATTGCCTTCATGCATTTTTTGAACATTAAGAAAAAAAAAATTTCTTTCACAAAGCTTGAGAGGATGCAATTCAAAGAAAATGCAGAGAAAAGAAGATAACATGAACAAATACTTTGCAAGAATTAATTTCATTTTTTTTACTTCAAAATACTATGTTCCTTAGTGGGTCTCTTCTGGATTCTTTTCAAAAGCCTGGGATATTTTAACAAGCACTTGTGATATGCACTTTCTTTATTCCATGAACATAAGTAAAGATAACCTCTAGCAAGCAAGAAACTACAAAAGCTAAGAAATGGGAAATCTGCCCTATATTGCTTTCCAGGGAAAGAATAACCTCATACCATTCATGGAACTAAAAACAATAAACAAATACTTTAAAATTACATAGATTGGATAATATCATAAAAATCACTGTTGTGCTTTAAATGTAATAGTAAAATGGAAAAAGCCAGTTCTTGAGCCTACAGTAGCCATTAAAAAGGAGTATGAAATCATAAAGCAAACTGTGATTGTAGCAAAGTTTAAGCACTAAAATCTATTACCAGACTAAAACACAGCAATGTCAGAGCACAGCAGCAAAACCAGAAAGTTAAAGGATTAAAAAAGTAAAGATTTAATAAAACTCTTAGCATATAACCCTCTAGACATAGAAAATGGTCAGTACGTGTTCCCCATATACACTCAGGGGCACAGAAGAAACTGTTACAGCCACTTTGTCTATTTTTTCTTAGCTTGGATGCAACGTTAGCACAGGGCCTTGGCTCTCCTAAAAACCTCCTGCTCTGTCTACAAGACAGTTCAAACTGGGTGAAGTTGTTTGTCAGCCTGCATTCGTATCCTCAGCTGACATGCAGACCAGTTGCTGGAAGCACGAGAACACTAGTTTGCAAGTATAGTTGCAAAATATTGCAAGTCGGGATATGAATCTAATAGAGGGAATCCCAATAAAGGAACATATATGTGAAGGACAAACAGTAGCTAATGTAACAACTGAAGACGGGGAACAAAGGTCTAGAATAAATCCTACCTTTTTAGGTCCTACATTAAGGTGAGCGGGTAAAGGCTTGAAACTAATGTTAAAATACACAACATCTGCACGCAAATCTCACCTAGAAAATGGAGACAAATCCAGCTCCTTCAATCAAGCAAAAATATCAAAAGTCTCAAAGCCTCAAAACAGGGAAGGCGAAGTGACTGCTTCTCTGCAGTGAGGACACCAGCACTTATCATTTATGCTCTCAAGAAGAGCAGTCTCTACATCTCCAGAAGCAATAGCTTCATCAGATTGACTTTGCCAGCTCTCTCCCACAGGCAGAAGTCTATATGTGAACTCTCAATCTGACTGAACAAAGCTATGGGTTTTCACTGAAGAGATCACAAATCATCTGCGAAAACTACGTCTAGAATGAAATCTTTATGTTATCTCTGAGACCATCAAGGGATCACACACAATTTAAATGATTTTGTTATCAGCTAAGGTGGTTTATGGACCAATCTGCAACTGAAGTAGCAAAAGAAGAAGGTACAAAACCTAGGTTACACTTTGTAATTTCCTCAGGATTACACTTTGAGAAGGATGCACAATTAAATACACGCTCAAGTATTTGCAGCAATAGGATCTTAAC
The DNA here is from genome assembly GCA_013389825.1 of Crypturellus undulatus. Taxonomy (NCBI): domain Eukaryota; kingdom Metazoa; phylum Chordata; class Aves; order Tinamiformes; family Tinamidae; genus Crypturellus; species Crypturellus undulatus. The sequence goes on from VWPW01014138.1 coordinate 200,308, forward strand.
AGTGTCACCCTATTACAAAGATCTCATCCTCTACCTCCCCTTCCCTCTAAAGTCACAATGCTTTTTTCAGATGGTGCAAAAAAAAAAAAGTAGTGAAAGAAGAGATCAATAGTATTGTGTGAGAAAATATTGTGTGAGAACAGCAATGGCCAAGCGATAACGATAGCTTTGCCTCAGCTTTTTCAGACTAGAAGCAATAAAGACTGAAAAGTGAGGAAAGGGAGTAAATCAAAGGCGGCTGGTAATAGAAACAAAGCTGTTGAAGCTACTCACCATCTGCTGTTAATGCAGGATAAACTCACATGGGACTAGATTTTCAGAAGAGCTCTGTTCTCATTTAGGAAGCAAAATAAATGACCTTTTTTAGAAAAAAAAAAGAAAAAAAAACACACCACCAACAAAAAAACACACCGCACAATCCCAGCATGTTGAGTGTTTTTCCGAATCTGGCCACAAGTGTCACAACAAGAGCCAAAGGGTCCTCCTATGAGCTCCTATGAAGGGCTCTACCTACTTATCGCTAGAAGGAATGCCAACATTTCATGCTGGGCTGCATGTTGGTAATCTGATTTAAGTTGTTAGCAAATACCAAGGAGGTGTCCAAAACCCTTATTGAAGAAGCTATTGCTATAGACAATCTCTGTGCTGATAATGGAGAAAAGAGGTGCAATATATCACAAAAAGATAACCCTAAAATGCAGTTAAAGAAACCAAAATCTTCCTGTTTGTGAAGAACTGCAATGAGAGAGATGCATAAAAAGCTGGGATGCATAAAGAAATCAAGAGGTAGACTGGACATCTGAGGCAGAGTGGCCGTTTCACAGACAGGTTATCCGAGTACTCAGGGATCTGTAAGGGGCTGCCTCCTCCTTTGAGCTACATTGGCAAAGAGAAATAACACTGGTTCATGAACCTCTGGGAAAACCTCTTCTGTGTTACAGATAGACCACCGTGTTTCTGCACAAGCTGAGCAGCAACACACGGAGCAAGATGTCTGGGACAGAGATAAATCTGTACTGTGTAAAGGTGAGCAGAACTCCCACACCCATTCCTCTTCATCATTCCTCTCCTTCATAACCATCCTTGTAGATTTGATATACACACAGAACAACACATCTGTGAATCTCAGCTACTTCCCCAGTGGGCCTGGCTCAGCATGGAAATTATGCTCTAGGCTAAATACAGCTATGTATAGAAATTCAAGGCCCAGAGGAGTAATGTTTTTCTGATGGCAAGGGATCCCTTCAGGCAAGGAGAAGACACATTGATAATGCAGCATGCCCTAAATAAGCTCTTCTTGAATACTTATATTGTGCCCAGCACTATCCTGAACATGGGAGAAAGTCACCAAGGAAAGGAATCAGATAAAAATATAACGTATAACATGGATTCATCTCTCTGTTCAGCCCAGATAGATCAGCCTTAGAATAAAGAAAAGTCAGACCTCAGAAGGTTTATTTATTCTTAGTTCCCTAAGGCTGAGATTCCTTAAAGCAATTAAAAGCCTATTGAAATTCAGGAGGAGAAAGGTGCCTTACTCCCCAAGGGATCTTTGAAAACCCTGAATAATGCAGTTAGAAGAGGCATTTTCCTTCAGGTTTACAAGAAATCAGATGTGCTACATCCCTTGTTGCCAGCATGGCTCACAGCTAATTCTCTATGCACCCTGCTGGCATATACCCCTTAATTGTTTCCTTGAAATTCATTCTATATCCTAACTATCAAATGCTGCAAACCCTCCTTTACTCACAGTCAAAATATTTACACCATATTCACTAGCAAGCACGGCAGCACATAAAAGACTTGCATTACTTGTCTGAATACACCACTGGTATAATAGAGCTATAAATTTGTCTACTAATGTCTCCTCAAAGCAGAGTGTTGGTTTCTTTCATTCCTTCCTTCCAGATCAGCTTGTAGAATGCACTAACCAGGAGAAAAACAAAGATTTCAAATCAGTTGTTCGGGTTGTTTTGTGATACACCCCTTGTTGCCTATTGGAGAAGAGGTAACAAAGGAGATCTTTTCCCTTTTATGCCTCTCTGTTTCTCACATATTTAATGTCTTGCATCTTTCTTTAGAAATGGGCTCCTCTGAACTGAATTTATCCTATTATATTGCTGCTAAATTCCATTAATTTTTGTTTTTTCACATCTTATCTGAGCAGCTCAACACTCACTAATTTGGAATTATGGAACCATTAGCCATTCCATTTTCAGTGGTTTCTACAAACCAGACTTTGTAGGTTACTGCATATGATTTGTTATTACTAAAATTTCAGGGGCCACCATGTTGCCTCGTTTGCACTGACCAAAGTTAGAATCCTACGTTCTTGTAAAGTTGTTTGAACATCAACAACAGGAACGTTTTAAACACCTACCTAGCATAAACAGTAGAAATATTCTTGGTAATTATATTTTCCTCTATACTGCTTAGATGACTGAAAAAAATGGAAAGTTAAAAAACAAGCAAACAAAAAGATAGATCAATAATACTTGTGGGTCTGTGTAAGCATCCTAAATGCTGTTTCGGATAGCTGAAATTCTGCAAATAGTATAGAAAGACATATTAATGGATGTGTCCTTAAATTCCAAGAAAGATAAAGAGGCTTTAAGAAAACATCTGTGCACTAATCCTAATAAAGAACTTTTGTACAAATACTATTCCTGTAGGATATGTTCACCTCCTCATGATAAATAGGCAAGTTAACTTTTATTTCTATTTTGTATGAGAGCTAACTATATAGGCTATTTATAAACTTCTGTGATATATTCATGACGTAACATACATAAAACAGATATTAAGATCTTACAGTATCTTCTGAAACACTACAATATGCTTAAGGAGTGAAGCTCACAGAAATACCTCACTACAGCAGCCTGACAAGGCTAGAAACAGAACAGTGCAGTAATACAAAAATGCTGCAGAGCAGAGTAGCTGATTTAAGCTCAGATCCTAGCCCAGCAATCAAGAAGTAAATCTGTTCTGGTTTCTGATATTGTGTTTTGTGTAAAATTGAAAAGGTTGGTAGTTTTTTAGTTAGTGGCCAATATTCACCATCCTTTCTCCAGGCAGACAAACACTTGTATCACAACCTTGGTCTTTCCGGCTGCAGAGGACAAGGGGGAATTCTCACTCGTGGGTATCATCTGCAAGCCGTCTGTCTTAATCATGTCACTCATTTATATTACTCAAATGTAACACACACACACACTTACAGTACTTAAATCCCCAAATTTTGCTGAATTTGAAAATGAAAGAGAAAATCTACTACGTCAATGAGATCTAAATCAAGGGAAAATATGAGACAGCTGATGATCAGTGAGGGGTGGGGAGGAGAAGAGCCCTCCTTCTGGGATATATTAATGTTTGCATAACTCCCACCATCTAAAGTCCTTGTGTTCCTCCTAAATACTCCTGAGGGCAGCATCAACATAGGGAAACTTGGAAGACTGAGTTTTTACCAAAGCAATTGACAAAATGAAGAAAAAAAATCACAGTGAGATTTTGTTCACTTCTTATTTCTGCAAAAGGCTGAAGCAGAATTCAGTGTTGAAGTTCTTTGTAGCCCCTTCCTGCCTTCATTTCAACCCAATCTGAAGCATCACTGCCAGACTGGACTTCAGCAGGTCCACGCGGACCGGGAGCAGAGGCCGGGCTAGCGCTGCTCAACAGGCTGGGCTGGGCTGGCATTCCTACGGAGCCGACCTTCCCGTGAGCCTGCTAAGGGCTCATGCGTCGGCACTGAAGGGAGGCTGGGAGGAGCAGTTCTGAGCACACTCCACATTTAGAAAAGTCTTGAGAAGTGGCGGGTGTTCTTTCTGGAATCAAAGGTTCCTTTAAAACAAGATTTTAAATAATTGTAAATAGTTTCAATATTTTTTATGTAAAAGTAGAAATGCTTTGCGATTTAAATTATCAGTCATTGGAGACAGTTTTAAGTGTTGAAGCATATTTAGAGTTGCATACAACTTCTTTGATTTGACATGCAAAATGCATTTAGGAACTTAAAAGTATAGACACCTCCTCACTTGCTTAGTGTGTATAAATGCTACCATTTCCCACTTTCCCTAAGTGGAAGACAATATACATGAAAAATCACAGCCGTTTAAACTGTACTGCGAGTCTTAGAGGATTCTTTTGAAATAAATGTCTCATTATTGTATTAGCGAACAAGTGTCTACATGACATGTTTATAAATGATGCCAAGGTTATTACTCAAGAAGCTAGGTATTTAAATGCTTCCTTTAGAATGTGACATCAAGTATTACAGTTGCCAAAACTGGAAAAAAAAATCATTGCTTTTATCCCAAGAAAAAAAATGAAATAAAATGTTAGTCTTAAAAAAAATAATAATAGATTGATGATCCAAATACATTTCGGGACTGGTCAGTGAAAATATTTCATAATCTTAAAATATTTTTGCTTCAGCTTTTTTAATTTAAACCATTTTTAATTATAAACTAAATGAAAGTTCAAAGCAAAAAGTTGCCATTCAAAAGGAAATATTTTCATTTAAAAACTGACAAAAGGGTTTTTTTTTAATTCATCACAAAAAAACACAAATAATTTGTAATTAATAGTCTGAATTTCAATAAAAAGTTTTCAAAATAAAAGTGTTTCACCAGAAAATCTGCAGAGAAATCTAACAATTGTCTAACCAAGAAAAAAAAGACTTGTTCTTTTGGACATGAAGAAACTTCTGTCTCGTAAGTATGTAGATAAACTTCTAACTAGAAGGCTAATGAGATCAAAAGGAGTGAGGTTACTCAGTCCTTTAAAAACAGTACTTATATTAGTAGCTCTGAAATCAGCACTACTGACTGAAGTGTGGAATACTTTACAAAACATGCAATTCCCTAATCACTGGTTGAAAAATAAATGCTGAGATTTTAAAAATGATGCATTTCTTCAATTCTATTTTATTCTATTTCTATTCTATTCTTTTCAATATCTCTATCCTATACATTTTAATGTATTACTTAGGGAGCACTTGTCCCCGAGGAAGAATAAATTCTACCCTCAAATTATTTTGACATAAGAAAAAGGCAATATGCTAAAACCAACTATATATGGTTTCACTAACAGGTGTAAAGTAAAATCGAAATCATCTGATTTTGATTTTTTTTTATACTTTGGAATTGTGAATATGTGGGTGCTTGAGCAAACCATCATTTAAGTTTGCAAATGCAGACTGTACATTCAGCCCCTTCCAAAACCAACCCCCCTTCTAATGACGTGTCCACATTTAAGGCTGTAAAGAACAAAGAGCAATAATGCGTGCTCCTTAAGAAAAATCCACTGTGGTTACCCCAACACTTATATGCTCTATCATGTACATACCACAGCTAGAAGAAAACAGGGGATTTAATTCACTTGGCCTAAGGTCTAAGCTGTGACATTATACTGAATAAATGACTTAATAAATCAGTGTAAGCTCTGGCAGAGTAGTCTGATTCGCTTTTGCCTTGCGTCTTGTGCAGTCATTTATTCTGGGGCAGTTTTGTGATACATTCTACCCATTTTTCTATCATGGAATTGACTACAGAAAATAGAGAGCAATGAAGAAACAGGCCCTTGTCCACACAGGCTGGACTGAGACAACCAGTCTGATTTCATGTAGGTTACAAAAAAAGCTTCCAATAAAAATAATGAACTACTGAGAGTTGGAATGTAACATGATTTTACATCAAAAGGAACTGATAACACTAACATGAAGCACAAGTTTTTCTATGCCACTATTTCCATAGCTGTAAAGACCTACAAACATATCCACAAGAAAGAACAAGTTATGTAGATAATAGGAAACTGGTAAACTTCATAAAGCCAAATGAGAAGCAGCCAAATGAGCAGTAAAAAGAAACTGTAATCACGAGTTAATTGCACTGGAGGCTGCAAGATGCAGAGGCTGACTACAAAAACACAAACAAAAAGGAAGCAGACCTACCTGTATTTTATGGGGCACTCCCATAAAATCAGAGCATCACCAAAATACAAACCACACAAGAAACCCAGGAGGAAAAGCTGCCCATTCAGTCATGTGCTAAATTATTAAAAGCCTGCAATTTTTAAGGTTTAGATCTTTGAGAAACAAAACTGCCACTTTCTCTCTGTACAAATCCATACATAGTTACTGTTATGCAAATGTCAAAGATTCTGTGAACAAACATCTTGAACAGGGAAATACAGCATACCTTAGTAAAATAAAGTTGTTGTGTGGGAAAGGTTTTGTAATTCTAGTAATTAACTATAAATAGATGACAGGGAGATTGACCATATTTTTGAGAATTAGGACTGTTCACAGTCTTCTGGGGAAGTCTTCCTGGTATACTGCTAATTTAGCTTCCTTTATGTCATTCTAGTATTTATTTGTCATTCAACACCCTGGAAATGCATTATAAATATAATATCATTAATTCAGTGGTTTCACTGCAGGGACATTTGCCCAATGAATGGACCCTGAAACATCCACAAGTTAATTGAGTGGCATGGTAGTAAACAAAATATCGCATTACAGCCTCTGACAAGTTGCTAATTTGCTGGAGTTAATGTTTTCCCCGCCAAGTCCTTTCATATTCACATGCCCATGCTTTTCTTTCATTTGCTTTTCATGGGAGGATATTGAAGTCAGATTTTGATTCTTCACGGCCCCAGCCAAGACCCACTAAGCCTCTTGTTCAGCCTCTAGTGCCACAAGGGACAAATTGGTCCTCCTGAGTCTGCTCCATCCTGCGCCCGCCGGGGAGGGCAGCCCTGGCCACGGCCCGGTCCAAGGGCCGCAGCCGACTCCAGCTTCCCCCTCCGCACCAGATGGGATCTGGTACCTAAGGACAGAGCCGGCGCTCACGGCAGCCTCCCTGTATGAAACTGTTCATTTCAGGAAGAAAGACTATTAGACCATTATTATACATTTGGTCCACAAAACTTAGCCAATCTGAGGCACTACCATGAATACACAGAGTAAGATCAGCAGATCGCTGCAATTACATAACTCAGGTGACTTTTCAACCGCCACAAGCACTTGTGAGCATAATGTAAATAAGCCTTCTCATCAAACTTTAATGAGAACGTTTTTGGTTGTAAAACAGACACAGAAAGAACCAAAGTAGCTGAATGCATTCTCAATTTGTTTTTAAACAATTAAAAAAAGACTTTAATTTTTACAAAAATACCTCCTGCACTCCAATATAACCAGCTAACCCCTCTTGTTTTCATAAATAAGTCAACAGATCTAAAAAGAAAGAATTCATATATATGCAGGTATATTTTCATGCCCATGATGGTCTTAAAAAAGCCCACATCTTACAGCTTACACAGAACATTATAACTCACAGATGTTGAAGAAACTATCAAGATATATTTTTGTTCTGTAAAACTCAATGATAACCTCTATCATAGTAAATCATAGTGACAGAAGAGCTCATTCAACGTGAGAAGGGAAAAAAAGAAAGGAGCCCTGAAATTTAGATTTTACAACTGGACTTAGAACAGGTAACTGGCCAGAAAATACACTATGTTCTTTAATTTTCGTATGTCTTTTTCACAGATGAAAGAAAATCTTTTTGCTTTGGTCAAATATATTCCATTTATATATGGTTTAAGAACTGATATATTTTCTAGGTACAATATCAGTCTAGCCTGTGGAAATCTTTCAGATAACTTCACTGGACTTTGGAGAAATCTTTCCACACACTTATTACATATTCACTGGGATTTTTTATTGCTAAAAGGGATTCAAAATTAAATCATGCTCTATTTAGAGTATTTTCCCATATACAAACTAAAATAGCAGCTCCAGATAGATTTCTACAAAGAAGTTTAACTGAGTTTTCTGTATTCAGTTAAGAAACTATACTTTTCTTACCAGCTCAAGGACGAATAACTCAGGCATAATATGGGTAACTGATTTTTTTATTTCACACACTTGCCTAGATTTTAGAACTTTAAGCTACCTCTGTTAATTACCATGCATTCTATCTGCTTGCCACATTCTTGCATATTGATTGGTGCAATGTTCCCAAGGGAAAAAAGTTAGCTTTAATCACTCAATAAAGTGAACCAGACACTAAGGCACTGTTGAAAGTCAAATGAGAATAACATTAAGGGATGGTAAAGCCTTTACACTGAATGAGAGGCAGTGTAATAACTATGTGCAGCTCATACAATGATCCAGGTTGGGCCTCCTCTGGAGTTTGATCCAGTTCTCAGTTAAGCTGGTACAAATGCTCACTAGATGGCTGTATTCCCTACCAACACTTCAAATAAGATAAATGAGCTAGCAACGAGGCTCAAATTGACAGCAAGATGATCTGAAAAAGTTACAGGAAGGAGAAAACAGAAAAAATTACTCAATTTCTAATATAAAGTCTAGCATAAAAAAATCCTTCATTTATCCTAAATCTCATCAATGGGACTATTCCAGTTTTCAAGAGAAGAAGATCTGGACACAGACTACAAGCGCACAGAACTGTTTGTTGCTACTTCCACACTAGGTTCTCTTAAAGCCCCCACCCTGCCAACAGCAGCAAGGTTAAGGGAGAAATTAGGACAGAGCTGTTGTGTGGCTGATGAACTATTATGTTTTTTATTACCTTGGTTTGAAATACTTGCAAATGTTCACATCTTACTTCAAACCCAAAGAGTTCTTCAAAGGACACACGCAAAGTTGCAACTGTTCCATTGTAAAAATGTATCTCCCATGGTATAAAAATGTTGAAGGGGAAAAAGCTCAAGTGCCAATAGAATAACGGGAAGACCTGGAAATGCAGTTAAAAATACAAAAATACAGTAATGTATTTTTGAGTGCAACCTGCCAAAATTTCTCTCATTTGTTCATATCATAGGTGCTCTGCTTTCTACAAGCTTCCCTGCCCATTTGTCTTCTACAAAAAAATCCTTTTCAGTAATCCACAGTTGCAACTGTTCCATTGCAATCATTTCACAGAAGCCACCTTCACTCAAGTTTCCTGCTGCATTTAATTGTAAGAATAGTGGTAATGTCAGTATGAGTGTGTTTCATGAAACTATATATAATATAAATTTGCCTCCTCTATTTTATGGATTAAGCTAATTACAAGTGCTAACCTGGGATGCAAACATAGGCTGTAATCCAGGCACAACCAATGCTACTTGGTATGTTAAATTGCATAGTGCTTTTGAAGTCATACTCTTAAAAATTGGACCTTTGTGAGTTTGTGATTTCCCATTCACTGAACAGTTTGCAGAAAGATCAACTGACCTTTCTGAAGTCCGAGAGGAAAGGGAGCTGCCACTCCTTTTAATTTTAGCAAACGAAGGGAAAAATAATTTTTCCCACACTCATTCTGCCTCAGTGCCAGCATTAGGTGGAGAAGCTGCACATACAGACCAGTTGCCAGACTTGCAGAAGTCTCTTCCTCTGTTTTCATATCATGTCCTACTAGTTACTTGCTCTGCTGAAAGCAGGTAAGTGCAACAGTCTGCTCTATCTGGGTGACCTGGAGCTGTTGAGCTAAACCTACAACACAAACTTGCAGCCACATCCTTCTCCCTACTACATGAAAGCTCCGTGCTTCAAAGGAGCTGGTAGGCTCATAACTTGCCAGCTTTTGCCTGGAGACTGGATCAATCAGGCCTTGGTTTCAATACTTTGCATAGCCAGATAGCAGGAGCAGTGAGATGGCATCTGCTGGAAGATCCGTAAAATTTTCTGACCTTGAATCTATGCAAGCTTTTGCTGTGCTTTAAACAGAAAATACTGCAGATAACTTCGCCTGGTGAAAGCTGGGAAAAGATCTGGAAGTGACAAAAACACGAAGTCTACTAGTGTAACTGTGCACCCGAAGTAACAAGAGCTGGAGGCATGGCTGGTAAATAGCTAAATATGGGCTCAAAATAAGCAGGATGGCCGCAGTTCATCCAAGAGCAATGAGGTTCTCCACAGGACACCTGCAGTATGCTACAGAGAGGCATGTGCAGATTGGGAAACACCCCATCGGGTATTTTAAAAAATGTGCATCAGCTGAAGATCTTGTATTACTAATAACTTGAACGCAACTTGGGCATGGATAAACTAACTAATCAACTAAAACATACACGACAAATCACAAAAAGAAACCATGATCCACTGTCTTAGGCATGGGCTACAGCACATGTAAAAGGGATGCACAGCTCAGATTCAGGCTGCTGGACAGAAACCATTCTGCCTTCTCTTCAGTCACCATAAACAGTCATAATTTCTTCTAGTCATAGGACAACCAAGCTTTGTAGATGTTAGTTCTTTTTACTTTCAGCTAATCTGCCTTATTTTCTCTAAAATGTATGTGTTTTAAGTCTTTATAGATGATTTCTTCTAAGTAACTCTTATATCACTCTTAAGTAAATGATTTAGCATTTACAAACATGAACAGCAGTGCTTTCAGCTCAGAAGTATCTCTTCATTTTATGCAATGTGAAAAAAGTCTGAAACAGTTGCAGCAATAATTTGTCACCTACATTCTAGTTCAATAGAGGAACATGGAACAGTAATGTAAATTTACAGGTAAATAGACTAAGCCACCACTATGCCTATTTAACGCAATCATAATTGCTTACTATGTCTAGCTTTACAGGAACACAAGAAAGGAAAAAAAAAATCATTAAAAGTGTTTTAGATAAAGGAAGCAAGGAGTTACCAGAATGCAAACCAATTTTAGTTTTAATAGCAAAATATTTTCTCTTACAAGATTAGTGAGTTCACCCAGAAGCAATCCTTATGAAAAAAGTTGATACATATTTCTCACAAATATGTAGAATACTCCAGCACAAGCTTGAACTTCTTTCTCATCTAGGAGGACTTAAAGGGTTGTTTTTTAGTGTGTGTGTATGTGCACGTGTTTTTTTTTTTTTTTTTTTTTTTAATAGTGCAATATATAGACCCTGCACCTGACCAATTTGTATCCTTGGAACTGCCAACATTTTATCAAACTTGCTTCTACTACTGTGGTCACACACTCTTTATAGTCTCTCTTGTTTACTGTTTATAAGATCTGTTTAGAAAAATTGCATATTTGTCTCATCTACATCTTCAGAATATAGCTTCCAGTTAAAGAGCAGACAAGAAGGACAATGTATTGTAAAAGAATAAGAGAGCTCATTTCACATTAGTAATTAGCCTTTTTACATTAATTATTCAGTTGCCTCATTCTACAATTTCCCTGCTGTTCTCTTGTGCTTCCTTTCTCCTTGCTACGTGCTGCAGCTCACATTACCTCACTTTTGATACTCCGTTCCCTTCCAAGGAGAGGCATGAGTCTAAAACATTTATTTTGTTTGCTAATAACCTGTCTGTGTAGACACTTTGCAACTGTAATGGCACTAGAAAAACAATTCCAAAGCCTTCAAAAGAACTGACAGACTAAAACAATCATTATGAGCTAAGCGGAGCAACCTGGTACATATGAAGGATCATCTTATTTCAAGAACACAGCAAAACACCTCTCATTTCTTAGGGGAGAAGTTGAGAACTGAATTAGAGCTGATGAAGCATTTGAGTTTTGTCTTATGTCGCTAGTCTGACTCGACTGAAGGTATCCATAATCAAATATTGGCATCCACCATAGGATCCAAACATTTAACTCCGAATACTGTGCTTCTTTGAAAAATACTATCAGATCTGTTTTGGTGACGTGAAATACCGTATATCATCTCACAGCAAATAAACAACCGATAAAGTCATTTATCCATAACTATTGGTAAATCTATCCATACAGAATATATATATAACACTGCAAGCAAGCACAAACTGGTTCTTCTATACTAATCTGATAAAATGATGTGTATATATGTTGCTACTTATAATTACTTACAAGTATAACTAAAGTATGATAACTATTTCAAGGCTGCAGTGCAAAAACACTGAGCCTGGCACCTGTCCTTCAAGTGCCGGACACTTGGATTTTCCAGCCTGATTTGTCTCCTTCCGTGAATAGCAACTGCTTGATAGTGCAGAGGCCTCATATTCACCCCATGCCACTGCTGTGACAGGAACATCGTTCACCCCCATGTCTGAATTCAGCCACGACAAAAAGCAGAGGACTGGCAGCCTTGCAAACCAACGTGCTCTGCTTCAGCGCAGAACAGGGAGAGCAGCGCACGCTTCCCCACGCAGGCCTAGCAGGAGGCCTCAAATCCATTTGCTAACACAAAGCTAGGTGACAAGAGCACAGTTTGGCGTCCAGACTTGTTTCATATCTGTTCTTAGTGCTAAAATTCCCAGCAAAGGTAACATTTTTTTGAGAAATCCATATGGAACAGGAGTGATAACTAAAACTGAGGATAACCTATTTGTTACTTGTGCTACACCAAACCATGAATGTAGCAAACACTGTCAAGCTGTGCTGGTGTGGATCTAGCCCACCAGCAGCCACAAGCCATCAAGTCGATGGATATGTGAACGGCTGCCAGGACTGTTCCAGCTCTTCCTCTTTGAGGACAGCCTGGCAGAGCAGACAGTAGACATTGCTCTGATAGCAGAATATTGTTTCAATAAAGGCAGTAAGAAACAGTCTAATCTGTATTTGTCAGGCCAAAAGTCTTTCTTTTTTCTGTTTCCAGCCAATTAATCAAAATAAAATTCATCATGATTTCTTTTTAAATCTCTCACTTTATGCATTTTCTTGCATAAAGACCTAGAACTGTCCTGCAAATGAATGAAAGCTAACAGGTACACTGTAATCGAGGACTTTTATTTTAACTGCTCTTATCATTTGATTTAGGTATTCTCCAATTCCTTTCCAGAGGCTTCTGGAGCTCAAGATACTTTAGATACCAAGCTTTGCACAAAGCTATTTATTAGATGCCTCTTTCAAGGCCTGTGGAAGAAAGTAGAAAAGCTCTCACATAATTTAGAGGATTTTTTTTTTACAAGATTATATATCTTTTTCCTCATAAAGTACCTCTCAACAATAGTTCTGGAAGGGAGATAAAATCCCAGACCCCCTGGGGCTCAATTCATACAGGCAGAGAATTATCTGTGCACTTTCTCAAACACAAGTAAAAGCTACATAATGATGAAGTAATGAATTGGAAAATAAATCATTAATATAAAAAGGCTGTATTTCTGCTGGACAACACTTGCTTCACATCTTCCTAAAGTCCATTTATTCAGTGATGGAGAGGTTTTCTTCCAGAGCAGAAGAAACAAAGTGTCCATTTCTATTCAAAGTAGCAAACTATTGACTTTTAGATGTTTTTCAAACCAAATCATTGCTATACTTACTTCCCTCAGCAAATACTACATACGAGCAGTATCTCCAATAGTTCACCTATAGCCGCGTGCCCAGTGTTGTTGCTGTTGGCAAACTCAAGAAAGCAGACTTAAGATATTTAGTCTAGAATCCTGTCACTTGACAATATCTGATTTGTAACACCATACTCTTGAAGCCTGCCAGAGTTTCTTCCTGAGGAAGAAAAAATAAAAAAAAATCTCCTTGAAAACAATATTACTCTATGGAAATTAAACCTTGATAAACACTGGCAACATGATGTTGCTGAGCTGAAAATGGTCTTCCCTGGCTCCCCTGGCCTCAGGCTCACTCAGCTTCCTCTTCTCAGCATTTTTCAGTCCATCCTTCAATTTGTCCTGACCAGCTCCCTCGCAGCGTGGCACTCCCTAGCCAGGAGCTGCCCTGCCACTTGACTTTTCCTAATTAAATACTTCTCAATAGCAGCCACACCACTGCAATTATATTTTAAAGGTACAACCTTCAGGGTAACATTTCCACGTTTCTGCATCTGTGATGTTGGCCTCTGGACTCTCAATCTTAAAGCAAGTAGAGATCTGACAGTGTTACAGCAAATGCTTAGCAAACATCCATAGACTCACCATGTAGATAGATCATATATAAATTCTCCATTTTGCCATATCATATTGCAGTTACTATATATCTGAGAGATTCCGTTGATATAACATGGATAAACAACATCAACAATCATAAAATTTTAGTCTTAACTAAGCTTGGGAAAATATTTACAGTTCAGGCCTCCTGTGCAAACATTGACACTCTCCTACACTCTCAGCAGAAAATAAACAAAAGCAGAACACAATTACGTGACTGGAAATCTTACATACCTGAAGCTTCTTTCAAAGTAACAGCTTACAAACCACTAGGAATAGAAAAGAATTACCACATGCTAAAGGAGATTCCAACAAAACAGAAAGGTTAAAGGACAAAGGAAAACAGAGCAAACAAATGGAAATATTATCACCTGTTTCAGTCTCCAGAATCCTTTTTATAGCACAGAAAACTTACAAAAAGACAAAGTCTGTATTTTCATTGCAAAAAGGAATTCAACTGCCAATGACATATGTCTGCAAAAATCTGAAAACTATGGTTGTCTGCTGATGTCTATGATAGAATTTGACGAAATTCTTCAAAACATGGGGAGGACTGATAACTTTCCACTTATTTGGCATGACTTGAATACAGTTTTGAAAGGAAAACTCCAGTTCAAAGAAAAGCTCTTCACCCTGTATTAGTCACATTTTTCCTGCCTGACTTCTTCTTATGCAACAAGCAAATCTGTGGTCAAAATTTTCCTGTAAAACTTTGGTGATATAAGTCACAAAATATACTACTAAATTAGAATTATGAAAACCATATGCTAATAATAAAAATGATGCAAATTTTTTGCTTCATGGGGCACTAGACCCCAAAACCTCAGTAGACATTCCTTTCTGTGAGGAAAGACAGTAAGATTAACTTCTTGAAAGTCTCCCCTCAGATCTGTAATATGAGAAAGTCGACAGTAGTATTACCGTGAAACCACGTAGCAACCCTGTTGGAGTTCCTCTCAAACCCAGCACGTCGAGGAAGCTGCTCTTCTTTGAACCAGTGAACGATGACCTCTCGGGAAAAGGGCCTAGAAGGACGTTCCCAAATTTTACTGTATTAAAAAGGAAATAATTACAAAATACAGTCATCTAAAGAACTAGCAGTGTACGAAATCAAGGGACAATCTACATTTTATCTACAATCTACACACACACACACACAAAACTTACAGTTACAAATTAAAGGCTATTCCCTGTAACATCTGTTCAGTATAGCTCTTTGAGCAATTTTAACCCTGAAATATTTTCTAACATTCTTAGAATTAAAAACAGAATGTTTTGCTTTTACATTTGCAATGGAACATTAAATATTTTCTTAAGCAGAGGATTAAAATTGAAAAAGAATTTACCACAAAACATGCAATGGACATTTCATTCAGGTTTCCTATTCCACCTCGTTTTCATTCCAATTTACTAACTGACATACAAAGTGTATTTTTCCTTAGGGCATACTCCTTTGCACCAGCAAGAAGTTCTGAACTGGAAGCAGTGATGTGCAACGAAACCACAGAACGTGATAGAGGGTTTTGTTTGAACTGTCTTATACTGTTTGCGCATTCTCGATTTGTGAGTCTTCTTTACGGCTTCTACTACTTTATGTTCATTGCAATTTATTTAGCTAGTAGGAGGCATAGCAAGAAAAATATGCAGAAACGCACCTGGCTACCTCAGCTAAGAGTGCGTCTTGATTACACAAGTTCCTTTTACTGAAAACAGTAGTAAAAGGGAATTTTTAGAATGGATTTCTCTACAGTTCTGTACAGAACCCACCACGGGTTCCTGAGGGTTCAAGTTGTTCGTCCAAACTACCAAATTTTCACTAGTGCTCTTCAGATGAATTAGACGAAGGCTTACGTGGTTTGTCCACCAGTGCTACAATTACACTTCCATGTGATGAGACATGCACATTCTTCACAGTGCCCAGTAGAGAAGCTGGCTGCATATTTTTCGCTCCTCTACTCCACCTGCCATGGAGCTGCCATTCCCACACAATGTAACACAGAACTAACACTAATATTTAAATATCAGGTCATAGGGAGCTAAATGACACTAAACACAAGATAATCAAGAACCCTCAAAACCCATCAATATTCTGCAGTTAATGGCAACAAGTTTTTCTTTGGAAATAAAAAGCTGGATCTTCATGGTGACATGCAAAGGAGTTCTTTCAGTTTCTGTCTTACTATTACTAAAACTAGTAATAATTCAATTGATATCAAGTAATGACAAACTTGGTCAATATAATATAAAGTTATATAGTAAGTCTAAGTTATTGCTAAATTACACATCTTGTCAGTAGATATTGATCTATATTTTTCATAAAATCTGAAGATACAAAGATGAGCTTTGGCAATTCCCAAATCTTAGGGAACTGATTCTCCTTGGTGCTTAATAGACTGGTACGCAAACGGAAAACAAACTTAAACGAAATAGACTCTTTTATTTCTGAGCACTTTCATTTCTGTTTGTTTGTTTGTTTGTTTTTGTTTGTTTGTTTTAAGCATTTAGTGGTAGTGCCCTGGCAGTATTCACATTGGCTTTAACAGAATATGAAGCTGAATAAATGGCATGAAAGGTAAATAGGAATGACTTATTGACTTTGCAGTACCCCATTTGCCAGGTTGGATTGTTTTGGTCTTCTGGAATCCATGGGGCTCCCTACATAGTCTTTTGAAAGGTCAGTAGACAAAAAAAATACCAAAGACACCTTATTTTGCCTAAAGAAAACATAAAAAGAACCAACCTAAGACATAGGAGGTTGACTGCTCTCTGTAAAATGTGTCAATGAGCAGTTAAGCTGCAGCTATTATTAGGTTTGAGGGTTAAGACTTGCCCTTTCACTTTCTCCTCATTACAGCCTTGCTAATGATTGACTTTTTGAGGATTCCTCTCTTTGTGGCCTCTAAGAAATCTATCTGAAAAATAAATGGCATTTTAGTTTACATTTAAAAAATGTGCTTAAACATTCTCATTCTGGTCACAGTGTCACAGTCAAAAACTATGACTGTGAGAATTTCCACAGCTGAAGAACAACACGCTGAAATGATAAGGCCTGGAATGGGAGCAATTCAGTAGAAATGTGTATTTCCAAGTCATCCTTGTAATCAACAAACCTGGATGGAGCAGAGAGAGACAGCAAAGGGCTTGGACCGTCGTTCAGTTTTGTCTCCGGATCGCTATTCAGGCTCGTCCCCTTGAATAAGGTGCTCAGCCCAGCCACTCTCCCCTTCTGGATGGCGCGCAAGGATTGCCGCCGGTACTCGTCCCGCGCGCGGCGCGCCTGGTGCCGCCTCTCCTCGTCCGCAGCTTTGGAGCGACGCACTGAGGGCGACGGAGGGAAAGGTGGCGGGCAGGGAAGAAACGGAGACTTTAGAAACACAGATGGCCGCTGGTGGAACAGTTCGTTATCTCTGTTCTCTTTATTGCTTGATATTAAGAACATTCAAACTACAGTGCACCATCGAACAGATGGAGAAGTGGATAAGCCTGTTTCGTATATGCAGGCCTAGCACTAGAAAAAAAACATACCATGGAACCATCACGGGGCTCATCAGCACCGGCAATAACAGAGACTGGATGTAATATAGATAAGTAAACACCACTGGGCCCCTCCATGCTGCAGTTAGATCTGACACTTGCTTGGCTCTGTTAAGAGAGATTCTGCTTCAGGAAATCTTTTCCACTGCAGGTGTCCCAGGTTTTATGTTTCAGAGGAAAATACGAAATGTTGCTTAATTTTAAGCCTGTGTTTTAGCAGAATTCATTGCAACTGTGTATTTAACTAGAATTGCAGGAGCTATTTCATATACACATGAAATATATACAGCTATTATATACACACACATATATATATATATATATATATTTGTTTTACTTTCTTGGTAAGGGCAGAAGGTATTATCTGCGCTACAGTGTTTAAAATAAAGTCACAGAAGACTCCATTTTTAAAATTCCAATCTAAAACAGGGTTGAGTAACAATAAGCAAACGAACAGCCACTAGAAAGAGTGAGCTGGTGCTATGAATGAGGTTCTACTATATGAGAGTCTCCAAAACCGGATATGAAAAAAAAAAAAAAATATGTGTACTGGAAGATTTAACACACACCTATCATTGGTACTGACCATAGGCTTACATAAGTAAACCAAAGCTAATTTCCATAACCTCAAATAATGAGACTGCTGCCTTGCCTGCTTTACTCTTTCACTAAAGGGTTTTCATTTGAAAACAAATGTACTAAATTCCTTACTTCAAAATGTGATAACTTAAACACACCAAGAATAGTATTGCAAATATTTGTCATCTATCAGCTCCTTTCTATTGCCTCAAACTCCCTTTTGATGATTTTCTGAGACACAAATAACTTCAGGCAGTCAAATTATTCCAGTGCAAAACAAACCTTTAACTTCCAGTGAAGCAAATATTAAAAAAAAAAAAAAAAGCTATTGCCTCCAGTAGCAATTATCAATCCTGCCATGACTATCCTGGCTCAGATCATACCCAATTCATAATGCACACATGCTATTTCTCCCTCTACCATGCTTGTACCTGTGAGTAGGAATGCATGATATAACGGCAGACAGCTACATTTCATTAGGCTGTTTGCACGCCTCTGGAAGTAAAGCAATCTAAAGAAACGGATTCATCCAAATTGTCAAAAGGTTTAATGGAACAAAGAAATAAAACAAAACAAAATGCTCTAGGTAAACGAGAGAATGAGGAAAAACCCTTGAGGTCTGCAGATATATAGGTAGGAAGGCATACAGGACTAAAAACAACCAAGATACTGGAATAAATGCTAAATAGATCATAGAATCATAGAATGCTTAAGGTTGGAAGGGACCTCTAGAGGTCATCTAGTCCAACTGGTAGAATTTCAGTTTCACTTACTAAATATTTACCCTGTAGTTTTAGCTAAATCCAATAACAAGTCTGTTATAGGCATGAGAAAAATGAGAAACACTGTCCTAGAGGTCGTTATTTTTAGTGGTAAGATTACCTCAGCCAAGTTACTTCAGTGGGTCAAGAGTATTACTTACAAGTTGCCTCTGATTTATCCTGTGCAAATGAGAAGCCAGACATTCAGTAATAACTGCCTTTTGTGTAACATGCATATACGCTATATATATGTACATGTGTCTATGTCGGTCTAGGAAACCTGCATGTCTTTGATGCGCATATATATGTGTAGATGAATATAATTATCTCTCTTTCATGTTATGAAGAATTCTTATTAAAGTTCAGTCACTTCCGTTAAAGAGGAATCACATAATTGACCATAGGACGCCTGGGGTCTCTCAATCTAGTTTTCAATTGATAGAGGGCTTAGTCACTCCTTATAGTTGTTGCCAGAAGCCTCTCTGTCTCCTCACGACTCGCTGTCTTTAGGAAATGCCTACTTTAGCTCACACTGTGGATCGGTGCTGCGACAATATCCCAACCTAACTTTCCTTCAAACCTCTCTGTTCAAGGGACTTCATGTGAGGTAACAAATCGAAGCCCCTGTCACCAATAACCAGGTTTGGTGACTGGGAGTAGTAATGCAGAGGAAGATTCACCCAGGCGTTGCCGTCAAGAATCTAAAAAGCTTTTCCACTGCTCTCCAGGCAAGATGCTGTGTGTCGTGCAGGCCGTCTCCCGCACGCGCAGCTCCCACACGTTTGTACACAGTGAGACAGCCTCTCCTTCAAGTCTTGACGTAAATTTCTCTAGCAGTTTTTTTGACAGGGGAATTTAGTGATTACGTACATTTCTCTCTAAGTTCCTCAGTCTCTCATTTTTTTAGAAATGAAACCTGGATCAAATCTAAGACCATGTGTACCGCTAACTCTGCACTTACTGTTGTATTTCAGGATACATTGTAGCCTTTCTCACAAAAGGAAAGCAGGAGTAGTTAGGGCTTCTGGTACCATCTGAAGCAGGAATGGATTATTATTCTTGACTAGCTGCCAGAAGATATCCTATTTTACAGGAAGTATCCTTCTGCCACAATGCCTGTGCAGGGCATCAAATTTTAGTCAATACTACCAGTGGAGAGATTAGATAACTGCATATTATCCCTTTCCTTTAAATACATGAATCATCACAATAGACCCATCTATCTAGCACCAAGAATTACTACAAATAATTTATGTTATCTTCATCTTCCTTTTGCATTAGGACAGAATATCAAGATTGTCAAGACTTGGAAATGATGAATGTAATTGATTTGAGTACTAAGCTTGCATAGGAAATTCACATTTCAGCCTGTTTTCATGAATCTATACCTATGACCAGCCTTTTACTCAAATAGGGATGTACCAATCGGGGACACCCTCACATCCTCCTTCAATTCAGGTACAGTTAAGCACATTTCTACTCAAAAGCACTGTAACTTGGGAAGAAATGCCTGGCCTAATTTAATTTATATTGATCATGTATGAGTAAGACTGTAGCTGCATTATTGCAGGCCTAAAAACGGGTTTAAAAACCTCCTGGAAAGCTGGTAAAAGCACCCAGACTGAGTCCTGGCCTGTCACAACTTATACTGTTGTAATTACTAGAGATAAATAGTTTTAATAGTTTTATATATATATATATATATATATATATATATATATAAAATATATATATTTATTTGCTATTATATAGCAGTTTAATAGCTTGGATACATCTACAAGATCTATAATGTGAACATACTATTAACAACCAAGAAGTTACAAAGTTTGTGTATACAATAGTTGTTCTGATCCTACATGTCTTAATTTCTTTGGTGGTTTATGAGGCTCTACTATTTTTTATATACCTTGAGTAAAAGTGCAACTCTGCCTTCTCTCTTTCCATTTATGATTTAGAAATCTATCTGCAGTCCTAGCAGGGGTCTAATACCAAATCTTTTGACACAGATGTGGATTAATGCACGCTGTACTGGGACTGAATTTGAGTGAGTCAATCATTTGTGGAAGATTAGGAGCTGTCCATTTTCCATAATCTATTTTGTGTTTTAGAAGTGCTGTGAGTTACAGTCAGAGCTGGGTGGATGCAGAAAAAAAAAAAAAAAAACAAAAAAAAACAGAAACGTGCCCCTTGAACACATGTCCTCATTTTTGAATGATTTTGCTTCAGCTTTATGCTTGTTAATAATTCTTGATCTGAAGTTTGTTTATAAGCAATTGAAAATGACTAGGATTATAGACATGATTAATAGCCAAAATGATTAACAGACAAAATTCAAGGTTCAAATTTTGAGTGCACATGCAACTCACATGGTGTTTTTCTGTTCTCTAACTGGAAAATAACTTCCCACAGATATTCTGCAATATAGTTCTAGTTTGTCAATCTCTTTATCTGAAAGCATCTGGATAATCCCATTCCTATTCAACAAAGCACTCTGAGACCTATTGAAGTCAATGAGGACATACTTAAGGTTAAGCATTTCCTTATTTAATGCATAGCTGAACTGGGGACTATTCACTTTAAATTCCTGCCAGTATACAAACTCACTTGAATTCCTGTGGAAGGCAGGTACCAAAATAAACCCCTTAAATCCTGCAAAATTCAGATAAAAACAAATTTACAGGCACAGCTGTAGTAGAGTATAAATATAAGAGAAGCTGTAAGAGGTCAGCCTGGCATCCCATCTCCAACAGAGACTGAAAATGGGTGCTTAAGAAAACATGCACTTGCATAAACTCTGCTTATATTTCTACTGGAACAAGGACTGGAGATGAGTATAGCTGATCAGACGGTTTCTGAGCAGTCCATTGCTTGATACAGTTGCAGGGATTTGTGAGTGTACTAGCAGAATGCCTCTTGCAATATTCAAGCAGATGAGGAGGGATACTATAGTTTTTCCCATTAGGTTTTGCAAATCCCTTCTCTGTTCTCATACAAAGGAAGGAGGTCACACTTGGACACTGTGGCATTTGGTATTGTTTACTGAGTGCTGAAAAATGGAACAACTTGCAGAAAGGACCAAAACTAAGAAAAATACATACCCTAAGTTTAGCCTTGGCTCAGTTCTCAGGGTCACAGAACAACAGCTTTCAACAGTTCAGTTTTTGAATCAGTCTTTCCACTGGTCATCTTCTCATTTGCAAACAAATACACTTACACCATATATCAGCTCACAACTGTCCTCTGTAACACTCTGTGTGTATCCTTTGTGTGAAATCTAAGTATATAATTGCTCTTCCAAACTCATTTTTTCCTGGTAGTACTGATTACTCAAGTTACTCTGTGTTTGTTATTCAGTATATTAAAAAGTACTAAAATTATGTATTAACACAGCAGTTCTAAGGGCTTTCATTGTTATTTAGCACAATCAGGCAAGATACAAAAGCAAGCTGAACTGAACAAAACAAACTAATATTAGCAACACTCTGCTTATTGCCTTGGCAAAAACCTGCTGAGGGATAACGTGATGAGGAGATGAATCTGAATCCTCATCACATTTTAAATTCCATGTACTAAATAAATCAGTAGTGTCATCAATATCATTGCCACATTTGCTCTGCACAATAGCTACTCCAGCACTGCTGTTCCTCTTCAGTACTGACCCCAGCGCGGTTGAATATGAAGGGCTGACTTCAAGGAGGGAAGACACAAAGGAGCCTGGCCCTGTTCCGAACGTGCCGTGTGGTTTTCATTGCACTTGTGTAGAGACAAAGACACGTTAATGTTACATCTGCTTGTGCCTCTCATGTATTCATGCATCTATTTACTGCTTGTGAAAACAAATGACAAATTGACAGCTCTGCCTATCTTGACTAAACTTCCTCTCAGTGGTCCAAAGGAAGATTTGAAGACAAAAAGAGGAGAGTACCATAAAAGGAGAAAAAGTAACCGCCTAGAACTGAATTCAATGTGAAAAGTCTGGAGAACCTAAGATACTTGTTCCTAGGAGTTTAAGATGTTCTGATTTCCAGTTATTTGTTATTGATGGTCTGTGGCAGTTCTGGCTTTTTCAGTTAACTTCAGGATACTGACGCTGTGCACATTGCTCAGGAAGTTTGTTGCGAAGCCTGATGGCACAGTCTAAACCAGTGCAGGAAGTGGTCTGAGCTAAGGCATGAAACACTTGATATCTAAAATCATCACACACATTTACTAATGGAAAACTGCTCTCAGTCCTCAAACCAGCTGGGATAAATTGAGACACTGAGTTGAGCACAAGAGGATAAGCAACAACGTGACACACTCTAGCTATTAGTCTATTAGCTATAGGTTAATACTAAATCAGTTACTGATAACAGCATAAGCTCTGACAGCACAGAACTTACAGCAGGCTGCAAAACCCAGCCGTGGCTCAGACAGCTAGCGAGTGCTGACCGTGGCGGGCAGAACACCACACCAGAGCTCGCAATTCCTTCCGAGCACATGAAGTTGTCCAAAAAATGCGTCCCCAAGAGAAATTAATGGTTGCAGATGATACTCGTCAGAAGATGACGTAGCTGAAAGTGTTTTGACAGACCAAAAATGCCATTGCGGGAATCACGGTCAAAACATTTCATATCTCGTCGATTTTTTGGGCTCCTACCACAGCACCACTGCTGCATTTCTCATATCCGCCCTTTAAAATAACCTCTCATTGAAAAAAAAAAAATGGAGAGAATGGTTTTAAAAGCTCAGTTACATCTTCAATGTGTAAAATAAGTACAAAATTGATAGCCATGTCTGGTATTTTTAATAATGTTTATGGAATTCCTATTACCAATTTCTGTAATAAATAGGATGGCTTTTTAAACATCATGGTTACAAATGCACTCTCTTTCTTTAGCGACCTCCTGAAAAATGGTCAAGCACAACATCTGTGCGAGGTTGCCAAGTGATGTTAATTCACAAAGCCTTATTCTCTGTAAAATTAAAGGGTTATTTTTTTCTACCAACCCACTCTAAACACCCAGACTACAGAAATCTACAGTTTTCCTTTCAGAGTAAACAGGTACATCTGGATTTAGGCAATTCTCTAGGGAATAATTACCTTCCCTTTACTGACAATGTAATACACAGAGGTTTTATTGATCACAAGTGTGGATAGCCTGCTATCAGCTTGCAAAATGGCAACAGTGTATCGTATTTGGATATAATTCATTTTGTACTGAATGATTCACTACCACATCAATATCAGGTAATAGGACTTGAGTAATTAGTCTTCAGCAACTCCTGAAATAATGACTAAAGTGATAAACTCATCACGTATCTTGATGTATTTCTTTTACTTTTGTCAGAAAATAAGTAACACTACAGCAAGACTTTCTTCCTGCTTCATGAGGCATCTCATGGAACACAGATAACACCAGCTCCCTGAAACTCCATTTTTAGCATTAGTCGATTAACCTCTGTCATATCTAATTAACGCAACATCCCACATGAGCTAAAGCTTTCCTAACATTATATTCTTTGCAAACCTGCACAATTCTTATTCCTAATAGAAATTTCATACTTCTAAAGTTAACAATGCAGCAGACTCCAGATGGAGTACACTCACATCTCATGCACAGTAACCTCAGTAAACTGTATGTGCTATTGTGCACTTTATGTGCTTGGAAGATGACTGATGTACTTTTAAGTTACTTACAATAGTGATATTAATACAGAATTTCAGGGTGTCTAAAAATGAACAGAACCATTCCAGAGAGTATTCTTTATAAGGACTTTTTCAGTGTAATAATCTAAATAACCCTTTGAAACAACAGGAGTTTATCTGAATGATATTACACTTGGTCGCATCACCATACAGAGATAATTAAAATACAGATAAAGACAGATTTTACCTCTTCAGAGATGGCTAAGGACAAGTTATCTGAGCAAGTGTTCTAGATTTGTTGTTGCTAAGCCAAAACATAACAACTTAGGTTTGACAAAATAAACTCAAGGACTATCACTACTGCTTGGAAAAAAATTTCTACAAGGTATTGGCATAGATTCTTATTCAGAAGAACAGGTAAAATTGGTAAACTCATAGCAATTCTCAGTTATAAGAGTAGTTTCCCGCAAAATAATGTATCATTTTTCACTGTTTTGTGTAGAAGATATCTGTGCCAACACCCTTTCCACCCTATAGGTCACCTTTTATTTGCTTTTAGAAAAATGCTAATACAGTGGAGGCGATTTTACTTACATTGTTCCTCCCACTCTTGGTCGTCATCATTGTGTTGCCCGTGCTGCTGAGCTTGCTTGAGGCTCAAATATAGCTCTCTTGCTCGGATTTCCTCCTGCTGCCGTATTTGTTCTTCGCCTTTTTGTCTTTCCTCTTCCTCTCTTTTCTAAGAAAATGAAGTAAAACAGAAGTGATTTAAGTGGAAGAACAAGCCAAAAGTTAGGACATTGTTTCAGCTGTTTCCTCTCACAGAACAGCTATGTGGACGAATCACTGTCTCTTCTGGTTTTGTGTTCTTTACCTGCCCCAAATAGAAGTTCCCCATCGCTTTGGGAATTTCTCAGGAAGATATTCCATCTGGTGTGAGATGCACAGGTATTAGAGGAATGACACCTAAGTATCTAAGACCTGGAGTTAATAAGGAAAATGTATTTTATTTCTGTGGCACTGGCTATTTACCCATGGCAGTCTGTAAGCAGCACTCCTCCTCAGCCCAGGTGTTCCCTCCACTGGGGATGCTGCTCTCACTCAAACATTAGACACACCTTAGTGCGCTCTGCAGCTTTATTGCTTAAACTGCTTAGTTTAGCAACTGCCACCCATGTGTCATCAGTCAGAGAATAATGTTTTCCATATATTAAGATCATTATGTTCATTTGTCATGTAATCAAATAAAATTATCCTAAACGACGAGCCTCATTATCTAACCTAAACAAGTATCCAAGTCCATAGTAGATGTGAGTCGCTGTAAATGTTAATCCTAACACATTTCTAGGGTCAAGCAACTGACATGCCGGTGAATAAAATCTGGTGACATTGCCAGTTTAGTGGGAGATGTTTCTGTCTTCTACATAGTTCTTTGCCTGTTAAAGGCGGCATTTCAAAAGATCTCTGCACTGTCAAAACTCTTCTCCTTTTAGAAGGGATTTTAATTTTTCACTGCAGTGGGACCAGCATTAGCTCAACACAGAGAAAAAACAACTGATTAGATTGGCAAACAATTTGCTCAAATGTACCAACATGTCCTATCAATCCCCTGAACTGGTATATTTGAGTAAATGATTCTCAACAACAAGACAGTGCACAAGTAATTTCCTTTTCTTAAGATGTGCTGCAAGGTAAAGCCTGAAAATTAGTTTCAGATGTGATTACTTTTTCTTTCAAAAGGAGAATTAGAAATACTTAGCTTCTTTTTTATTATACCATATTCATGCAACTCTGAACTTTGTGGAAAGGAATACTTTATAATTTTGAAAATAAATGTTACTTATTAGACATCATTGTAATTTCCATGACAGCAGGGTTCACAGCATTACCAAAGCAATCCACAATCTATGCCGCAATCTAATCTTGAAAATGAGTGGAGTGTTTTTAAAAATGCAATTGATTTCTAGTATTTGTTAGTTTCTAAAACTCAGGAGATCTGTAGGCTCTGGAGATTCACAATAAAACATATGGCAAGACTTGTCAAGCTTTTCAAATATCAGTAACTAATCATGAAACTATTTTCAGGAACTATTTTCCATCCCATTGTATCCGAGTATCTGAGGCTCTGCTGTGCCAAGCTGGCATTCACCAGTACAGGCAAAAATTATCTGTATCACGGGGAAAAAAAAAGCTCAAGTGGAATTATGGAGCACCAAGGTAGACAATAACACCACACATATTTGTCATTTGCATTCACAGAATTTCCAGAGCACTTCCACAGTTTTACTATGGACTGACAGAAATTGAATCACAATCACTGGTTACAAATAGGGCTGCAGAATTTCCAGCCCCAGCACCGAGCCTTCCTGATGCCATGGACAAACCTGCACAAAGGAGCTCACATACTCAATTCTGCACAAGCAGATTCCTGTTCAGTGCTTGAAGACACTACCCTATGTGAATGCTCATGCTATGGAGGAGTATTTGTTAAAACTTGGCCACCTGATCACTGGCTGAGAAGTGCTGAATTACTCTAAACAGCATATTAATTCAGTAAAAGGAATGTATTGATTTAATAGCTGTTCCTTCAAGTGAATGGCTTCATTTTGTAACACACAGGAAAAGTATTCATTTGAAAGTTGTCTGTCCTATTTGAACACCTGCCTGGAGACAAATACCAAAAGCAACAAGAATGTTGCAGTGTTGTTATTACAAAGGTCCAATATAGTATCACAAGTCTCCAAACAATGATTTTGTCATTTAGCATCCGTTAGAGGGACTCGTATGCACATTTTCCCAGAGGAGAAACAGGTGTTTGGACGCGTGCCTGGGAAACAGAAGCAACTTAGTCTCCACTACGGGAAAATAAGGGCCTTTTTAATTCTCTCCATCTCTGCAAAGGCTATTTGTCATTACTCTCTATCTTGCAACTAAAAAGATGACATTTTTAATTCTTTTCAGAACACGGCTTTCCCCAAAACACTGCTGCACGTCATGTGCGGCATCTAGTAATTCAGGGAGGGCCAGAGGCCACAGCAGCAGTCAGGACAGTTGTGCTGTTCTGGTCATGATCACACAGTGTCATGTTTAAGGAAGAATGACAACTTTTATTAGCAGGAAAATGGAAATAACAGTTTAAATCAGAGTGGGATAAACAAGGACAGATGCCTTGAGTTTCATAGGGATGGTTTGCTTAGTAGTAGTCAACCAACAGATGCTACTCTCTGTACTTTTGTCCACTGATATTTCAAAAGATGGAAAAGAAGCAATTTGCTAATTACGAGGACCAGACTGAGAAAATTGAACAAATGCTAATCTCCACCCTATGCAAGAATTCAACTGTTCTCCCATTTCTTTTAAGTAACATAAATCAACATTTCTTCATTTAGCTCAGCTGAGTTCCATCAATTCACACCAGCTGAGGATCTGTCTCCTTAATCAAACAAAATCAAAAGACCTGAAATACTGGATATTAATAATGATGTGCCTGTGTAGTGAATAATAGCTCCATATCACACATGATGAGCAATAAATTAGGCTGCTCTTATTATTTCTGAAAAACAAATGCCTAGCATTCTTCTTCAGTCAATTTTTCATGTTCTAATGCTGGTATCCTTTGATTATTTCTAACGTCATCCTCTCATTATCTCAAGTCCTGGGAAGATTGAGTGGGCCGCTCATTATTTTTGAAATGTCAGCGCTTTTTTGAACCATTGTTTTCAAAAACAGCAGACTTTTCATAATAATAAAAGCTTTACATTCTCTTTTTGCGTATTCCATATAGAGTTGGTGACTTGATACTTCAGTTGTTAGTAAATTACTACGTTCCAAGCAGCGTGGACAAAGAAATTAGCTATTCCTTACTCTTACGAGAAGAACATTGTCTGAGGCAGCTTCACTGCTTACAAATTAAATACATCAGGGCCATCCCTTGAGGGAAACAGGCAGGAATAGGGGTAATCCCCATTTATCAAAACGTTTTCTTTCAACATAAACTACTAGGGAAAGCTTAATATGCAAAAACAAACAAAAAAAACAAAAAGCACACCTTCTGACAACAGCTTCCCTGAGTTACACAAGAGATGTGTCACAGGTTTCTTTTTCAAAACAGCTGTTGTTGAAACATTTGTAGTAAAAAGATAGCAGTGTCTGAAAGAATAAATAGAACTCATGTTCTTAAAGGAATGCAATAATGTCTGGGAAAATTGTCTTGTTTGTTTGTTTTGTTAGAGGGAACAAGAAACTTTAAATCAAAGACATAACTAAAAAATAACTACAATTCCACACAGCTGTGATCTAAACTCA
This sequence comes from Crypturellus undulatus, assembly GCA_013389825.1. Lineage (NCBI taxonomy): Eukaryota > Metazoa > Chordata > Aves > Tinamiformes > Tinamidae > Crypturellus > Crypturellus undulatus. The sequence continues at coordinate 228,971 of VWPW01014138.1, forward strand.
GCATTTTAATAATGCTTATCTTTTTAAAGAAAAAATAAGTTATATTTATTCAAATTAGTGCATGGATGTAGGTACAAATACATTGGGCAACATTAAAAGGGGGACCGAAAGAGGGGAGCTTGTATTTAAAATGAATAATTGAATGTTCATTCAATGAGTCGAATGATAGTTCTGTATTTAGTCTCCTAGAAAAATAATAGCAACTAGCATATCTGCTTCTTTGTACGAACCCAATCCTGCACATCAAAGTCAAAAGCAGAAAGCTATAATAATCCTCAAATATCACCTTCTGTATGACAGATAAGAGAGATCGTATCATATGCCATGACCCTTTCAGGTCTTCCAGAATAATTTGGAAGGTGACAATTCAGTACTTGGTTGCAAATTGCCAAGAAATACCAACCTGCTGTAACAAATTACACTGGCAGTTCAGTAGGCAGCAGTAATCTCCTCCAGCTTTAACTCCACTGGAGAATTCGAACATGCTAAATGATCTTATCTAGCCCCTGGCAGTTGAGCATTTACCACAGACTTGTTACTGTAAATGTCTCACAATGTTTTCCAGCTCTGCTATAGCCATTTCTAAATAATATTTAATCTTCACTATGGTTAGTTTCTAATCTTTCAGTCCAATACAGATGAGAGAATAGGTCAGCGCTCTGAATTTGCCACAGATTTTAAAAACGCATCAGGGAAAGGCCAAAACACATAGTTCATTTTTTTCCAATAGAAAACAGAGCTTCTGGCTGCCGTGGCTCCTTGGGGTCCTCTGCAGAGTCTTACAGGATGAGGGGCCACTGAATGACTGGCACCCTGCTTGGGGCAAAACCTACACAACACATTTGTTACAACAGTCCCCTCTGAAGAAAAGGACATTTGGGATTCCCTTTACACGTCAGGTTGTCAGGCACCTTGGTCTTTTGTCAGGCATTTTTGGTACCCCTGTGAGCTGATGCTGTGTCATATCTACTGTGAACCTCCTGAGATCCATCAGCGAGCACCCCTGAGCCAGGGTGGACATCACATTGCGCATGAGAACTGAGGAGACAGCTCATCTCCTGATCCCAGTCTCAGGACTCCCGCTCTGAAAAAGGGACTCTGGAAATCCCAGAGTCCTGGGCTCTCGAACAGCCTGCCCTCAGCAAGGCTCACACAGCAGGACAGACCTCAGTGATCAGCTTTGCCGCAAACCCATTTGACAGTTTTCAACAGAACTGTGAGTGTGAAAATCAACAGAAATACATGAAAGTCCATTCCACCCTTTTCCTGAGCAAATTCTCACTTGTCTCAGAATGGAAAGTGTTCGCAGAGACATTATTTTCTCTTCTACCAGGGTTTCAAAAGGAAGTCACACTTCCTGCAGAAGTCACATTTCATTCACACATATGGTCCAGAATATGTTCGTCACCCATGGCTCAGATAGATAGGCAGGTAATATCATAACTTGGTTCACAAAGAGTCTGAGACAAAACAAAGGTGGGAATCACTTATGATTGGGATAGATCTGAGTTTTATTATATGTGGAGCAGGCTTGGGTAACTTGCCATAAAGCAGTGAACATCTACGGCAACTTAGAGTTTATCGCTGAATTTTAGGAACATTTCACAGTTAGGATACCTGAAGTGCAAACTATTCTTGTTTGTGCCTCAACTGTTCCCATTTCAGCACTGAAAAGCTTAGAGCTTGGATAGTTTTTACTTGAGGTCCACAATAAGGACAATAACTTCATCAGCACAGTCACTGATTATGTCAATAGGAAAAAGATTTTGCTTTAAAATTGGTGTCACAGTTTCTCATGTGTAGGACAGAAAAATCTTAAAACCTAATTCCCAGCAGAAAATAAACAGCAGCAACTGTCTGAAGAATCAGGCCCACAGTACTGTCAGGCAGGGGAAAGCACTCAGGCTTGTGTTGAAAGCTCATTCAGATCAACGGGACTGAAGAGAGTTCTTAGCGTTAGGCATAAGCTGCCCTTATAAGAAATCATTTCCTGAAATGGGGCATTAATTACACTCTGCTCTGTGAAGACTATTTATAATCCCAAGACTATTTATAATCCCATCTTCATTGATGAGAATTTAAACAGCAAGGACATAAAAACTCTTAAACACATACCTTAAAAAAGCCCACCCTTGCTCATCACCCTCCCAGCTGGAATTAAAGGTCATAAACTTGCATCGAAAAAAATTGTGGAAGGAAATTGCAATGCTCTGTCACACTCTCATGCTTATCAAAGGAATAAGGATTATTTCTCCCTAGCATCACTAGCATTAAAACTTCCACCCAATATTTTTGATGCATGAAGAACAATAATTCCTATAAATATTGCTATGAAGTTTTTGCTTAACATACATTTCACTTCTCAAACAAGTTTTTTTTTTAAGAAACAACCTAGCCTTACTGTCAACTGTGCTTATATAATTGAACTAGGCAAGGTATGTGAAGTTGTCATGCAAACAGTTCTTTACTATTAATATTTTCACGCTATAAGGCGAACAGACCAAGTGAGAGCTAGGAAATTCTCTCTGTTATTTCTAACTGTAGCTGAAGGATACCACCCTGCCCTGGCAGACTGAGGCTCACACCTTTAATTTGCCCTAGCTCTGCGCATTGTTTAAGACTCTTAATGACAGCAACTGATGACAGCAGGAAATGATGTCTATGATCCCACAGCCTTTGTGAATTAGCAAAAAGATGGATGATAGTAATTGGCTCTCTTATTTATCCTTTGCAACAGATGCATAAAAGAATAGCTGTCCTTAAATTGCAAAAATAGAGCAGTCAACATTCATATCCTAGCATCATAAAAATAAAAGTCATTCCTGCTTAAGCGATACCAGGGAATGCAATACTTTTCCACTAGCATAGGAAAGGAAACAGAGATCATCATTCACTCTGATATGCGAGATATCATTTATCTAGTGCAGACAGCCTTAGAGTCCCATGATAGGTCAAGAGGAATAAGAGTCGTTTAAAAAGGAGCATTTGTGATATAATATGGTTAGAAATTAAACATATCAGCAGAATAGATACAGACTTCTAATTTCTGAATCAAAATGCTTCAAGAGCATGCTTCAAGAGACCAAGCTTTTCATTTCCCAATTTGAAGACTGCTTTATATGTAGTCTGGTCATCATTACAGAAGGATGATTACCAATGCATTAAATATTTTAAACCTGTTAAATTGGGTTTGCTGAACTGCATTTCATTCCACACCCTGAATCATTCACGAAAAGCACGTATCTTCAAGATTTCAATGAAACGTGTAGATTCACCAATTCACCTTTTACCCTACATTTTTTGTACGTTTTTTTAATACTTGGAGGTAGATGCCAGAAGTCTAACTTTCCTATCTTCCTGTCTGGGTACCTTTCCACTCCATTCAGCTTATAAATATTTCATGTACTTCTTCAATTACACTATGGAAGTTATAAAAGGAGTAAAGGCAGGGGAAAGAAGGGGGCAGAAATGCAAAGCCATGTGAGCCTTAAATAAACCAGCAGACAGTAAGGTTAACATCTCCTCTGTATTAGCCTTTGAGATTCACTTGTTGCTTTTAAGTAACTCTACAGCACTGTCTCTTGCAGTTTCTTCTGAGTAGCAAAGGTGGTTGTCTAGTCTTGGGGATCAGTCCTGTATTTGGATCTGTGCTGGTGGCATCAATCCACATCTCTCCTAACAGAGTCCACGTATAGATCCGATTGCAGACTTAGGGACAGAAATTCATTTAATTAGAGGATGTCATTCTATTAACACAGTAAATGCTGCAGCACACGCAATAAAGGAATAATCTTTTAAAAATAATCTTTGTGGATAAAAAAAAATGTGGTCCATCTAAGTTTTTGAGAATATTTTCTTCAAATGCTTGGTTTATAAGAAATTGCACAAGAAAATTTCCTCCACTTTTTTTGTAAAATAGAAATGGTGGCAACTTTCTGAACAGGGCTACAGAAGAGCTGACCAAAGCTTAGCATTGAAAATTTAAAACAAAAACTGAGACAAATTCTCACCCTACTTACAGCAGTAGGAGTCTAGATCCTATCCCGCACACAAGAAGAGTCTTCCTTGGTCCCGGATCAATAGTGGAAACAAGATTTCTATTACTTTACCTTTTCATCAATAAAAAATTGGACAGAATTTACTGCCATTTCCTTCAAATTGTACCTAACACTGAATGACTAGACTTCCTTAACTGAAACAGCCTTGATTGCTGGTGACTGAAAGTTTAAGTTAGTCACTCTGCTTTTTGAAATAGTCTTTTTGGGACAGAAGAGCAACAGTGAACTTGTGGACGTTTAATTTACCCCAGTGAGTGTAAATCAACTGCAAATCACTCAGAGATATGAGTGAACAGGCCTGTACAGGTCTTTGCTCAAGAGGACTTTGCTTTCTCGAGAGCAGAGCAAAGTGAGTTTAGTTAGTTACTCTACACATTAATCATATATTAATAAAACCCCTTGAAAGGTATAGTTTCAGTACTCACTGACATCAGACTTCAAAGGCTCTGTTCTCTCCTGTGAACTCAGAGTAACTGTGCAAAGCTAAATGGACAGCTCTGCACACAAGAGGTTGCAGGAAGCGCTCTGGCCCTGTGCTGCGCAGCTGCCCCCATCGCGGTGCCGCAGCACAAAGCGACGAGCCGCTGGCTGCCTTGAGCTGACCACCAGCCCTCAATAACCGGCACCGTGGTTCTCAGCGTTGCTCCCAGCACGGAAGGACAAGAGGTTTTCTCAGCGGTTCCCACACCTTTAATCTCCAGCCCAGGAAGGCAGGAACTGCTGCAACCCACCAGCCAGGGAGAGGCACCCGGGGAAGCTGGATCTCCTGCCCTGGGCTCCGGGCCTTCTCCATGGAAATCCAGGCATCCCCTGGGCGCAGGCCCACAGCGCCTGCCAGGCTCGAGACACTCTGAAGACGTCTCAGCACACTGACACTGCTATACCAAGCCTTACGAAGTGTGAATAATTCATCTTCATAAAGCAATACAGAAATGTAAAATGCTGAGGCCTTCCCTTCCTCTTGTGTTTTTAATTTGTTCTTTTCAACAAGAGCAGGTGAAGAAATATTACTTCCGGTGAACATATTTTAACACGCTACAAGAACATAAATGTTACAATACTGTGAGCTCATGAAAAATTCATAAGCTGATAAAAATCAGGTGAATGAACTTCTAAGCAAAGCCAACTAGACTTCCCTCATATGTTGAACAAGAGAAGAATTAATATATTTGGGGAAGTAGTAACAGAACTTTAAAATATGTGAACACCTTATCAAAAATATACCAAATATTTTCAAGTAAACTGACCTAAAAAGACACAATTCACAATCAAACATCTTTCCTCACGGCACGATTCATTCAGCACAACTGACGGAACAATTCTGTTAATGTGTTAGTTGAATACCCAGTTTGATTGTCCTAGCACCTTTGAATGAATTATGCAGTTTTGTCACATCATTCATGTATTCCAGGATTAAAATAATAACAGTAATGTTTATTAATAAACATGCCCTGTGCCCTGAAGTTACAAGAACTTAAAATCTATAAAAAAACACTATTGGAAGACCTAAATATGACTGTACACATACCTTCAGTTCCTCCTGAATTTTTTCCTCCACTAATTTGGCTGCCTTCCGATCTTCTATTTCTACTTTCCATTTTTCTGCCACTATTCTGGCTTTTTCTTGAGCCATAGCATCTCGGAATTTTTTTGTAATTTCTGCCTCCTTTTGCCTCCTTCAGAAAAGGATTTGAAAAGAAATACAACTTAGAAATTGACTTTTTTTGGAAAAGGGAATCAATCTTTATTCAATGCACAAATACTGACTGTAACTAATAACATAAATTAATGGAAATATACAAAGAGATATATACAAAGAAACATACTTAACAAGTGAACCACCACAAATCGCTACCACAACAAAAGGATTGATGAAGCCAGTCAGAAAGCAGACATCACAATTTTGGGGCAAATTATTTAAATAATAGGAAATAAAGTAATTAAAATAGCACTATTAACTAAAATATCAGGGAATTACATCTTAGATGTCTCTGAATCGTACCCTATGTTTTTAGTTTCCTTCCTGTCCATCTGGCAAAGCGTGATCAGGAATCTGTTGTCTTTCAAGCACCAGCGAAAATGTCTGCTAAATTCTAGCAGTAGATTGTTTATTAGCCCTGACACACGAGGAACACAGAACACAGGTTGAAGCGTTTAATCCCTGTTTAAATATGTAAACACTAAAAGCAGGCAGCATCTGACAGGAAAAGGAATAATAGAATTAACTGTCACTTAAACTGTCGCTTTTCAGTGCTGCACCACAAAAGCTAGTGCAGCAGGCAAGCAGCCTACTGCTCAGCTATGTCAAGCATCAAAACACTTCTGAATCTCTCCCAAAAAACAGACCCTGCTCAAAATACCAGCATGGAAGCTTTTGTAATCAGCTTCTGAACTGCTGGGATAAGAATACAAACAACATGCAAATAAAACCAATCGCAAAAAGGATTTTATGTTACAAAACCCCCATTGTGGGTATAGACACGTGACAGAACAGGTATTGCTAATTTAGTCAGCTAAAACCCAGATTACTTCATTTTCATTTACTTACAAACTGGCCAATAGTTCAGTAAAACTCCCGAAAAGAAGAGTGTTTGCTTTTTTTTTGCATATGTGTGTGAAAGAGGCTTTCTGATTTTTCATGTGTTGAAAAATGCGCACAGCAAGTGAAGGCAAATGTTCACACAATATACTTACCAGTTTACCCACCATTACCTGCCACCTTTCTACAAGGTCATGCCTCCCAATTTGCCAAGTGGACCCTGAATTCAGATTCTTAAATCCTCACCATAGTTCTTCTGCCTCCTTCTGTGCTTGCTGCCTGGCTCGCTCTGCTATTAGCTCCTCAGATATCTGCTCATAGGGCTTGTCACCTGGGGCTTCTCCCATAACCCACACCCAGACCTCACCATCCTTCCCATGTAGCCACTGCACGCGTTTGCCATTACCTGCAACAAACACACACACACACACACACAGAGAAAAGCATTAGGTACTAGATCAAATTCTCACAGAATCTCAGGTGTATTGGCTGGAAATTTGCAACATTAGAATCATTATGTCTGTAATTTAAAGTTCAGAGTAAAACAAGACTGAGAGCTGGAACTAAATCTTCATATGTGACCAATCCACCAATCCAATTCAACCTGAGCACATGTGCCTTTATTAATTTTCTTTCTTTAAAATAAGAGAAATGTTTTCCCACATCCAAGCACCATTTCTATTTTATCTCAACAATTCCACCCAAAACATCCTCTAAATTTACATCAACACTTCCCATAAAGCTGGAGATAGTTTTTACTGTACAACCTGATCAAAAGAATGTGTAGTTTCTTAGCAAAGAATAATATTAAAAAATGATGATTGGGCAGAAAAGAAGCTCAAGGAAAAAATATGTAATTTCTGCCACAAAAACTACCTATATCCTATGAAATCAAGTTCACAGTGGTCAGTGTCAGGTCTTTTAGGTTAACATGCAATGGACTTGCATTTAATTGAGCTGATTGTAAGAACTGAGCTGGGTTTACAGAAAAGCAATTTTCTTAATATTTCCCTATTCATATGCTCATGTTGTCTGCATTTCAAGCACAAAATAATTACCTTCAAGTGGTGAATATAATGTTTTTTGTTTTAAGATTCCTCTCAGGCACTACATTTTCCTATAAAATCAGATATTTTGTCAAAGCATTGTTTTTAATTGAAATAATCTCAAATTATTAAAATTCAGCCAGATCTCAAAAAAGAGACAGGTCCTGACTAACTCTGAAATCTAGGTGAAACAGAGGCAAGGAACCTCATTTTTCTTTTCAGAAGTTGGCTTCTGAGCCTATTCACAAAGCTCAATACCAAGTCAGGAAATAAAATCAAATCTTTTGATTCCCAGTCTAGCACCTTGACCACAAATCTACTTTTCCTTCCCTGGAGAGACTGTGTCAGGCTTCGAGCAACTACTATTAGGAAGTAGTGGACACCAAAATTAGTCCGGATGGAGGAGCTGAGGTAAATGTGTTCTAGAAACAAACTCCTTTAGCAGGAAAATGTACTGAATAATTTACCACATCTTTTCCATCTCTACAGACCAATAATTTTCAGCTGTAGTGTTCTACCAGTAATTTATCAAAAACAACTCTGCAGCATCACAAGATGGCAATGTTAATTCTGCCAGATTCAATTCTCCTCTGCAGCCCCTCTATGAGTCTTTCATAGAGTTCCCCCAAATCCTATCCTCTCACTCCTGCTTTGAGGTCTGCAAATTGGATCCTTCTCCTTGCACTGGGCACAAAATAAACCACCTGAAATTCACAGCACAAAAGGATCACAGAGAAAATTCTTGTGCACCTACAGCTTCAAGTAACAGTAACACAAAATTGCACATACAGATATACACACACAGTCAAAAATAATATCGATTTTTAAAGAAAGCGAAAGAGCATCTGGTGTTACATGGCAAGGGGGAATCCTGCCTCTATGCTCTGCAGAGAGCCAGAGCTAATTCAAGCCTCAAGTTCAAACAGCTCAAATTTCCTTGCTGTGACTAGCAATGGAAATTATATCGTGGAATGGGATTACGTACAACCCTCAAAAAAAAAAAAAAAAAAATCTAGCCTCTGCTGACCAGAACCACAGGTTTCTCTTTACAAGAGTTTTAGCTGACTTCATTTTCACACATGTTCCTAATTAAAAGTGGTTTAAAATAACAGTAAGAGCAGCAAATGGAATACTGCTGGAGTCAGCTCCTTCCTTCAGGCTCATTCATCATTGCTTTAACAGCTAGAGCATCCCTGACAATTCCCATTTGTTATCCATCTCCAGTGTGTGTAAGGGAACTACTCCAAGCACCATTAGAGACCTGATTTGGTGTCAAGCCTCCCAGTTGTGCCGTTATTTAGCCGTGGTCTGCCTGCTTACTCCAGCCAAAGCAGCAGTGAGTGCCGATAGCCCCTGCTGCCTTTGCATCACAGGGAATACTAGAGGCTACTTCAAGTAGTAATTGACAAAAGTAAAAGATTGCTGATTTATGATTTCAGAAACACAGAATGGCATTCAGTCATTCAGTTTGAGTTTGCTTACTTTCTCAAAAAAAAAAAAAAAAGCTATTTCCATAAATACTCTTGTTCTCTGAGGTTTGCCCTTCCCAACACAATTGCCTCACTTGCAGGCTACAGATTTCTACTACAGCAGTTGATGCTCCTTCATCACTATCTGGGAAGCTCTGCAATCTTACAAATATCCTTTGACCCCTTCAGAAATTACTCCTTTTCCCTTTTCTTCTCTGCACTAGAAGCTCCTGAAATTTATTCTGCATTTGAAATAGGCTGTATTAGCATTCACTACCATGACAACAAGCTGATCATCCTTTGTCATCCAGAGATGAACCATAGCTTCTGGGGGACTTTCTTTTCTTTTGCATATCTGGTATACTTTGGTCTAAACACAGTGTGCCTTGCATGAGATTTCATCTTTGATTTTCCAAAAGAATGATTTTTAGGCCATCTTTAAAGTCAAAGCTTGGATTTTGATAGTCTGTGCGACAGAAGAGGCTCCAGTCAGACTTTCATTAGCTACAGGACATGCACTGGCAGCACACCGATTAGGGCAGAAATGAGGATGTTGTGAGCTTTACATTGCTCTCAATTACTAGGACTCATCCAGGATGAGTCTGCATGCGCATTTTATTTAGTATCTTCCGTTATATTATAAACACATACACAATTTCACTTCTTTGTAAGGAGCACAACCTAGGAAATGTTCCTGTGAACGTTTCTGAGACCATTAAAAGGGCAGGATGCACTTTTCATAACATTAACTTCTATAGCTCCATTAAAATTTATATAGAATAATTAGATGATGATGATATTCTTGTGGAAAATATCTCAACCCACAATAAACTGAAGATTCACTATAATTAATTCTGCGGTCTACCTCTGCTAATAGTCAGAGGACCATTAACCCACCTCCTCCAAGAATACATCCCCCCAAAAATCACCAACTGCAAAACAATCCTGAAAACAAATCAACCAGAATAGGAAAAAAAATCTAAACATCTGAAGCAGTCCCGCACATTTTAGTCACCCCCAATTTCAATTTGTACACCATCCAACTTCAGCACAGTATTGTGTGCCTTTTTTATTTAAAGGGGCATTTGTAGAGGGAGAAATTCAGCTGCATTAATGTATCAATAAGCGTTATGGGATCCCAGCATTGCTGGAAAAAAAAATCAGCCTTCATAGTTCTTCAGCTGCTTCCTGATCATATAATGAACTCAATCTTACGTTTATGGAATTACAGTCTGTTACCATGGAAATAATTATGCTGCAATATACCCTGCAGGATCAAATAAAAGAGTGACTGCAAGAGAAAAAACATTAAGTGAGGAAACAGTTATTCAAATAAGACTAATTAACAAACATGGCAGATAACTGTACGTAACACAAAGGTAAGCATGGTTGCATTACCACACAGTACTTTTTCAAGGTTTGCAGATTGAAAACAAAGAGGAAAAAAAAACAAGCATAAAAATAACCTAGCATTTATTTAGTGTCCATCTAACATGACCCAAGTATTTTCTTAGCTCTGCGGCTATGGCAAACTGTAATTGTTATCAATTATATGATATCCCTACTTTCAACTACGAAAAAATAACCAGAATTTATTCTTAAATACAGTGTACTAAATTCATGACCTGCAGTCTGGAAGGTGTTTTTTGTCTGTCCACTTTAATCTCCCCTTCACTGTAAAAGACTGCAGGTATGCATCAGATCAAAGTGCAAGGTTGTGAATTCATTCATCTCAGTGCATTTCAACAACAACAACAAAAACTACTATGTTTTCTGCTCCCCAATTCCAAAGGCTTCTCACAAAGAGGCTTGGTTTCTCACAGAGCTATCACAAAGCATCCAGCTTTTACCCAGAAAGAACAAAAATGATTCTGCATGGCCCCTTTAGGGACAGATGGAAACTCAAAAGAAAAGGATAAGGGCTCTCTGTCACAGAATGACACAGATAACTACAGATCCTGCACTAGGCTCCCTAGGGCAGGTTTGCGCTTGCTTCTTTTATCTGGCACACAGGACCAACGAGGCAGGGAGAACTATACCACGACAAGGAGATATTCCAGCACCACAGCGCTGGGATGGAAGTTGAAGGCTAACGAATCATCCTCAGTGCCTTGTGCTAAATCCTCTGCTTACTCGAGTATGTCAAGTTTTCCCATTTTTTCCAAATCCTTCTAGCAAGACCCAGTAGCTTTGAATGTTTTGGTTGTTTATGTGAAAAAGCGGCAAAATTGGCCAAGCTTCACTAAATCCCATTCTGTCCTCAGTTGCAGTACCGCTGTTCCATACCAAGCATTCGTGAACTTGCAAACAATCACAACCCGTATCATCAGCAGAGGGTTTCCAGCTAGAAACCCCCCTTTATCTTAGGGGCCCCATTGGCCTCAAGATGCCTCAGGAAGTGGCTGTTCCTGGTGCCCGGAGAACGGGAGCACCGCGGAGCACACGTGTGCGAGGGAAACCTCGGGTGAAGCAAGGCCAGGTAGCCAGCAATCCTGCACTCCTGCTTTTCTGCGGAACACAGAAGTCTGCTGCAGGGCAGGCTGTGACACTAAAAAATACAGACTTACGGTTAATCCTAGGAAGGCAGAGAAGTCCTCCTGGATTTGTTCCATCTGCTACGTATTTAGGTCATATGGTGGTTGGGGGGCTCTTTTTAGCCCCAGGTTCAGAGAAGTGAAAAGGCAGTTTGGAAGCTACTGCTTAAGCATACCTCGGTATGCAGCTGCACAAAACATGAATTGGAGCAGCTGAGTTCTGGCCCCAAGGTATTTATAGTCCTAACAGAACTGCATAATATCACAAGCTCCTATATAGGTTGTGAATCTTGCATTAAAATTTGCCAATGACTTCAAAATAGTTGGCTCAGCTTCCTAATAAAAATTATTAAAAACTTTCCAATGTTCTCTCGGCTACATTTTCAGACATATCTGAATTGGAAACAAAAGAAGGATCTCTACGGAATTCAAAATGAAACTGAGACAGAAATTTTGCAGATACCCAATTATGGCATTTTTGTTTTGATCCATCTGCAACAATAGAGAGAAAAAGATAGTGAGCCATTGCAAGAGCAGAGATGTCACTGCAAGAGATAAAACCTTAGGCAAGCATTTCCAGAAGGCAGGGAGCTTTTAGTATAAATAAAATGCAAATTTTGAGAGAAAAAAATTGTAGGCAATGAGTGGAAACATTGCCATTGCAGGTACATCCACCTACCTCCACATACGAGTACTAATCCTTCCACGTAAATGATGCATCCTCCAGCTATTCATTTACAATAATCAAGATATTTTCTTAGCCTGGAAGTACTTTCACCTATTCTTTAACAATTTTCTAACATGAATGTTCCTTAGAGATATCATTTTCTAGCCATGCTGTGATAAACCTACCTAATTTTCTCTCAGCTACACTTAAGGGCAGGTGAATAACTGTGCAACTGAGTTCCCGCCTGGATTTCTGAAGTGCAGTTCCCAAAGCATAAACGTCAGCATAAGCAGCAGCAGATCAACATCATCCTCCCTCCCACCACACCATGCTGCAGCTGCCTGATGTTCAATAGTTTTTGAAATCTTATTTTGGGTATTCTGACAGTTCCGGATGCTTTTCTAGAGTCAAAATCCAAACTGGCAGCAACCTTCACTTAATTCCAGCCCAGCCACACTGGTTAAAGGGTTTCTGCCCAATCAAATAGGTTTCTTGGCAAATTGCAAAGATGCCTTTTTAAGCTGTCTGTCAGTCAACCCTGAGCAAATCCCAAAGGGGTCTTGAAGTTTGGAAGAGTCTTCCCTTAGTGATTCTAGCACGCTTCGAGAAGGCATCCTGGTATAACACAATAAAAAGCGGCCCCCAAAAGACCTGCCCAAGGAGTCGTTTGTAAATGACTTGGAGACAGACAGAATTTACTTGTAAGAGTTCTGTTCACTCCAGTACAAGCCAATCATCATGATTTAATTAAAGATGGGAAACACTTTCCAACTTTGAACAAATGCACTACGAACTGCAGTTTTGGGAGGACACAAAAAACGCTCAAATACTACTAAGGCTTTCAACCAAAAATACAGGATAGGAGCAAATGTCAGAGGAGCTTATTCAGCATTTTCTATAAGGAATTTTCCATTCTGAAAAAATGATGTTCACGTCTTGTTCCCTTTTAGATATTGCTTTGTGCTTTTAAGACAACAATGATTTGAAAATTATTGAATAATAGAAAACTCTTAATTTGGCTCAAACTAAAATTTTCTTTTTTAGCACTGAATAGTGCTAAAGTTGGCACAAATTTCATTTCGGAACTTTCCTCAAGGTCAAAAAGAAACCCAGCAATCCACATGTAAAAGCAAGCCCAATTTAGCAACTATTGAAGACCACCAATACAATCAATACTTTTTTTTTTAACGAAAAATGAAACTGTTACATACAGTATTACTCTATTTGGCTGAACAGTCTCACCTACTTAAACCTTAGTATTTCATGGTTTTGGCTTGTTTTTGTTTTCTAAAAAGCAAATGTCACTGTATTTAATAGGACAATCACTTCCATAAAATTAGTGCGATTCTTGACCTCAACAAAGTAATACCAACATAAAACTTGTGTCACAAAGTAGAAAATCAAAAGGAACATGTTACAGATGAAACTGCCCACAACCTTAAATCTCAAAGGAGCAAAGAACATATAATTATGATTATTACGGATTTTCTGGGAGTCATAATTTTGGACAAGAAGAAAATACACCATATTCTATGCTATAAAGCAGCAAGAAAACAGTTAGAAGGTAGTTTAATAAACCAGTGGAAAATACAGACTGTAAACAATTCCAACGAAATTCCAAAAAAATTAATGCAAATTACTTTTATGGAAAAAAAAAGGAAGGACTGCTACAATTATCTACTTTGACCCTTTGAAGCATACAGACTACAGAATTTTGCAAATTTTCCTGCATTATACCTATTATTTCTTGTTGACTTATAGAACATTTTTTCTACATGGAACTAGCTCCAAGGTGAAACCACTTATATTACAGAAATGCATAACAGAAATCAGTCACATGTATCTATACAGTTTATGAGTAGCATGTCTAAAAGACGGAAGTTATCTTTTGTAACAATGGCCCATGCCAAACCATGGAAGTTAAAATATTTTCAGTAAAATCGAATGCCTAGCTTTCAAATTTAATTGCAATAGCTCTTCTTCCTAAGGGGCAAAAAAAATCCTTAAGATTCATTCTTTAATACATTTCTGAGAAAAGTAGAATTTTTTTTTAAACAGTGGGCAAAAAGTCAGTCCTAAAGGGTACCTTAAATTGGCAATTTAAGAAGGGAAAATGTTAAATGAAAACGGGCCATTGTGTAGTTTTACTCCCGGTGTTTGTAGGAGCACTTACACCAGAGCAAACAATCTATAGTGTTTTTCTGCTTCTCTTCTTTTTCTAATTTTTTTTTTTATAAATCAGAAAATTAATTATCCAGGAAATGGTCTCCTCTATGGGAAGCTGAGCAGGTTTAATGTATAATTTATATATGGAAATTTAGATGTCAACACTGTGACAAATTGTCACATAAATATTTTTGCGGTTAGATTTTTCTGCATCTGTCTTCCTCAAAGAATGAACATAATATAGATCTCAGCACTGTAACGCTGTTTTGGTATGTTAATTTGAACTGTATTTTTAATTTTTTTCTCAGCTACAAATCAATCAAAATAAACAAAGTCTTTGCATTGCATGAGGAAAGCAATATTGACTCCATCCTTCTTAGGAGAGAGCCATTCACAGTAAAAACACTACCACGAAGAAAATAGAAATTAAACAGAATCAGGTTTTCTACTTCTGCATTGTCATTTGTTAGGGGACAGTTTCAGCTTCTGTTACTGCTGAACAAAAACATTGCTCTAAACTTTCCCTTTATTTCAAGGCTACTGCTGTAGCTCAAACTAGAGCCATTTCACAATGGCTCTTACTCCAAGCAAGTTTCAAAGGTTAGTTTTATTTGAAAGACATGCTTATTCAATCATAGTCCTTGAATTGTTAACTACCTAACAGAGTACACTTGGCACCTGGCAAGGCTCACAGACTCTAAACTTCTTCAGAAGTCTGGCAGTCCTCAGCTGAATCCAGAAACCCCTCTTTACTGAGGTGCTCCAAGCAAACCCTTTTATTGTGCCTGTGCTTTAATATGGGCAAGACTATATATTCTGACTTCAGAGCGACAAGGCTGTTAGGGCACTTTCTCAAAACCATTAGTCATTTCTAACTTTCAGACTTGACTGGATTTAAAGTTAGGATAAGACTTTTGGCATTTCATATGGAAAGGACTCAGATATTTGCGACATCTCATTGTTGAGTGAGGAATCATGGCAGCTACATAGCCGTGATAAAACTATTTCCTATCCTGCATCAGCCTAACAACTTTAGCACATAGAAGCCACTTAAGATGTGACAGTAAGCAAGAAAATAAATATTTCTGTTTAGTCAAAGCCAGTAGGACCCAAGACAGAAGCTTGGTGAAATTTTGAGAAGTCATTTGATGCTTTTTCCTACAACTTTGTTTATTTGCTGTTTAGGCATACACATACCCTTAGTGTTCATAACATCCTGTGGAAGGAGTTCCATAATTATACTTACTGCATGTTGTCTGAAAACCCAGCTCATTCTGTTTGTTTTTACATGCCTGCCCTGTTCTTATCTAATTCCCTAGACATCCTCTTTTGCAGCACTCATAGTACAACAGCTGGACATTTAGTCTCACATCGTGCAGCTGTTCTTAGGCATGTCTTATGATCAGCCCTTCCCAACAAACCAAATTTCATGATCACACAGAGAAGCAGTGACGGAATCAGGAAATAAAACTAGACAACCTGCTCTAGCCACCTGGAATCATTTCCACATTAAATACTTCCCCAGAGAAAGTTTTGGAGCAACGAGGAGCAGGAACATAATATTTTTGCTGCCTCAAACTCCTTTGCCTGTGGGGACAGTTCCCTCTTGCAGATGCACGTTGCATCACAGCCAGTTGCATGCCCATCTCCCCAGTTAAGGACGGAAGGAGAGCCCCAAGCTTACTTTGTTTGCACCTCGCTGTCTTTCTCACCATAGCCTCTTCCATTCTGGCTTTCTCTTCCCTCTCCTTCCAGCGCCTCAGCTGCTCTTCTCTCATTTTGTAAAACAAGATCTGCTTTTGCTCTTCATTCAGCTCCGCCAGGAGCTCTGGGTCAATGTACATATCGCGCAGAATTTGCTGCAGCATGGCGACTCCAAAACAGAGATGAAGCCACTGCACTGCCACCTGGGCTTGCTACAGGGACAAAATCCCACCTAGAGCACTCCACCAAGCTCCCGGCAAAGGAGCTCTCCGCCGCCCAGGAGAGCTTGGATTCTTCTTTCTGTGTCGCTCTCCTCACGGGCATTGCCTGCTCCTCTTCTCTTTCACTGACAGAGCTCTCTGTTTATCTCATCCACCAAAGGCAGCAGCAACAGGTGTCAAGTGAAAGGAGGCGGGGAGGAAAGGGGAAGGATAAAGAAGAAAAAAAGAAAAAAAAAAAAGACCAAGAAGGGAAAGAGAAAAGATAGGTCACTTCACTCTGCCTCGCTGTAAGCAGCTAAAAATAGGGAATTCTTGATAGAACCCATCATCTTTGCTCCCTTTACTAGAAGAAAATACAGTGTAAAGAAAGTGTCAGACTTTTCGCTGAAACTACTCCCCTTCAGAGCTAATGCGCTCCCAAGGGTGTAAGTGTTGTCCTGGGGTTTGCAGTGATGTCATGGTTAAAAGTATCATCTATACCAACAATATCTATGTCACTTTGGGAACTGATCTCTTCCGACAAAGAGGAGAAAGTCATTTGCAGTGAAAGAGGCAGAAAGTAGTTTCCCGATCTAATCTATTAACTAGTTTCAACGGGGTAGGTCATATAAGAGGTCATGGTTAGCGCTTAAAAAATACGGTCATTCAGCCAACCGATTAAGATTTCTTTAAAATTAAAAGCAGACACAACAAAAACCCTCAAGAATCTCATTATCACTTTATAAATAGTAAATTAATATTAATTAAACAAGAGTTTGTTCTCAGCAGTTCATGTGGACTATAAGTCCTGCTGTTAATTCATTTTCCACAGATTCAGTGTTGCTCTTCAAGCAAATTGTGACCTTTCACTATTTAATAGAGTTTTACTGAACTCACTAAAATAGTATTATTTCACCACCAGAGCCAACCGACACTTAATTATGTGGGGGAAAAAAACCCTTCTGGATTCCAGAGCCAGCTTTCTCTCGGCATGTGCCCAGCTCTCAAGGAAAAAGTGACACTTTGTGGGAAAGGGGCCATCTTCTGAGGACACTAGATCTCTAGTGGCCACTCTGAGCTTTAAGAAAACACACAGTCCATTCGCAAGCTGAGCTGCAACCCACTGTGTGATGTTTACACAACTTACCTTTTCTACACTCATTTCTGGCACTGGGAGGTGGGATTGACTGTTTATGGAGAAAACAGCGTGGTTAGAGGATCAGAGGGCCACCTCCAAGTTCTTCAAAGCAAGATTACAGGAGGGTAGTGGAGAAGAATGAAAAAGTGGAGTCATCCTCTCTCCCATCCTTTCTAGCCAATAATTTTCAGGAAAAGGAAAGATCTCACCTGTGATATCTGTAATAGCACAAGTTTTTCCATCACAGAATGGGAACACAGATGGTCCATCCATCATTCACCTGGATCATTTTTCATATAAGGTATTGCAATTTACTGCTAGTATACTCATCCTCATCCTTCACCAGCAACACTATCTTAACCATGAGCATATGACAGGCGAGATGTCTGTTTACTTAATGGACTGGTATTGTATTACTAGCACAATATTGTTTCTTCCTGCTGCATGCCTACATTGATACCAGAAGTGAAAAATTCTAAAGCTGAAAGAAAAGTTGTACCCATAACTAACCTTTACATGACAATATTTAGGGCAATGGTATATAATCTAAAATAGTACATTTTTACTGCAGATAAAAAATGTCAGGGCAGGTAACATCCATCTGCTTCTATAGACTTCTGTCCCCAGACTCATTCCAGCTCCTGAGCAGACACACACAAATCCAGGACCCTTTTCCTAGGCCTCTGGGTACTCTCCTTCCTCTGGGAAAAGGATGGAAGAGGGCAACACAAATATACAGATCTGAACAGCAGACCTAATAACCGCATTTAGCCAGTAGGCAACAGATTTCTTCCACCACTAGCTCATGTAGTTAATTCTCCAGCTCAGGTGCTGGTAACCTATGCCACAAAGCTGAGTATCAGTCCCATATGATTGAATAAAATGAATGCTATCATTAAAGTTAAATGAAATAATAATAGCTCTACATCACCTCCACCCAATCCAAGAAGGCTCCAGCTTAGTTAGCTTTAGTTTTCAAGTCTGACAAAACTGTGAAAGCAGGAATTGACAGACATATTTTGTGCATTAGCCCCATATATACCATTTGCATGCTTGTTATGACACCATCCTGCTACTGCACTAGAAGGCTTTTCCGCAGAACAAGCCTGCTTTACGGACCTGTATCTGTCAAATTCTTCTATGACTGCCATGATCTTCGTATTCAAAAGCATATCCTATTATGCATCTCTTCCAATAATGTTCCTTTGAAATAAGTAAAATATGCTTCTCACAGAGCAAAGCAGGATTATGAGTTCAACTCTGCCACAAGCCGTCTATTTTGGCTTTATGTAAATCCACGCATTCATTTAAAAGGAGTTTGTTTGCTCTTTGTATCTCCTAGTATCTTAATTTTAGCAGAAAATACCTCTGGTCTAAACTAAAATTCAAAAGTCTCTTATTATGTGGAAGCATAAATCCCAAAACTCTAGTTGGATGAGGCTTACAGTCTCTTTCTGTTCAGTCAAAACAGAATTTCAGATACCATCATATTTGGGCTTTACAGAGTTAGGTTCACATACAGGCTCTGAAGTTCAGGGTGTCTTATGCAGAGGTTTTGTCTTCTAAATCAAAATTACTTATTTACCCCTCCCCACCACCTTTAAAAAAAATGTGGCAAGGAAATGCCCAGGGGAAGGAAGACTCTACTGCTCTTCCTTTCTTCTGTTTTCCTTGGTCAGGTATAGAAAGAGGAGAGCCTGGGGGATCTAGCCTTTGCTTCCCTGCTTTTATTCAATTATATTAGAACTGTGGCTTCACATTTTGGCACTAATTGGAAAAGACTCGCCTTTGCAAAGGCTTCAGGGCAAGCAGTTTTGCTGTTCTACCCATTTGTCATCTTTCTTATTCTATTTGACTTCACAGAACAGAAATCAAATCCAGATCACAAGTTATCACACTGCAAAGAACAAACTCTTCATCAAGGATTATGTACATTTAAGCATGACAAGAGACAAGACCCACCTCGGAGCTGCATTTAGATGCAGAAGTAGCTCAAAAGGAGACCCTATATACAAGACCCTAAAATACCATATGAACAATTTTTCAGGCACCTACTGATAATGTTTGGTGAGCAACTATACAACAAAAACAGGAGGTACACAGAGATTAAATGAATACACTAGAAAAAAAAAACTGTCATTCACCCAAAATATCTGAAAAAGGTAACCAAAAGAAAAAGTAGATTTTGTGAAAAGGAATCTTTTGTTAAAAAAAAAAAAAAATGGATTGATAATATCTAATCACAGGAATGATTTTGATCAGTTCTCTATTGCAGCCTTCCTACTTTGAATTGTAATAAAAAAAGTAAAATAAAAATTAAAAAAAAAAAAGAACTAACCAGAAAACAAAAAGGTGGGTAGGGGAAAAGGATAAGTAAGGAAGAATAAATTTTTCTGGCATAAGCCAAAACAAGCCTTTTGGCATAAGAAGCAGAAAGATATATCATAAAATTTGCTGTTGGTTTCTTGTCCAGGAAAAATATTCTGCCACAGAACATTGGGACTTCGAACACGGCAGGCAGCTGCTATTAACTTTCTTCCTTTGCTCTCCCCACTAGCTAAGTTTGCTCTAGCCTATGCTTTTTTATGCTGTAGAAAAATCGAAGACCACCAATGGGAAGAACGAAGTGTTTTTATCAGTCCTTTCCTTTCCCTTGCTAAAAAAAACATATGATTTGATAACGATTTGGAAATGGAATAAAAAGGCAGTGCAGGAGGTTGCCTATCTGCTTTCCCAAAGGTATAGGAAATCCCCAATCTTGTTAGTAAATAGCAGCAATGCTTGAGAAGCCGTTTGAGATTCTACTGATCAGCAAAGCCAGACAGTGCTCCAAGCAGCACAAACTTTGACTATTTGGGGTCAATCAAATAGTTGGGTAATTAGGCCTAGCCTGTTGGCTTAATAAGAAGCTGACAACAGCCATTAGGAGCGCCCAGAGGGTCAAACACCTGCTGTCTTGTAATCACTAACATGGGTGGATGGACTGCATGAAAATTCTCCCTTTTTTGCCACACCAGTTTGTTTCCAAGTCTCTCCACTTGCTTTCCTGCCCTCTGTGGTGAAGCTTCTTGAGGAGTCAATTTTCTCAGTTAGTGCATGAGAACCTTTATCCAGCGTGAAGGAATAATTGTGTAAAATCATGCACTTTCCATATTGTTTTTGTCTAAGAGAAGCATCATTTTAGATGATAATGCCTTCCTCACATTTGACCCTTGGTGATCTTTACAAGTTGACTGTTTTCACACTTACACCTTAGCCTCAAACACACATAAGGCTGTGAAGATGACTAGTGAGACAGGCATCTATACAGTCTTGCTTTCTGTTCACCCTCTTCACTGAGAAAGCTAGAGTCTGAATCCTCTGTGAAGGAGGATCCCTGTAATGACCTAAGGTGACAGCATATTTTG
This sequence comes from Crypturellus undulatus, assembly GCA_013389825.1. Classification (NCBI taxonomy): domain Eukaryota; kingdom Metazoa; phylum Chordata; class Aves; order Tinamiformes; family Tinamidae; genus Crypturellus; species Crypturellus undulatus. Next base: position 249,899 of record VWPW01014138.1, read on the forward strand.
ATGTAGAAGACATCTAACAGGCAAATATTCAAAAGAAGTCCTAAAACTCACCATAGTTATAAGTCAAAAAAAGAATAAGGAGAAGTTAGAGAATTTCTTGCATAATTGAAAACAGAATTTTTAATTATAAACCTATCAGAGAGAAAGAGTCTGTTAGAATATATATATATATTTTCCTCTTCATGGAAAGTACGGGCCTGTTATGGAGACAGAACAGCTGCTCTTTTTTTGACTATCTCAGTGGAACCTATTGTCCATATGAAGTGTTTCCAGCAGCAGTTTTCATCCTCCTAACAGCTCACCTTTCCCTTAAATACTCCAAATGAATAAACAGTCTGAATTATCATGAAGAAATTGTCTCACTCACTCTGTTTCTGAGAAAGTTTGAAAAATCTATGAGGTCCATTTGAGAAAGCAAATTTTATTCAGCAAAAGAAAGTGTTCTCTTCCCTTCCTTTCCCAGACCTGATTAAGACAGGGATGAATTAATAAGTCCCCAGGATTGTTATTTGATGGGAAATTTGAAGTAAGGGTGCCCACTTCCCAACTCTGGAGATTCTTTGTCATCTCATTCTTCAGGGAAGTATTTCGAGTTATTTAGGAGGAAGAAAACAAGTGTTCCATTGCTATCTATGGCCCTCCCATTTTAGTTATCCTGGTTCACCTCTTTCAAGCAAGCCAAGATCGCTACTGCACAACACTGTGCACCTCAACCACCCGTGCACAAAAAAACGACTATTGTTAGCGCAGCTTTTGGTCAGCACTTGCCACCTCACAAAAACTGCCACACAATTTGACAATTTCATTAGTCATGATCTCAACAAGAATCTCAAATCTGTCTAAAATTTAAAACTGGAATTTCCTTTAATCTTTAATGGGGTCTTCTGGGACTACATGCACTCTGTCTTGGTCTCCACTAAAGCAGCTTTTTGGCTTAAGCCGTGTCACTATAAATCAGCTATTGGGGAATGGAAAAAGGAACAGAAGGGAAGAAAAGACAAGGGAAATCATTTTATCTCCATTTTTAACACAAAGGGAAAATGTTTAATTGCCAAGGTTATCTCATTTCCTCATCCATTTTATCTTGAGCACGTGCACCCTCCCAAGCTGAATAGCTCACTGGCAATGCTGAACTGGCAGAACTGTATTTCCCTTCAGATTTCACGACACAGCCACATAACCTACTTTGCCCATGTCATTTACATAGAAATATTCTGCCACAACCTACATAATGGAGTAGGGGGAGGAAAGAGGCAAAGAATATACCCTCTGTAAATAGGAGGATGAAATTATGAGGGAAATAGTAAACAGAAAACATGGCAATCTTGCATCTCTTCCAGACTCTGAACTCTGCAGCCATACTCATTTTTTGTGTTTTTATTTTTTTCCCCTTCCAAAAGGGGTGTTTACAGTACCTGTAATTTTTCAAGTCCTGCTGTGCCAGCAACAAAATGAGAACAGTGGAAACTGCAAATGAGTGGTGCTGGGGGGAGGTGACAGCGTTCAAGGCCTTCTCAACACACACAAGTACACCGTTCTGTTACTTGAAAAGCAAATATTTTTAGAGCACTAACCACAACAAACCAGTCATGCCTAATTTGCACATTGCTGTCAATTAGAAAAATGGAGAAAAAAAAAGAACTGTGAATTATTCCCTCCAGAACTCCTCTCTCCTAGATGGGGAATAAAAAAACCTGCCCATTTTTCCCTCCAGTTCCATCGCTAAGTCTGTGGCTCCCTCTAGGGTCAAAACGCACTCGGACTCAAGACAGACTGAAAATGCCTCCTCAAAGTAGGCAACACAACCTGCAGAGAGATCAGAATGATTAATTGACCATTTCCCTGAAGCTGCAGTTTCATTACAAAGTATCAAATATAGCAGGGGTGTGGATATGGTTTTTCAGGACTTTTTTTTCCCCCTTCCATATGGGGCTAGTATCAGAAAACAGACTGTAAATGCTGTGCAGTACAGACCTCCTTTGCCTGTTTGCCACCTTGTCTTGTAGAAGTTTAGGACTGATCTTTTTAGACATTGCCCTAACCAGAAAGTTAAGAAAACCTGAGTTCTGTAGAGCAAAACAGGAATGAAATAAAGGTGAAAAAAATCTTAAAGAAATGAAACACAGCAAAAGAGCTACAAACCAATTAATGAGGGAAGATCTTATCATACTGTCAGCTGAATAGCTGTAAAAGCAACAGGAGGCTGGAATTTAAATGGTGAAATCCTAGTTTACATTGAGAAGACTCTCATCAGATAGCTTTTTTTTTTTGTTTTTGTTTTGTTTTTTTCATCTCCTTCATCAAAATTCAAGTGAAATGAATTCCACTGCAGGTAGTGCTGACAATAAGGAAAAGGGGTGCCAGCTAACCTAAAGAAATCTGTATTTAGAGTCAAGGAGTGCAAACTATAGAGTAATCAGTCATTATTCTGCTAGCCTGAGGTTAGTTCTGTGCTCTGTAACACCACTTGCCCTTCAGGAGGAGTCACACCTGTGATTATTTCTGCCTCGCAGGGTAGCAATTCCACCCAACAAGATTACTTTAGGTCTATCCCTTTGTGTCCTGTGTCACAGCTGTTGCACACATGATTACGCCGGAGCCTGTAGATGTCTTCATGGTTCAGCACAATTTATCAAACATTTGAGGAGCTGAGTAGAAAGGGCAGCACTCTAATTATTCTTCCAAATGGTAGTGGATATTTGAAATTCTATATTACAGAGATCTGAGTAAAAGTGTTAATAAAAGTTTGTCAACTTTCTTAAATCTAGTTTGTTGACTTGTTTTAATTTCATTCTCCCTGTAGCATAGACACAACCCAACCCAAAGCATTACATACATAATAGCTACTGCTATTAAAATGCTCACTCACAATAGGAAGATGCAAATGGTGACAAGACACGCTATATATTTTTCATACGCAAAATGAAGTAGTCACCATAAAAAAATAATTCAGGATGAAGCTAGTTAAATAAGCCAAAGAGAAAAGAGTCAAGACTCCTTGAGCAAGTTGCCTTGCAAAAACACGGTGCATAGGCCTGCAAGCCGCAATTAGCTTTCCAGAATACTAGCACTGCAAAAATATATCTCGCAGCAGAAGGGCAAAGGAAAAAAAAAAAAAAAGAAAAAAAAACAGGAAAGGACTCACACTGCAGTTAACTGGAACAGAGCTCAGAGCTCTGCAGGCCTCTCACTTGGACTGTGCTGTCTAATTCAATTGTATCTTTGGAATTATATCTCATTTACAAAGCAGTAATGAAGCTCTTCAGGCCAGACCCTCAGCTAAGAATGGGGGGTACTTGGTTGGCAGGCAGCAGGCTCTATTTAGGAAACAATTAGAGCTCTCTAAGTGTCTGCAGGGATCTGCTCTAGCCTTAACATGGATTAAAAGGCCCACTGGCAACAGTCACCGAGGAACTTCTTAGTTCAAAAAGATATGCAGAATATAGTGCCCCTTGCTCCTATTTACACGTCCTTGCTCCTGTCAGATCCTGGTGTTATGCCTCGCCGTACTGAACGCAGCATGTGCTTACAGGGCACGCTGCAGTTCAGCTCTGTGCTACTCGAGTACAAAATATATCAGTCCTTCTGCTTCTCAGATGAAGTCTCTGTAGCTGAGGGAGGTCGTCCGTGGCTGTACAAAACACCGGTTGCCTTTCAATTCCTAATCAATAGGCTATTTCTTAAGGTTCTCTATATCTTTTCATTGACATACTTATTGACTCTCTCCTTGAATGTAATGACCTTTATGGTCTTTATAATGACCTGTTAACTTAGGATTAAACATAGTACATATAGCAACCTCAGAATTTAAAATTAGCAAACTCGAGGCGTAGTCTTTTTTTGTTCCTTTCACTTCAGCATATTTTTTTTCCAAAACTAGCTATCTGCATAAAATTTTATGTACATTACATGCATACATATTAGCAAGAATTCAATATTCTTCCTTACATGAATTATTCGTTTTGTGTATCTTTTGGAATCCCTTGGATTCCATGACCTAATTGCTACAGGAAGTAATTCCAGAGCTTGGCATATTTCCAATGAAATTCATTACAATAAGCTACCCAAGAGATTTCATACTCTAAATTATGCAAGTTTCTTTCCTCAGATATATTTTAATTTAGGAAGATACTCAGTAGGTTCACCTTCTTCCATCTCACTGTAAATGCATCAAAACGTATCATGTGAGAGCTAATTTTCTTTAATATACTCCCTGGTACAATTTAGCTGCATTATACATAAAGCAGCAGTCATATCATATCAACTTCACATCGTATTAGACACTGCATTATGGCAGCTAAATTGATTACTGATGTAATTGAAGGCCAGTGATAGGAAAATAGTTAATCATTTAAAGGACTCATCAGCTTTATCTACCAAATTTCTTGCTTTAGCAGCATCATGCAAGTAATTTTCTTTCAGGGTATAGCATGTTGCCCATTTAAAACACTTCTTATTTTTGTCATCTTGATGGGCAATAAAATCCTACAGATTTACTAGAGGCAAGTCTTATTGTGCATTTCTGCATGCACACTGTGTGGGTTTTTTTTTCCCAGAACTGGATCAACAATTGCAAAAACAAACTTTAGCTGATTTCTAGCTTTTTATATTTCACCAAAAAGAGCCATAAAAATCTTTTCTTGCTGTTAAGAGTTGGGCAGATAAATCCATAGACATTTTGACATCATTTTCTCCTTTAAAGTCCTCTGTAATTTTCAGTCTTGCATGCTGCCCACTCCTTTTGTGGCAAAACTACAACCACAAAAATACTAACGTTCTGCTGCAGGTCATATTCAGCACTTTGTGTCTTGACACTGAGGTGCTGTTCAAAGTCTTTAAAGCTAATACACGAAACATGCTGAACAGTCTTTACCTCATAGCCTTTTTGAGACCTCCTCTATTCCTGTCAGACACTGTGGGACAAAGAACAACCCAGGACACTGCCTAGACTGACTTGTTTTTTTGACTCTAACCTTCGCAGGCCCAACCCACCAGACCCAGATTCAGGCGGCTGACTCATTTTCACAACACAAACCTCAGCAGTTTTGTCATTCACAGCTGTCTTCCATTCATATGACAAAGAAAATTTACTCTTCAGAGCTTTTTCTGAAACTATTAGATTCAAGTCTCATAATATGAATGTGTACACCCTTATGGTGGGCATGTGAGGTAACCCTGTTTCTCCCCATCCTCTCTTCCCTCAGCATACCCTCAATAGTAATAGTCACCTCCTCATTTTTTTCCAAGAAGTTCCACTCACTGCTGTTTTCCATGCTCTTATTTTTCCCTTTCTTTTAAGCTTCTGCACTAAAGTTTCTACTACTGCTTTCCTGCACATTTACATCTTAGAAACACAAGCTAGAGTTGCACCCCCTTGGCACATCTACCTGCTGAGAAACAGGACCAACTTCATTAAACTCTTCCCCACTTCCCTCATGGTAACAGAGGACTGTCCTGCTACTGCAGCACCCCACATTTCCTCTCGTCTAACCATGAGACGAGCCTGCTCCGTAACCCACACGAGTGGAGCTCCTTGCAGTTTATTAGGAGTCTTCCTTCCACAGGTTGTGGTGCTGCATAGCAGTCCACAAATGCAAGCAAAAGGAACATAAGGCTTACTTGGAGAAAAAAATGCATATATTGAGGTCCAATATATCTTGTGGTTCAGACTAAGAAAAAGTAGGTGTAGTATTATAACAAACTGAAGGCTTCTCTGGGCTACACAGGATTTATTTATTTATTTTAACTATCCCAGCTTAACTCCAGGCCTTTCCCAGAGAACCCAGAGAAGGCCTTCTATAGAACACAGCTCAGCTAAACCAAAAACTCTGTGCCTAGCATTGTCATTTATTGCTTTTTCTTCCCATTTATTTCAACCTTTTATACTGATTCTACATAAATATTCAGAGACCATACTTCTTTGGCTATTAGCATTCTGTTACAAGAATGCTGCATTAGAACTTCCTATTTTCTAGAAATGAAATCCACTGTAGAGCAAGACGGACAATGTTTGCATTCTCCAGGAGTGGTGCTACAGACATTCATTATGCAAAATAGGGATTAAATAGGCTATTTAGAAGAGATCAAGCTGCAGGAAGATGCAGATGGTTGATAGGAAATCATTTTCTAGTCAGAGCTGCATTTAAAAAAATAGATAAAGAGAGTGAAGGCAAGAGCTAACAGTGTTATGAATTAAAAATAAAATAAAGGAAGCAAAATATATCCTGGTTTAACAAGGAGAAATCCCAGATTGTACAATAAAACAAAATGATACTGCAATCTGGAATTGCAATACGAAAACTCTTCTGCTAGAAGGATCCCTTTGTGGCATAAGAGCTACGGGCAGTGGCCAGATAGAAATTCTGATGCTGGAACTGCAAACAAGATCCAGATGTCCGTGGCAATGGCCTCCCAGAAATTCACAGAGCTTCTGAACTTATTGTCTTTTCTGCATTTGAGCAGCTTCACTTTTTCTAATTCTACTACCTATTGATATAGACCTAAAATATAAGCAATTCTCAGTTACTAATATCATTGTGTCTTGCACTGCTATATGTCAAAAGAAATAGTTCATACGTAATAGCTCATGAACAATACCTGGTTTTATAGTGCGCAAAGCCACTTTGTGATCCTGTAATATATGTTCAATACAAAATCATACACCATACACACTGTGTTTATACATTCCTTTAGCACACAAGCATTGTAAATATACATAACAACTCTACTCTAAAAAACATATCCTAAAGTCATACCAGCTCAAGGACAGCCAACCTACGCCAGTCTAAGAAAAAGATTGTCCAGATGGTCCAACTACCTCAGTTTCATAAAGTTATGACTAATAAGACATTTTAATGGTAGAAAAGCCTTTGCTGGTAGTGATTACCAGTCATTCTACAGATAAAAATAAGAAATCATTCTCGTAATAAATCATAAGGGCCGCTCTAAATACAATAGCAGTATCTACTAATATGGACAGTCCATCTTAGAACTTCATAATCTATCTCAGCTCTAACTCCTCCACTTTCCCTTCTGTTCCCTTAGGTTTATTTTCATCACAGTTACAGAAATTTCATGCTGAGCTAGTCGGTTGATGATAGTTCCTTGTGTAAAGATCTTTGATTTTCCCCAAATAATTGCATTTACTAGACCTGTGAATCACATTAAAATATCCTTTCACTAGTATTCTAAGGCAGGGGAGAAACATAATTCCATATATGGAAACAATGTTTAGTCCCTAGAGTAAAGCAGCCTTTTGCAACACATCTTTCTGTATTTTTACTATTCAGATCAACAAAGGTATCCATGTACATTTTCTTTCTGAAAAGCAGCCAGTTTTACTTGAAACTGCAATAAAATTAATAAAATGAACCACATCTCCAACTTTGTTAAAAAAAAATAATTAAAACACCTTCAGAAAAGAGATGCATTGCAAGGTGAAGGGCTAGATTAACTACTTAAAGCAATCCATCAATCAGAAAGAAATAAAAGCTTTTATGCATAATAGATCACGTCTTTTAACTTTTGCTGAAAATAAGTTCTCATAGATTTCTATGAGATAGGCAAAGAAAGTGGTTTCTTTACATTGCTCAGTCCTGGACACGCTACAGAAAGAAGGCATGATCATACCTTACTTGCCCCAGCCACACTCCCTGTTCACCAAATGCGAACCCACCTCACTTGAGAAGCTGGGCAGCTGGAGAGGCACAGCTTAGACCCACACCAACACAGCGCGGGGCTGAAACAGTGCAGACTAGTTACTGCTTCACCAAAGCAGGACATGGGGCACATCCCTGGGTCCCCTCACTGCCTCTGCCGCTCATCCACTGCCAGGATACTGACAAGTCACTGCACCTCTGCCCTCTAAGATATTACCTGAATTTTCTGTTTGTTTGTCAGCTTCAGGAGAAAAAATTGCTCTCGTTGCATTTGTACAACACCCAGCAAAACACAACCCTGTCACACTAAGGGTGGCAGGACTATATTCAAGGACCACCACTTCAGCCCAACGTTGCTATTCGACACACATGGTTCCCATCCTGTCTTATTTTGCAGTAATAGTTACAGCTGATTAGTTTGCATACAAAACCACAGTTCATTTGGCACAGGAATTCCATACCTGGCTGCTTGTCAGTGCCTTGTGCAATATCATGAATCTGTTTTTCTGTTCATACTCACTGCAGCAAGTTGAATGACAATGAAGATGAGTTTATCTGGTATTTCTTACTTGCCTTTGCCCATTTGCTGTACACCTGATTGCTTCCTTCAGTGTTTTGCAGAGAAAAGCTGTCATTATTATTATTTTACCTTTCTACCATTCTAGAGATATCCAAGATTCTTACCCACTGTCCTTGGAAAAAATCCCATTGATTTAAAAATACATTGGAACTGGCCCCTGTGCAGGCTGAACACACCTGGCATGCCTAATGCCACAGTAACAGCACCCGCCACTCCTCCCATCCTTTAATTTGTCTCTTTTTAGACTCCAGTTTACCAAGTCTGCCCACAAAATGCTGACATTCACCCCTCTCCCTTTCACCTCAGAAATTTTGCTGCCTCTGACCACGCTGACAGCATGTGGCCATCCTACTTGTGCCCTGGTAGGCGCTCTGAACTCCACAGCAGTATCTCACACCCAGGACTGGTCAAGAAGCAATTCAGCCTCTAAGGTCCTGAACTGGCAGGAGGATCTCCCCACCTTGTGACACCCAACATTATCTGTGATTGATCTGTGACTGGCTCTTTTTAAACAGACATATATATTATTGCTCCAGTAGCTGTAGGTCATGTTTTTTTCTAAATGTGACACTAAACAACTGACAAACATGTAAACAGTTTTTCACATTATACAGTGTAATGAAACAATCTTCACCTCAGGACTTTCATTTTCCAAATCATTTGCAACTTTACAAAACCTGCTATTATGACTAGGAGAAATGCAGAACACATTCACCTTACTCTTCCTCTCCATAGGGACATCCGAAGGGACTAGCTTTTTAATTATCTAGCAAGACAGTCAGTAAAGAGTCTCAACTTCCTTAATAGGATCCCTAGGCTCTAAACTCATTATCATTTTGCTTTTTATCTTTAGGAATCGGTGATTTTAACTCCCCTCAGTGATTATAACACAACAGTGCAGCAAGCTTTAGAATGCTCTGGATTTAGATCCCTGTGCTCCTGTTACCACAAACACTGCAACACGTAGTGACTGTTAGGCGGCACCACACTGGGAAGCTCAATCTACTTGCTGCAGCAATCTTTAAATAGCATTAACTGCTCAAACACATACTAGAGCAGTGCTAGGGGGTTGGAAGGGATCCTCAACAGAATGCAGTAGATATTATTTGAGCCATCATATAATTGGCTTGTATTGTTCAAAACTCAAGATAAGGCAAGGTTGGCTGAAAAAGAGACAAAAAACATTTTTGAAACTGCTGGCTGAAACACAGCATTGGTCAACAATTTCAAAATAAAATTAAAAAAATCATTTAGAAGATGTTTACCTGATCAATGAAGTTGGAGTTGGTAGCTCTAGGTTCTATTGTTGTCTTTGTAGAATACAAAAAGACTATGCCTATATACTTCAGTCGCACCTTTGCAGAGCAAAGTGGAACAAAAATGATATTGGCTTGTATACTTAGATGCTGATACAGGATCTGGTCACTCTTGAAAAATCTCTCTCTTATTAGGTTCAATAGTCATTCTCCTAAATGACAACAAACAGAAATTCAATATAAAGTATTTTGAAGATCTGAAAGATTCTTTCCCAGTATGATAATTACTGTTGCAATTTCTGTTAATGACATCTAAGAACTGGAAGCAAGCAGTGGTGGAGGATTAAGTAATTATGGAGTATTAGATGCATTCGAAGAGCAGGGTCACAGAAAAAGAGAAGGAGAAAAGAACGAGCGTGCTGTGGGCTGCTCATCAGCCCGAAAGCTATAAAATATTCTCCTTTTTCACAGCTTGCTAGCTGTAAAGGACAGACTCCCAGTACAGATCAGCTCTTCTTCATTGTCCCTGTTGTCAACAGCTACAGCCTTTATGGGTAAGTAAAGCTCTTGTTAACCATAGATAGATGTGAGCTCTAATACATTATTCATTTTCTTCTCGTAAAGCAACGAGAAGTGTATTTGATGATAGAAATAAGAAACTAATTTAGGATTTTAAATATGAAAGGGTAATTATAGGATAAATGCATTACAATAGATGACCTGAAATGTGTGTCATATTTTAAACAATGCTTGACAGTCACATGCAAACAAAGCTTTAAATAATATACGGAAATTCTAAGGAGATAAGTGAAAATTAAAGCACTGGAAACTTATGAGCCTTAGTGAATTTAAACATTTTAAAGACACTAAAATTCTTTACTCTGCATTAACAGTACAACATACATCGAAGCAGCTGCCCACATATGGCTGTACATTCTTACTATGCTTTGTAAAGCACCATAGAAAATACTGGAGCTGCATTTAAACAGTCTGGCCTTTGAATATGCCTTCTTATTGACTCACCTAGTAGCCTACATACAGATGGAGTGCAAACCTTTTACTACATGTGTTCCATGTGAAAAAAGTGATGTTCATATTGGATTTGAAATATACTTTTGAGATTTTAATTTCCATTATTCTTCAGATCACTGAGACAGTAGGTAGCCAGGTCACAAGACTAAGCTTTCTGTCTTCATGCACATGATGGTACCTTGCTCCACAATTAGACCTCCTGACATCAGCTGAACTAATCTCTGTATTACTCAACATGTTTAAAGGTGAAATAATCTGTCTAAGTGGAGTCTGACAAGGAAGCAGCTGTTTAGAATTACATCACTAGGCAAGTAAATAATTATTCAAGAGAAGTCAAACCTCTTGGTAGTTTAGGGGCACTTATGAAAAGCAGATTAAAATTAAAAACTAGAAGCACCATAGTTCTTACACCAACAATATAAGAGATGAACAAAAAAAGTGGAACCGACCTGTATAACATAGGCATTTTGAGACTGCTTCTGGCCTAACCCAGGTCTAATTCAACAGAATTATTTCTGTAGGACTGGCTGCTCTTCTGATACAGCTGAAGACAGCAGATCTTTGCCTTGTATTAGGGCACTGTTTTCCTTCTGTTCCCACCTCTTCTATGCGTATCTGGTGTACTCAGCAAATAGCTCAGAGGAATGTTTGCAGTTTACATAGTTTTTACTCCTACCCGTATTGCTGCTCTTTACGGCATTGTTTCTGCTCCTCACGCATGAGCCCTTGAGATAAGAATAAACAAATAACAAATAGCAAAACATAAATTTATTGCCCGTTTGACAAATTCCATTTCAAAACAAATATTCATTTACGTAAAACACTAACAATTTAAGCAATTTTTACGCATAGCCTATGTTAGCTATATCATACTTCTGCAGTAAAACCATCCGTGACAGTATTACTAATTCCTTGTGTGTCTGGTTCTCAGCCTTCCCTAGCAACTTACTATACCCCATTTGCTTCTTCAACAGCATTAGACCTTATTAGATTAATGCCACAGGGAAATCACAAGGTTGTTGATTTTAATTCAAACTTTTCTTTTTTTTTTTTTTTCTTATAGATTTTTAAAACAGCATGTCAGAGGCACTTAATAAACTAGAGTCAAAGCTTGCTGCTTACCAGTACCTGAGGGAAATTCTGCCACTCTTCTTGAGTTAGGATCTAGACAAAGTCAATGAATTTATCCAGACCTGTACCAGCTGAGAGGGGGAAAGACCAGGTTCTGAACTAGCCAGTTGTTAGCAAACTCCTCCAAGTGTCTCAGCTTCATTTCAGCTGTGTGCACTTTATGCTTTGTGAAACACAGCTCCGACACTTGAGCAAAGACAGTGGCTGGCAGTAACACTTCACTGCCTGCGCTTTCATCTTTACTTTGTTGTTTCTGAACTCATTAACTGGTTTGTGCCACAGGTTTTGATATTCCAAAAAAACAACTGTTTTGGCTCTGTAACAACCCAGTGTTTTCATTCCCCATTCACTTAGAACTATGATCCCTGTGCTTTACATCCCTCTCCCATCACCATACATGCAAAACACTAACTTAAAATAGTGTTTCCTAGGAAGAGTTATCATTTTAGTATTCTAATATCAAAAAACAATTTGTGTTTTATGCTATTCTACTGAACACACAATTTAAAATAAAAGTTACTTTATTCAGTACTCAGTCCAACAAAACCAAAGGGACAGCATATTCCTTTCTGTAAAATGGTACAGGGATTTTGCTGGAGTGTTTTGTAAATCGGAGCGTAAAACTATTGCCCTCTCTAGACTGAAGATACTTGGGGCTAATCTGCTCAGCTTTACTCAAGGAACTCCAGAAGCTCCAAAGATGACTCCTTTCTTACCTCCATGTATGAGGGGATACAGTGTCAAAAAGCACCTGTTAACTAATTTTCTTCTGACTATGGTAGATGCTCCTTTAAAATACTTTAACTGTAACATGACAATAGAGAATTTAGCTAGATACCCTAAAAAAAAAAAAGTAAAAAAGGTAAAAAGAGAAAAAGTACCACCTACATAAACAGAAACCCAATAAGAAATGCTGAGAAATACAAATGCCTTTGGGAAAGACAGGTGGGATATGTCTTACAGAAATATTTAATGGATGAGATGTAGGTAAAGAGTTTTCACAAAGGGAATGGGAATACACATCCACTTAAGACTGAAAAAATAGCCACTGATCAGAAGAGAGAATATTTGTAAGAGGCTAAGAAGTATATAGATGAAAAAATAATTATATTGCTGAAATCAAGTTTGCAAAGGTGTTAGGACACCTGTTGCTGTTTTCTTACATATTTGGCTAAACACTTTTGCAAATATGATTCTTGTTGTCCAAGTGGTAACTATAAAAGTAATGGGTCATAGATGTCAGAAAGGCAAGGTATCAAAAAGCAGATTCTGCTGAGCAATCCAGAACTGGGAATAGAGCCCTAAAACATAGGTCATGTTACAGCAATATGTTACTGTATTAAGCACTGAGAGATCTTGTAGAGACACAATTTTTACGGAGTGTCAGCTCTCAAAATGACCTTCTTTTCACTATCAGATGTTTTACACTGCATAATGCAGCCAGAAACCTCAAGTAATTAATAAATAAATAACTAAATAAAACACAGAATCACCACCAACTAGGCACATCCACTGTGCAATGAGCTTTGAGGTCATCTTCCAAGGATGTTTTTCACATCCCTGTGAAGTGATATAATGGGGTTGAATTGCCTGTCAGTGCCAGATCAGCATCAAGTGCCACAAAAACTTCAGACAATATCCTCAGAAAAAAAGCTGCCAGAATATACACAAGTTCCTGATACAGTGAGTTATTGCAGAAACTACCTAACTCATAAGGAATCTGGGTAACTTCATGGTGAGCATCCTTACCTACTCAACAGTGCAAGATCCTTCTCTCAAGCAATTAGCAAGGACAAGGCAGTTGTAGGCAGACCATGAGTTGCAGACAGTTCTATCCATTTGAGAATTACAGTACTATCTTTTAATAAATTACTAGAAAAGCAAGGAAGAAAGTGTTTTCAATTATCACAAGGTAGCTTTACCCTTTACTCTCTTAATTCTGTGTGATAATGCCCACGGCAAATAGGATATGTCACATACAAGCAGAACATAGAGATGCCCGGGCATTTGTATTTGCCCAGCTTTTGCATTTGCTGTTAGCCTCTCCTGTTGAGACCCACTGCTCCAGCCACGCCATGTGGCTGGGTTTTCCACTCTGCCTAGCCCTGCTCTCTAGGCAGTACACGGTCATGCTCTCTTCACTGCAGCAACATGTTCTGGCTTTAGCTGTGCATCGTCATGCTCCAACAATAGCTGCATGCCAACCAATACCTCCACAGCCAAGCAAGTGGTGTTCCAAGCAGCCCCTGTTCCTAACCGGATTACACGGCAACGCTGGGCCAGGGAAGAAATGGCACATCTTCCTCGCGTCTACCCCTGGCACACAGGTTGCGGTGTGAACACCACCGGTCTCTTGTATAGTAATGTCTTCAACATCCATCTACACTCCAAACAGACTGTTTAGTGCAAATATTTGAGAGCTGAGGGCTCTTTTTTTTTTTTTTTTTTTTTTTGGAGGCAGGGTGGAAGTGGTGGTTGTTTTTTCCCACCCACAGCTGCTCTTTTGGCTAAGCAAGCCTCTTGGAAGAGTCGTGAGCCAAAGGAAATTAGTGTTTTCTATGCTACGGAGTCTAATTGGTTTTTCCTCCACCGACAGCTCTTCAAGCTAAATTTAGGGAGCCAGAGAAAATTAGACCGAATGTTATTTGGCTGAGACTATGGCCTGCTTTCCATACACTTCCTTTGCTTTGTGCTGCACAACTAGCAAATAGGAACAAACACCAAGCCTGCAATCTAAAAGATAGTTACTATATATCCTATTAATGAAGCTATGTGATCAAGGCTACCTGTAGAGACCAACACGGTGCATAAGAAATACAGAAAACCAGGTATTCAGTGAGGAAGTGACAGACAGCTGAGATCCTATTCATTCACATGTACAAAAATCAGTCAATTTATGCCCAGCTGTCACAGTTTGTCCCATTACTTATCTACTCCCCCTGCTCCAGAGTCAGCACACAGCTTTGCCAGTTCTAGCACTTCGTCCCTATGTTTCACAATAACTGATGAAACCAGCACCTCCTGGAATCACGCAGCTACGCAAGAAGTTGAACTGCGATTTAAACCAGCTTATCATTGGGAAACTTGTTGGAAAACAAAGGAAAAACACAATACATTGTTGTTCATGCAGAAAAAAATTAGGTGCATTACTCATTTTTAAGCATAGTGTATTTGTAGCTATTCCTGCACGTCTGTCTTGTAAAAATGCATGCTGCTGTTTCCATACTTATTTGTGTAGGAAATTAAAACAGGGAGCTCAGGCTCCAGTGTTAATCTACCATGCTAGACCACATCAAATAAACCCCGTTCTCTATTGGGCACATAAAAAAGGATGCATACTTGTACACAAAGTCGCAGAGACATTCATTTTCTTAAAGTGAAATTTATTCTTATGCACCATCCCTCAATACAAGAATAAAGCTAGTAGAATAAGACTAAGCAGCTTTTCATATTACGGGTCATCTCTCAAGCACATATGTTCTCTCTGACTGCACTCGTCTGGCTTTTGTCCGACTTATCCCCCTGACCTATTTCAGGTTATGCTAAGACAGTCGTATCTTCCTCTGGTCTGTTTTCAGTCTGGGTTCTGCAGTCTTTCTTCCTTAGGAGCCTACAGGACACAGCATCAGTCATAGACTAGTAGCACCTGCACCATGGTTAGCTTTTTTTTCCCCCTTGCCTTTTATCACTAGTGATGATATCAATTTCTGTTAACACCAGGAATGTGCAGGGGTTTTACCACCCCAAACCTGAAGTTAACTATGAGTTATCACCTTCTTATCATTCACATAGAAATTTCTTACAGATATAAAAAAAGGACTCTTGTTCATGTACTTAGTTTTGTATCAGTCACAGCACTGTGAAATTCTGTTCTTCAACCAGGTAATTTCCACTCAAAAAAGTAGCATTTCTAGAGCTCCACTAACTAGCTGTTAATATTTCCAAGTTCTTTACTCATTTATGTTACATTTTTAAGCGAGTACTATGCCTACATCATGGAGGGGCAATCCTGCTAGTAAAGTGCCTTGAAGATAACCTCCCCGGTGCCCATTTGTCCTGACACAAGACTGGAGTAAAGAGTCAAAGGAAAATGAAGAGTGCGGGTCAAAGAGCAGATGAACTATAAGAAGCTCTACAGAAATAGAGGCTAAGTGGTAGTAATCTGCTCCCTGCCCCCTCACAATGCTCTTCTGTCTACTGGGTAGTGTTTAATCTTCAGAAATCCAACATGCTGTATTCAGCCACAGCAAGCATATGCTGACCCACTCGTGTTCTTTGGCTATTTTCTTTTTCCACGTTTTGCTAGGTGCTCCTATTATTCTCCACTTCAATGTTTGACGAAAGGTACTGGGGGGCAAGGGGGAGCGGGATGGAGTTTAATGTGACACATATGGCACCGAGTCAAGGAAAGAGCATTTGTGGCTGTCCTGGCTATCTGAGAATTATAGAATTTCTAGACATAGATTATATAAAATATTCTGTAATTAGTAGAGGACATTAACTACCAGCCAATCAAGCTTAAACTCCTGCTTTCATCCTCCCTGCACCCTGCAGCTCAAGCTGAACAGCAGAAAATATTTCCTTACCCCCAGAGTAGTAAAAAGTTCAAGTGAATCCTAATAGATCACAAGCAAGGAACGGTGCTCTGAAGAGTTCCCAGTCAGTACGATACAGAAGGGCTACAAAATGTCTAAATGCCTGTATACAGTCATTTCACTATTAATAGTGAGAATGCTTAGAGATATTCATGACCAAAAGGAAAAAATATTAGGCAGAACATGAAGAAAGGAATATTGAGTGGAATAGTGCTCTTTTCAGCTTCAGAGAGTAAAAGGAAACCTTGACATCTTTCAGACAATGAAAGGTACATGCCTAATGTGCATAAATCTACTTTTTTGGCAAATTCTCTATAGCTACAGAACATAAAACACTTTAAAAAGAAACAAGAATTTAAAAAGTCAGCTAAGTTGTTTGTAATTATATCCCTCTCATACTTAGAATATTGGTTTTAAATTCTCTCCCTAACTTGGAAGTCCATGGAAGAGTCTTCTGCAATATATTAAGGTACACAACAGAAGAATAAGTTCAGCATGTGCAGTTACTGAAGGAAAGGGCCAATATTTAAACAGACACACATGGTTTGATATCCTGCTGGAGTAAGTTGCGTCGAGCCCTTCAAATTCACCAAATCTGGTTCTTACACTTCTACTGGGTAGGGTAGGCAGATTTATTTGGTGACCTCTTTTTCCAAATTAATAATCCAGCTCAAAAAAAGAAATAGTTTTGCTTTGACTCCAGAGATCACTAGGTTGAGTCACTCTGCACATATCAATGAAAGAGTAAAATGAGAACTTTCCAAGCCCCAGAGTCTGTTTTCCTGCTTACAGTGTCAATTACTGAACCTGATCAATAATTTTCTGTTGAAAAATGCTGATTTAAGAGAAAAAATATGGCATGAGAACACGCTTATTCTGCTGAAATTCTGCTGGGCGAGCGGGCGGGCAGGCACGCTGGTTGACCAGCTGGCCGGCTCGGCTGCCTGCTTTCCAGCCTGCCTGCCAGGCGGCCCCTTCTGCCAACTGGGAAACCGGCAGATTTGCAAGAAACTGAAACAAATTGTTCTGTTTTGCCTGAAGTTCCAGGATGTCAACATTCTGTTCCAGCATGCAATGAAACAAACTGTCAACAACCCCGATTTTTCTACAAAACAGAAATACCCTTTTCGGGCCAATTCTAGTCACGGTCTGCATGTGTGCTGTTCTAACTGCCTCTCCACGAAACAACTGTGTTTTACAGCATCTTCTTTATAATTCCACTTCACATGCAAGGACTGAAAGACAAAGAGTATTGAGCAATCGGTCCTATGCTGATTAAACTATTTCAGCTTACAACATGAGAAATTTCTGAGCAATAGTTTTGAAAATATGGTTCAGTATTTTAAGTGCGCTGCAGTTGAACAGAGACTTTTACAAGACTTGCATAAAAACAGCTTGATCAGCTAACTGGTTGATTTTGCTGCTTATCATACTAATTTCACGACACAATAGACTAACCAGATGGGATATTTTCAAGGACTTTGACTGCCATCACACACATGGCGTTATTCAACGGATCCACTCCCCAGAGAAATAACAAACCACCTGAATTTCTAATTAGCACTACACCAACTGAGTGATCCAACTTAGGTAGGCTGTAGTCACTGCTATTTGTACAATCTCCTCCCATTTAAGAGATTCTACTGACTTTTGTTTTTAAATACATCTAAACCATGTCACAAGGGTAGCCGAAAATATCAAAACTGCCCTGAGCAGGGGAATGGCATACTAGAGATTAAATGAATTACCACACACATTTGAGGTCTTGATTCAAAATATCTGAGTATTCTGAAGATGGTAACTTCTCTAACAAAAACATAAGACTGCCATTGTTCATAAATACGATTTTTTCTCTTAAACAAAACACATTTTTTTTCTCAGAGGACAATAACAGTCTTTAATAACACTGACCCTCTTTTAAACTGCTCAAGATACTACTTCCTCTGAAGTCTGTTCCTGCATATACTAAGTTCTACTATATTTCTAATTAAAAAAAAATTACTAATGGACACATTAAGGAGAGAGAAAAATACTGAATCCATCAAACAAGAAACAATAAATTATTAATCCTAGGCAAGCATTGAGATGTTTCTAGGCCATGACTCATCTTTTTCAAGGTAACAACTTATGGGATAGAAGTGTTCCACAATACTACAGTTCTGATAACTTTTTACACTATGTCCTACTGTCAGTACTCAGTTCAGTTATTGGTTTCCCAGGGTGTGCATGTACATATGTAATTTCTTAGATTAATTTTAGCCACACTAGGTCTTTTCTTTTTCAGGGAGGAGCTGCAGTAACCTTCAGCTTAAAAGGGCAGAAGATGGGTTTAAAACAAATCAGTAGAATAAATGGCAATGAATTACGTGAACTGTATAGTATTCCCCAGAGTTTAAAAGGGATTCAAAAATGAAACACCAAATAATGAACTGATGCACAAAATACCATTTAATCAACTACAGAATTAATAGATCAGAAAGCAGTACAAATGGTGCAGATTCATAAAAGCTTTTACAGAAAACTCCAGAAATTAGTCTGATCTCTTCACATGGTAAAATTGGATAGAATTTGACTTCTGTAGAGGGAAGTGGTGCTTGATTTTTCTATCCTTCTCTTTTCCCCCTCCCAAAACTATGTATTTTTAAGGAAATTGTAATATTATGAATAAAGGAGATATAGTTAATAGGGCACTTTGGATTTCCAGAAAGCATTCAATAAAATGAATCTTCAAAGCTATCTTGGGATAACAGAGATGATTATCTGGTGATGAAGGCTGAAGGGCAGAATAAAATGAATTATCTTTGTTGGAACCTGCATCATTCAATATATTAAAACAACCTGGAAACAGTGTAAAGATGAAAAGTTTACTGATTGTGTTCAAAATTAAAAACATCTGTAGAAAGTTGCAGAAAGATATGATAATACCATATGACTAGGATTATATCCTTCAAATTTCACCACCATTACTTTATGTTAATTTCTATTTCCAGAAAATTTTATCTCTGCATGTTTATGGCTGTACAAAAACTATGTGTTGTCTAAGCAGACCAAACACCCACTTTTGGAGAAAATTCATAATGTAACAAGATTTGAAGTCTTCAGAAGATGGGATTATGGTCCACCATTGTCACTGGAAAGAAATACCAAAAGTCTTAAGTATTTTTCATATTGTCTCAACACTGTTTTCTATCCCATTCTGTTTAGAGACCCTGAGCCAACACCTGGAGTGCCTCAGACGCTATGCAGGGGACACAGATGCTGAAGAGAAGATCCTTGAAAGTCTAAACGGGATTCTCCTGTCTCTTGCTCAAGATAGCTAAGTATCCCTCCACACTGCTTTCTAACCACCATTTACACAACCCAGAAGTATTCCCTGGTGCTTTTCATCTATCATGAGAATAAATATCAAAACAAGTGATCATTGCTGGAACTACCAAAATCCACAGCCTTTTTTTGTGGTCTTATTTTTTTCTTTGCATACTCTCAAATCAAGTAGACAAGGAAAATCTTTCCTTTTTACTCTAAAGGATCAATTCAAAAATCAGTCTCCTGGGAGTCTAAACATTAAGAGTACTGGTAGCAAAAACCATCTGTTGTTGACTTCACCTTGCTTTCCACTTTTTAACCCAGAGTTAACTTATTAGTGCTGTTCCATAGATTTATGCAAAAAAAAAAAACTGGTCATTCTGCTCAAGTCCCAGAGCCCTTTCAGCATTTCAGACATTTTATTTGCAAAAGCAAACTTAGCATTTGAGAGAAGAATAAAAAGGTCCATAAAGGGCACATTGTTTGCTAATCGAGAATCTGCTTAGCCTTTATTGAGGCAGCAATAGCTCATTTCACCTGGCAGCATTCTCCTGGCAGCAGTTATCTCTTCTCCAGGGCACAGGGACTTACTCAGCTGCCATAGTGATGTGAGTATGTGGGCACAGCAGTGTGCTTTACACAGCACACAGGCATACTTCATAGCTCTGGAAGAGTTTTAAAACACAATAAGACATTAACAGTTCTAAATCACTTCAGAGGTAAATATTTCAGACCACAAGATCCGAGTTTTCAGACTTTTACAACTCCTTTTGGTCATAATACTTAAGCCAGAAAAAACTGAATTATTTTAAGAGGTCTTCAATGATATCCAAGAACCCAAGTACACTAGGTGAACTATATTTACTATTTGTTAGCACACAAAGGTTGTAAAACTATGGTTGTAGTTAGACAAACGATGGCGATATATTTTAGTCTTTTTTTTTTTTTTTAATGCATGATAGACATACCTGCAGATGTATTCAGCATTCTAGGCCAAGAAAAACAAGGCACCTTGTATAAGCAAACAGATACAGTGTTGTGAGAAAATCTACATCCACTAAATGAGCATTTTAGTACCAAATGAAGCAAACAAAATGCTATACAGCTTGACAACTACAGTAATGTCAACTTTCACATATAAAACAAGATCTCAGCCTTTTTTTTTTGCTTAACAACAACCTTTTCCCGTATCATTAGTGCATGGCGCTACAGTATTTCCATATGTGTTTTCTAAAAGATGTCTTTGCACCAATACTCCAGCACCCCATATTTAAGCGTGAGTAAATATCAATATTCAATAAACAATATTCATTACTTGAGACTAACCAGTTGAAAGCAAAATAATTGAATCATGTACATATCAGTGCTCAGACTACTGCATTAGTAGGTCTGGGTTGTTTACTAGTTACAGTCGCATCATGTGCGTAGTCAGAGTCAAAGCAAAACAATGAGCTGTATGGAAATGGCTGGCAGTGTAGTTTCATAAAGTACCGTGTGCTGCAGTTTTCATACAGCGATGTCTATTTGTCACCAGTTAAGCAGAAAAAAAAATCACTATCACCTCAGAGATGAATCTCTTGCTTTGGAAGCAGGTAAAACAGGGGTGTCTGCTTGCTTGGTTATCCTGTTTGCTACCTGCAATATCAGAGATATTCCTGTTCTTACACCAAGGAAGTCAACCAATCATTTCACGACTGAAAGTGTCCGTAAGCAATTTAGATGAGTCACATGCAGACAGCAAAAGGGGGAAAACCCAGTTATTTTCACTGTTTAGAGTCTGGGCTTTCTTTCTCCATCAGCCAGAGAGCAACTAACAACTGGTACTTATAGCTCCGGTGAGAAAGTCCTTAAGATTTCTGCACATTTCCTCTACAATGGCAAAAACCTGCGTTTATTCAAATCTCCTGGCAGATGGTAATTTACTACCTTATAAGGCCAATTAGTTATGTTTCTGATGGAAAAAAAAGCTAAGGGAATTGACTGGTCTAATTACTAATCTAATAAAAGATATTGTGCCTACCTATAAATTAATTGCTAGACCATACATCAGGAACAGAATGTTAATCCCTCACTTGCCATGCCTCATGCAATCTTCCTTTTATTGTCAGAGAAGATGAAACTTTTTTCCTCTTTGCTTTGTCACTTGTGCTTTAATTCAGCATGAATTAGCCAGAATAATCACCTGCATATACACTTGCTGCAAAATAAGAGTGTTCCCATATATTTTCACTGAGACAGCCTTTAAGTACATTGTTAAATGAGGACCTTGGATCCCAAAGATACACAGGGAGAACACCACTGAAGCAAACTAACATACGTAAACAAACAGTTGCAAACCTATTGCTGACATTGTTAACACTCTTATCATTACAGAGCAGAGATGCTTCAGCCTACTCAGAGAGAGTGGGATTTTCCTAACTTTGGCACAAATCCTGAAAGGCAATCCACGCTGTGCAGTGAGAGCCGCCCAGGTGCTTTCAGAGATAGCCAAGAATGGTACGTTGCATTAAAGCATTACTACAAGGCATGTTACGGCACATTGCCTCTGTTTCCAATCTGGAGTTTTGTTTCACGGCTATCAATTTTGGGCATGCAATTGCAATTTATTTTTTGATATCATTATGGTCAAAACTCAACAGTTTCTCTCCTCTATCCGCACAGAGGAAATGAAGAAGCCATGTCTTGAAGCAGATTTGGTTCTAACTTTGATACCTTTCCTGGAAAGCACTGACCAAGAAATGTTGCTTCATGCTGGGAGAGCTATTGGCCGTATCTGTTACGACAATCGTAAGTACCTAGCAGAAAGATTCCTGGCTGTAGGGCATTATTGTATAAGACAATATTATGAAAAACTCCACAGACTGAAATTTTTGATGAGACCTGAACCCACAATGCCCGTCAATCTCCAGTTAGTTATATCAATTACACAGGTCAACTGCCAGGCTGAATGCATCTCAAACACCACCAAACTATGAGCTTTCTCACTATATTTTTGACTTCAAGGCAACACATCTTTCTCAGAATGGATACAATTCTCCTGCTTTCCAAACTCAGGAATAGCAGAGCTTGACAGATTTCAAACAGTCAGCTTTGCCAGAAATGCATTGGGCTAAAATCCTGGAGAGTTTATCTTCTTTCAAAGTAATAACAGTATCTATAAGAGCAAAATGTTTTTAAAAATCCATGCCAGGATTAAAAAAAAAAGCCACCACACTCCACCAGACACAACAGAGATACTGTCTTAGTTCTTCTCTAAGGATTATTGCTTGCAAATAGGAAATCGCTCTTCTCCAGACTTTGGGGTAAACCAGCTTGCCAACCAGTCTTCACAAGAGATACCCCTCTTCTTTTACTTGGCCATCAAAATATATATATGAAAACTTCTAAATCCCAGACTAATGCAAAAGTATAGATTTTACCAACTTGTTGCAAATTAGACGGATGTATTTGCTGAGGGATACAGGGCTTATGCCATTACTACACATCAATCCTCCTTCAGCATATGGCCATGTCAGAGCACAGGCCAGCAGAGATTTGACAAGATGACTGTGACTAAGGTTTGATAAAAACAGCAGCAGCAGCAATAAAGATACTATATAAAAATAACTTTAGTACTTTCCTAATTAAATTGCACTTATACATCCTACAATAGCACCTGAACAATCTTCCTAGTGTCTTTCTTGCTTGCTGTCAGTCTGAGCCGCAGTCAAGACACCATCAGAAGCATCATAATACTCTTACTGTTAATAACCCTCACTGACAAACTCTACATTCATAGCTCTTAGCATTCTCAGAATGATTGCAGATTTTAGGCTTCATGCATTTTAAAACAAATCTACAAAATGGTGTTTTCTCATTAGTTCTGCAACTGGATGGAGATAACCTGAAGAACAGTACATACAATTAGGACCAAATTTTTCATTTTGGCTTACTGTACTTCATTGACTTCATGTGATTTACACTGGTATCCAGCTGTTTGAGGATCTCACTCTGGCTGTAAAGATGCCAGACATACTGAATTCAAGCACTCATATATCCTAGAAACTACTGGCTTTTGGAGCAAAGAACTTGAAAAGACTGAAAGATGATAATTCTCATAGAGCTTTAAAATAGGCTACCTCCTGAGACCATCTGATAATAGTGAAGGTACAGGAAAAGCTTCTTATTTGAAAGACTTCAGGGAAAGAGGAAAACCAGCCAAAATGGAAAAAAAAAACCCAAAAAAACAAATAAACAAACAAATAAGATACACACACAAACCCCCAAAACGTACAAAAACAAAGCTCAACTCCCTCCCCTAAAAAATCCCTCAACTTCCCCCTAACCCCTCAAAAACCTCCCACCAAACCTCTCAAAAACTCTCCAAAACCAAAAATCCCCCCAAAACAAAACAAACCAACCTCTTGAGCCCTCAGAGCAGAACACCAGACTCTGCTTTATTAGGGGTTCCAGTTCCATTCTTCTCTCTGCCCTTCAGGTCAAAAAACACCATAGGATAATAAGGCTACTACTTGTACTACTGAGATGCTCGTTCCATTGGCCTTATATTTACAATGATTTAACTACCCAAATCAAAGCAGAATTATAAGAATAGAATTCTTAAACCTCTTAAGTGATAAAAACCAAAACTCTAGTCTAAATCTAGATTTCCTGTGCACACACCCAGCTTCAGAACACACATTAGCCTGAACACAAAACTGCAGAATTGTGAGAATGAGGCAGACTGTCTTGCTGAACTCACCTCAGCTGTTCCCTTTTACTGATTTAATTGGTCCCATCCAAACACCTTTAACCTCTCTGCCTGCTGTTACCAGGGCACCTTCAGGAAGAGCTGGTGAAGGTGGGAGTTATCACATCCCTAGTCCGAATATTAACTGACTATGCAGAGAGTGAACCGCTTGTCCATGTTGACCTGCTGGCTTTATGCAATCTTGCAGACCTTGGTAAGTAAATGGTTTTATATCTTACAGCAAAATGTTATTTTCACTCTGCTGTTATCCTTTCATGCACATACAGAATGCCCACAGACATTTTTATAGAGCTAATGTGCAGTCATGGAATAGTCACAGAAACTACCACCATACTTTGCATAAGGCTTTATTCTACAGGCTAATCTATTGCCCCATACTTTATGGGGGAGAGGTAGGGAAGGGGGTACACTATCACATTTGTTACCTTCCAGCCAGCTCCATCCTCTGTAGATTTCTTATATTACTGAATAACCACTTGCTATCCAAATTTTATTCATTTTCTGCTATACAGCAGTGAGCTTTAAAAAATGTGTTTATCAAGATGTATCTTGCAGATGTTTATAATCCCAGCTAGATTAGAACAATCTTAGACAGAACCATCTAATTAATCAAAGCAGAAAATATACTAGTACAGCAAACGTGCACGTGACATGCCCTTTTGATAAACAAAATGATCATACTGTGGATGAATTTACAAGAGTCAATGGAATTAAGCCAATATTAATTTGACATTTACTATAGCATCATAGCTAGAAGAATTACATTAAAATGTGTTAAAGAAAAGAGGAATTCAAATACAGAAACATTCTAAATCTTTATATCATATACAGATACAGCAAAGGAAGCTCTAAGCAAGACAAAGGTGGCTGAACAGTTGGTGAAGCAATTGAGAAGAGCAGAGAGCCATGAGAGGTTAGAAATTGTCTTTGAGATCCTTCAGGCACTTGCAGAAAATGGTAAGGCTTCTGTCAACTTCTGAGGACAAGGGGAGAGAGGGCACTAGTACTTAGTTTAAGGTGAACATTTTAATTTTGATGTGAAATCCCATTAATGGAACCAGCAACCCCTTCGGGGGAAAAAAAAACACCCCAAGAACATATGAAATCCTGGTCTGTTTAAGACTTACAAATTTATCAGAGAAGGCAACAAAGAAAGGAGAGAAGAGAAGAGCATTTTAATTATTTTCTTGGATCTGTGACATGGCAGATCTATCAGATTCTTGCTGAGCTCAAGAATATGAGTTTGAAACAAAAGCAGTGGCAGACCAGTTTTTATTTGAACAAAATAATTTGACAATCATGTATCAGAAGATGCCTAGCATAGCAAACACTGACGAGAACCCTTCAAGAAAAGCAACACAACCCATCCAATTTTCAAAGTATGAAAACTTATGACTGGCAATACAAGAAATAACAAAGATCAGTGCAGAAGTTTTACTTGTTATGCTGGGGGTATTTTCCTAATAGCAATGTTTGTTACAAATAAAACAGAAAAAAAAAAAAAACAAAAACAAATAAAGAAGAAAATCACAGCTGGAAAGAAATCGTCTTAAATTCAAGGATTTAGCTTCCTAGTTTAAAACATTTTGGCAAGGACCAAAGAAGCCGTTAGTGAGCTCTTACTGTGATCTCCACAGATGCTTTGAAAGTACAGTTGGTGGAGGCTGGTGTGCAAGAGGTGCTCTCTGAGATCCTGCTGAGGCTCCAGGGTAGTTCACAAGCTGAAGACACATGCATTGTGAAGGCTGCCTCAGATCTCATTGTCTCTCTGCTTCTTGGAGGTAAAATATATATATATATNTATACACACACACACACACACACACATATATATATATATATATATATATATATATATATATATATATATGACAGGCCAGATAAAGAATGAACAAAAAATTCCTTTGATAGAGGAGTTGCTATCCACTCCATTGCTTTCATTTCCTTAATAGGAACACACCTGCAACTTGTTTCATAATAATCCTTAAGGGATTATGTGCAAAATAATCCTTAAGGGATTATCTCCTCCTCAGACATTGCATTTTTTCATTTACTGTAAAAACACAGTGCTCATGTTGCCATGTTTTCCTTCAAGCATACACACACATTGCCTCAGGCAATCTAATACACCCGTGATTGCTCCTGTGCAGAAAATATACGTAGGTGCAAAAGCTTCATACTATTGTAGCTGTACCTACAGTTGAGTCAGTGCAGACCCAACTTGAATAACTATTTTCAGCACTAGCTTAAATGCCAGTTTTAAAATTAAAAGCTAATTTATAAATTAAATAGAAAAGTTTACACGGTATTTGACTTACACATTCTTCTTTACTTGCTATTCCAAACCTACGTACATACTTCAAGAAATTGGATTAATAGATGAAATAAGAATCTTCTTGTAAATTGTCCTTCAATCTATTATAAAGAGCACTATCCTTCCCGAGGGGACACACTGCTCTTCTAGGTCTCTAGCTTGCTTATTCTCTAGTGTTATTCCTGAAATATGTCTAAAAAAGGCCAAAAATCTTCAAAAGTAACTTAGTTAGGCTGATGCTGCTATTATATTTGAACAATACAGAATAAAGCTTCAAGAATTGAACGTTTACATCTCAAAACAATTGACAGCTTAAAGGTCTTAATTATTACAGCAACAATCCTTAAGTTCCATCATTGATTGGAATTTCCCCAACAAAGAAACAGAACAGTTCACTATTTGGGGCCACAATTATAAACAGAAATGATACGTACTTCTCACATTCTCTCCACTTAGACAGCCAAAGATAGGTCCATGTAGAAGAATTTTGCTAAGGAATTTGGTGTTATCCACCAGAAATTTCGTACCTGGCTTGCATCCAAACTACAGAGACAGAAAAAAATGACTACTGCTAGTTTCAGCAGAAATAGTAAGATTGTTTATTCGCTACCACCCAAGCTGGATGAGCGCATAGCACTGCTAGGTTTCTTTGCTCTGTTGCCTCTGAAACAAAAACTCTGTTGCTTTTTTGTAGACCAGAGACTCGCATAGCTCTAAGTAAGGCAGGCTATGAATACCAAAGAAATCTGTGGGGTTTGTCAAAAATGGGACAAGTTGGCTATACAAGCTTTCATGCTTCATTTTGCCTAGTTCATGCATATTGGAAATAAGACTCCAGAAATGTTTCACGTCAAATATATTTGCTATAAACACTAACTTCTCTGGCATCCCACAGATCCTTTCTACACTTCCATTCTTCATTAAAGAACTACCTAGCTCAATCTGCCACTGCGCATCACAGCTCTACAAAGGCCACAGAAATGTTCTGTGCCTTTAAACTTATTATCTGCAATTTATTCAACCGAACAGCTTGCTTTGTCACTCGCTATTCTCCTTTTACCTCTCCCACAACCCCATTAGATATTTCATAGAACAGAATAAACTCTTTTAGATCCCAGTATGTGCCACTGATATATGCACAGCCTTTAATCTAAGAAAAGAAATCCTATGGAAATCTGATGTCAGCATCAAATGACTTCCGAGACAGTAAAAAGATGACAGCTTTTGCAGCTAGGAAAGTGGCTTTTCCTAGCAGGCTTTTAACTACAAGTCATTAAATTGAAGGTTCTGCTGCTATCCAAGTAAAAATCCATTGGAGAGAGAACCAATTTGGAGCTCTGTGGCAATCAAAGCAAGGCAGCCGCTAATGGATTCTGGCCATTTACACATTACTAGAAGAGGGGAAAAAACAGTTCTGCCATTCTTTGGCTTGAAAGGAGGGGAAGAGAGAGAAATTAAGTTCAATTAAGGTTAGACTAAACTAAGATCAAAGTATTTTGCCTGTAGAATTCTGTCCCAGGATAACCTATTCCTCGAGAGAACTAGATAGCTTTATATATTCTGATATAATAAATAAGCAAAAACATCGCCTCCAGAAATCACACACATAAGTGTAAATCAAAAGACTCTTGCATGAGTAAAATTTGAACTATTGCGGACTGACAGTTTTCTCACAAAAATATCCTTTTTTAAGCAACTGACAAATTCTTATTTAGGATAAGTTGTAACACTAAAAATATTGTAAAATATGTAAAAATATTACTAGATGAAATGCAAAAGCAGTAAAAGAGCTAACAGATAAAAATGGTAGCATTAGTCAAAAGGGAATGTGGAAGAGTTTCTAAATCTCTGGGATAGAAATAACATTCAAATCAGCACAGTTTTTAACATCTATTAAATACGGCCATTCATATTTAAGTGATATATGCACAAGTCATTAGAAATCTATCAATCTTCACACAGCTAGTACCATATAAAGTTACTTCTGTTTGGATTCTGTATTGGTATATGCCTGTGTAGTTCCACAGACAATTGTTTGCTCCAGCTGAAGATGTGGTCTCCCTACACAGTTTTCACATCTTTTGCCATGTTATAATAAACAGCATTTAAGCCGCAAGAATAGAGCGCCGACAGAATGTTAAACGGTGTCAGGAAGATTCTCTTGAGATGTAGTAAACCAAATGAGACAATATATTCACCAAATGGCAACTTTAAAACTCTTTATTCCAGAAAGTTGGAGGCTGTAATAGAGGCTTTTCTTCCACTATTGAGGAGAGCATATTTTCTCTCAGAGAGCAGTAAGGACTCTCTGACAACAACAGTAATCATCTCTGCAGAGCAAGATCTCAGAGGGAAAGGGACACACACACACAAAATAACCAGGACTCCAGAGACACCTCATTTCAGGAAGTGGGCTCATCAGAACAGGCAGAAAAAAATCTAGGTGATTGTTTTGGCAATTAGTTAATGAGAAACAGTTCTACTATCAAATAAGTAAAAGCTGTACAAAATTAGTAATATCAGACTCACCATCACTAGATCAGATCTTCAGTCTTGCAGTGATCTCTTGGGCCAGTAAAAGAGCAGACCTGGAGAATTAAGCCAACCCTGTGGAGAAATCGAAAATCCTACCAGTATTCTAGCATGCGTATGGTCAAAAATACAGTAGTGTTGAGGAGGAAATTGTCGGAAGATAAGGCTTTGAATTTGTCTCAGTCTGGCCCTGGAAAGTTGTCTGAAACTTTATTAGAGGATATATCTCCATCGGTACACAGGTGGCTGGCATCCACTTTTCTCTCTAGAGTGTTGAAATTTGTTAAGGCCAGAGCTACAGTATCATTCCTGTGAGAAATAGCCAAGGCAAAGGTTCCCTACACTCTGGGTTCGCATGCCTAATTTCTGTCACTGTGCTTTCATTCCACCTCCTCTCCCACCTGCATGCCTCCTCCTCTTCCTTCAGATGGCAACTGTGTACGAATGGTACAGGTGGGAGTCATACACCAGCTTCTGGACCTTCTGGAGAAGCACGTGGAGAGCGCGGATGTCTCCGTTCAACACGCTGCCCTCAGCGCACTTCGAAACCTTGCTATTCCAGGTACAGAGCCGGAGGACACAACTTACTGTGAACCTTTGTAAAGACGGGACATGCAGCTAGGCACAGCTCTGTCCAAGTCACCAGTTCCTGTCCCCTGTACTCTGAGGGAGAATTGACCTTTTTCCTCCTGCAGAAACATATGCACTTGAATTATTCATCAGGACTTCTCAACTACATAAAGAATCTAAATATCATACAGTGTGATGTAACTGGCAGCTGCTGAAATTGATTTATTGCTAACAGGGTACAGCAATACAAGACAAAAAATGTAGAACAGGATTTATAGCTTACAAAAGTGGGATGGAAACTGTCACATCACAACTGATAGGGATTTTACAAATCTGCTATTCTCCTTCTGTAAAGATAATGTTTACTGCAAATTTGGCCTACATAACAGTTAAAAACTGCATTCTTGTTAGGTCTAAGTACACATCAGAAAATTGTGTTGCTTCTCATCTCAAATTTATTCCTTTCATAAGAAAACACAATCCATATCAAAAATTTTTGATAGAGAATTAACAGTGCAGTACCCTTTAACACAGTCCTTACCCTGCTGTGAAACACTACTCTGGTGATAGATGACACAAACACTATTTTCTGAAAATAAAAATCTTGAAGTTGCTGAAAAAACTCCTAGTTATATGCACATGTCTGGGTTAGCTTCAACATACAGGAGGACAGGGCATAACATACAGGAACATAGATCTAACTTGTATAAGGCCTATGCCTTATGTTGTAATGTAGGTTGGAGAAAGCAGCTCACAGAAGCACGTGCTACAGGAGAGGAAAGCACTTTGCCAGCACCCTGTAAAAGAGGCCGATGGCCAGCACTATTTCTGGTTCCAGGGAGTCCTGCAGTATTAATTTCAGAGGTCTCTTTCCAAGGGAAGTACCAGGATACACTCACAGCTCCACGTTTTCATTGAACAAGGTACTCTACAGAGAAACACAGCATGCTTGAATAACTGAGCACTGGTTTCCAGTCTAGCCTGGAGTTTCTCCAGTTTTTAGGGTCAACCTTTTACTATTTCATTTCCTAACCACAAATGCCTCTCCCTTCAGGATGAGGCAATCCTCTGAACTTATCCTACCAAGTTCACTTCCTTCAGCTTCCAAGTACTTTCAATATGCAACAAGCAGCAACAAAGCACTTTCAAGCACTGAACTTGAAGTGCAGACCACTGTAGGAAGAAACATAACTGTTCTATAACAGCAAGCAGCAGTGACACATAGCATTAAGACAGGAAAAGAAACTGAGTGTAATTTAGGCAGGCAAAAAGTAACTACCTTCTTCAGAATGTCAATGTGTGGTTTTTCTATAGAGCCATGTCCTCAGCTCAGTATCTCACTGTACATATTGCAAGAGTAGATTCAATGAGAACTCTCATCAATGAGACATTGAATAGCTACAAGGAGCGAAGATACCACATTTTCATTTGAAAGATAGCACTTTCGATGTAGTTTCCCTTGACAGCATGCAAGGACAGTAGCAGTACTCTGACTCAGAGCAGAGACCAAAGGCTTCTCTGTCCAAAACCTGTTATAAACCATCTGTGATCTTTCAAAATGTATGTTTCTTCCATAGATTTTTAGTCAATATAATCAGAACATGAAATCAAGAAAAAAAATCCAA
This sequence comes from Crypturellus undulatus, assembly GCA_013389825.1. Classification (NCBI taxonomy): domain Eukaryota; kingdom Metazoa; phylum Chordata; class Aves; order Tinamiformes; family Tinamidae; genus Crypturellus; species Crypturellus undulatus. Next base: position 281,248 of record VWPW01014138.1, read on the forward strand.
AACCTGAGACACAAAACTATGTAGCATGGAAAAACACAATTAAAGAAAAAGAAACATTTTAAAAAGGTGAACAAAACAGTACAGGCACAATATAAAACTGTAATGTGGACAAGACATAGCACTTGGATCTTAAAATTCTGATCCTAAACTATGCTTTTCCTTATCAACTCAAACACAAATAAGGAAGCCATAAAGTCAGGCCCGCATAATAGTACAGCATTTTTAGCAATACACAAGAAATGCACAGCCTGTCACTTGGAAAAAATGCATATTGCATGCAAATCTAAGTAAATCATAAACCAAAAGTGAATTAAATATGCCCCAACACTTGCAGACAAGCACAAGAGATGCCCTTAATTCAAACAGTGATCTTAGAGTACTTATTAAAAAAGTAGTAAAATGTTATAATTTAGTAGCCTTTAGTGGCTAGAGTCTGTGCTGCCTGAAGAAAATAAATTAAAAACAAGTTATCTAATAGTCTTTGCTTCTCAATCTGCCAAAAGGAAAAAGGGATGCAATAAATATCTTGCCTAATATTTCACTTTCAAAAGAAAGAAGAAGCATACAGGAGATTGAAGGTAAGTTGTTCTGGGAGGAAGCAGCGTTTGGTAGTAGAGTTAAGCAGCATTAGGACACTTTCCAGACAAGTTTCTGATTATTTCCAGATTATTATTTCTCCACTAAGGGCTTGTGCAGAGACATAAGATTCAGAAGTGGAGAAAAATCACAGAAGGAAAGGCATGAACAACATAGGATCAGCGAGCTCAAATATAAGAAGAAACTTTATTCTCAGTAAGTTTAAGGAAGTTACTTCTGCCCCCCAGCTATGTAAAGACAAGCAAACACATTAAAGCCTTCAGAACTTGGCTAATGCAGGTTGGTGGATGGATGATCTTTTACGATTATAAAAAAAAAGGAATAACAATGCTTCCTTTTTCCTCTTATCACTTCATTTTGGGCAGGACTAGGATCATAAGTATGGAAAGTACCATAACAGCAGTTTTCACAAAAATTTTAGCTCAAAAGACAGACCTAAAGAGTTACATTGTTCCAAATTCATGTCAGAATGCTCTCAAGTTGGATTATCTGCAAATGCTAAGAGCGAAATATTCAGTGCAAGATATGTCACCTCAATACATTCATGCAGCTGCTGAACACCAATTTAACATCCCTTTTCCCTCGGTTCCATTTTCTAGTTGTTAACAAGGTTCAGATGCTGGAGGAACGCGTGGCAGAAAGAATTCAGGCACTTCTAAGGTCAGAGACGCCTCCTGTGCAGTTTAAACTTCTCGGAACACTACGAATGTTGGCAGATGGTCAAGGTAGGGAATTGCTAATTTTTACTAATGTCACCCTATCCTTTCTCCTCCTTCCTGACTTTGCAGAACAAGAGTTGTGTGAGGTGACAACAGGCTGCATTCTGCTTAGTTCCATTCACTCTGGAGAGAGGCTCCAACACAGAAGAGTGATTGATGCCTCAAAGCTTTCCATCCTACCCCACACTAACCTCAGAAATAGATGAGTAATTGAGAAAAGAACTAAATTAAAGTATGTGTAGTAGCCAACATGGAATGGCAGAGGCTTAAAGGAAGACATTTCCAATGCAGACGCACCAGCAAAGCACAAGTACAATGGAAGAGAGTCAGGCTGCAGATTTACAAGGCCAATGAGCAGAAAAGCAAATGAGCAAAACTAGAGAATGTAAAAGGATCCAAGGGAGTTGGGGTTGAGTGAGAAGAGAGAGGAGAAATGAAATTTCTATTAGTCACCCAGTCTCTCCATACGCTTGTTCCCAGATTTATCCTACTACTTGCTTAAATGCTGAATCTACTGAGCCTTGAAATTTGGTTTTACCTACTTGCCCATCTTTGTGCAAAACAGAGACAAGAAACACATGCAAATGCAACACTACTCATTTTATGCATATAGCTGCATTTTGAAAACAAAAGTGCAGTATTAAGGCACTAAAGAAAAAATCAACACCTTACAATTGCATTAAAATCTACTAATTCATCCTTAGAGGAGCACATTCTTACCTGATTGTAACATCTGAAAACAAGTGCTTTTTTATGATAAGATGTCCTAATCTTTTCAAATCACCACAGCAACAGCTCTAGAACCAATAGATACCATATTGATGTGCATGAATACTAAGTCAGAAAACATTATGAGCATGTTGAGATAACTGACAGTTGGCACAGAACAAGCACTAAATCATGAATTCATCAGTTATATGGAAAGGGAAGAAACTCATTCTCTCTTATACTCAATGCTGCTGTCACTTAAAAGCACTTCAGACCCCACTTTGGTTAGACAACAACTTTCAACCCTTTCCAATATGCAAGATACTAAATTAAGATTTTGAGCTTTTGTATTAATTGGCAATAATTTCAGTCAAAAAAAAAAAAACACTCTTGTGTTTTAACACTGAAGATGCTGCTAGACACAGAAAAATCAGCCTTTTTCTCCTGTCAAGCTTTGAATTAAATCATTAGACACTGGCATAAAGACCTTAGTATAAAGAAAGTCAATATTTTGCATTAAGAATTACAAACATTATAGGTAACAAAATGCAGAGCAGAAAAAAAATTGTATAATACTTAATGTTTACCCCTTATGCCTGTGGGCACAAAGTCTCCCCTTTTAATTACTTTCTGTTTATCCAGGAACCATAGCTCATTGCTCTTAATTAACTCGGCCTGAAACTCCCACAAAGACACATCTACTAACAAGTACACACTAAATTTGTTAATTGCATTACCTAGTGTAAATTCATTACTTAGTCACTGGACATGCTATGACCTGCAAAACAGACAAGGTAGGTTTGTTCCTAATTATGGGAAAATGCCCTCAGACCTATCACATCAGCTCCTTTACACTAAGATGTTAACAATAACTGATTCCCTGCTTTGCTTCAGAGAAGAACGTCACCGCACAGCCAAAGCACTTACAGCTAAATGGAAGTTCAGTTATATGCATAATTTGAGGTTTATCATTAAAAAGTTCTTCCGTTCCTCTAAATGATGACTAAATGACACTTGGACTAAACAACAGGCTTTGTCTCACAGACATCTATTGTTAGTAGGCCTCAGGAAGTCCCCTTGAGAACTGGGTCAAGACCCCTTCTTTAAACAAACCTCTTAAACCAGTATCATTTGCCATCCTTTCACCTTTTTTTTGGCTTTCCGGACTAAATTGGATTATCGTGATCTCCTCAGACAAACACGTAACATCTGACCTAGAAACAGCAGCCTTTCTGTCATGTGAGCTGATGTGTGGATTGAGTAATGACAGGCTAACTTTATCTCAAAAAAAAACATTCAAGTAGGCTAGAAGCTCCCAGATCACTGAGACTTTGTCTTGTGGAATCTCTCAGGATTGTGGAAAGAACAAAAAGAAAGTGCCCGTGCCTTCTCATCTCTCACCTCTAAAGAGAAGGAAAAGGTTGACTTTGCATTTCAGTGAAATATGCAGAGTAGTCGCATCGTTTTCCGATACAGACCTTCTGATGCACACTCTCTCTGATCCTTAAAATATCTCAAAACAAACATAATACACAGGAAGGAAGGGACAAAGGAATAGGATCAGGATGATGCTCTTGTACACCAAAACTGTCCTTTCTATTCTGGATCTTAACATCAGTTCTGTCACAAGTGCCTTTGAGAAACTTTTCAACCTCTTAAAACTATATATACACTTTGCTCATATTTTTGCCCCTCTTAACTACCTTCCAAACAAGGAATCCCCCATTAATCTTCTTTCAGGTCTGGAGCTCATGAAAAAGATTGAAAAAGTGGAGGTAACTATTTATAGGTCCTTGGAAATTTAAGAATCCCTTAAAATACTTTACCTTATCACTCTCTCATCAGAATTATTATCAATACATCAATCGTTTAAGATGACCAAAATGAGTCAATAAGTAAAACGCTCAACTGCAGCTATACAAGACTCCTAAGTTTAAGCTGGGAGCCTTATAAGCACATGGTATTTTTGCAAATACAATAATTAGAATAACAAAAAGATAAATATAAGCTCTATAACTGCTTTGGTTGGCAGAGAGAGCAACTGAGGGCCAAGTGAGAAATGCTGTGTATTTATATACTCAACTATATAGGGTTATCATGGCTTGGCATTTTACCCAACAGCTGTTCTAGATGTTCTCAAGGCCAAATGGGTAAACATTCAACTCCTACAAAAAGGAGAGGAAGTAATATGCATAGTTTAAGCTTATCTTTCTCCTGCTTCCCTTTTGCAGTTACAGCTGTACATCTTGCTTCCAGCTGAAGCAAAAGGTACAACTTCAAAGTCTTAAGTACAGTATCAACTAACTCAATTCAGTGAAACAGTAAATATTTACCAAGATGCTCTCAAGACTGAATCCCTTTTTAACGTACTTAGTTGAAATAGTGTATTCCGCAGTCCTTGGTGTCTCATATCAGTATTTTCCTCTGCTTCAGAAACAATTTTATTGTATTTAGTCACTTTTGACTCATAACACTTTCAAGATGTTATTAAATTGCACTAACGTTTATGTGGAACCATGCATTAGACCAACACAACATCAAAAGTTTATCTTTGGCATTAGCAATATTCCTTTTGCTGTTGAACTTATAAGAGCTTTGGGAGCCATTTCCCACAAACTGAGCAGTTTAACAGCACAAACCTTAAGTTACAGCAGCTCATTAGTTCCTTAGAAAAAGTTACCTAGTGATTTCAGCCTGCCTAAGTGTCAACCAGAGAACAGTATTTTTGCCAAATCCTGAAACAAGGCCCCTGCAACAACACAGGGAAATGCAATTTAACAGGCTACTTCAAACTTTGAAGGAAGTTTCAATGATGCCTAAAAAGCAATTCCACACACATATGCATTCTTAAGACATGATAATACAATTACAGACATGTTGCAAATCAGTACAAAGACTTGTTTTCATATATGCTACCTGCAGTAATCTTTACCACTACTAACAGCACTGAAATGGCAAGGAGATGCTCTGAAGAGCTAATTCTTGCTTTCACAAAAGTCTCAGAGCAAATTCAAGTAAAAGAAAGGACGTGCAGGAAGATTTCAATATAGCAGTAAAGTTTCAAAAATTTCGCGCCACCCTTCGTTAAGCCCAGCAGTTCGTTAAGCTTCAGCAGTCTGTATGGTACATTGGTACATACTTTGAAATTTCAGAAAAGCTAAAAAATAAAAAAAACTTGCATCTGGTATGAAACTGCTAGGTCAGCAGAAGCAGCTTAATTTGTTCTTGGCCTCCAAAATAGGCCTTAAAGTCTGCTTTACAGAGGATGTGTAAGAACACTGAAGTCAAATGCTTTAGTCATTGCCCCTAAAGAATACTGGGCTAGAAAACAAGCCATGCTGGCTACTTTACACTCACATTTCTGCGAATGCAAAAGGGGCCAAAATAAGCGTTTCCTGCTCACACTTTCCTTTTCAGCTGATGCAGCCGAAATCCTGGGCCAAGACCCCATGCTGCTCAACAGACTCGTGCAATGGTGCGACGCGAACGACAACGCTGGCATCCGCGGAGAAGCACATCGGCTGCTGGCCTCCATCTTGCAGCACAATAGATCTCAGGTATGAGAACTACTCCTATGCTTCTATTTTATCTTTCTCAAGTATTTTTAAGACCCTTCCATTTGACTGGAGATTGTCAAACACATTGCTACACCACATTACAATAGCTTCAATCATATTAAAACGCTTTCTACCCCTAGCCTGCCTCAATACTAACTAGGGGAAGAGGAACAGGAAAGCAGAGTCCCATCTAGCACCACAGATGTGTCTCTAGCAGCATTTTAATATCATCTATCAAATTTTACCCTGCTTGAGTAACTACAAAGATAACCCAGACCTATCACAAGTGTCAATCATTAAGATTTAAAGGAACTCACTTAAAGTGATGGATGAATTTACTGGTCTGTATGAGAAGGCACTGGTGGCATACTGGAATTAACATTTGTTTCTTACAAATCATACAATTTTACAACAGCAGGCCAAGTGTGATTTTTATTTTATTTATTATTTGAAGTAGTGCTAAAATATATAGATACTATCTGCACAGGTTTTGATAAACCTAAATCTTTCCTAATTTAAAGGTTTGAGTGAAAGGCTGGAGTAAGATCAAATAAAAACCATTAAGTATGTAAGGTAAGAATATATGCAGGTACCTCCAGGTAAATTAGAACGGCCTTAACTTGATCAGTAACACAGGAAAAAAAGTCTTTAGCTACAAGATTCATTCCCTTTAAAAAAATCAGCTTACATTGCAGCAGGCAAATCATTCCAACCTTCTCGAAGACTGAAGAGTGTAATCTCAGTTCTTTCTGTTCTACTGTTATTTATAACTCCCATTTCACGGTGTGATCTTTTACCTTTGCTTTAACAGGAAGTGATCAGAGCCATCCAGGAAGCCCACGGAGTGAAGCATCTGGTTTCCATGACAACAAGTGAACACATTGCTCTACAGAATGAGGCTCTGACTGCCTTGACAATAGCATCCACAATTAATTTAGGTATTTTTTATTTTAAAAGCATTTATCTGTGTAAGATCCTTATTCTTAATGCAAACCACTGCCATGCTGTTAACTCCACAAAACACACAAGAAAAGCCGAGGGTCATGCCTAAATTCAGGTCTGCAGTATTATAAAAAGGAGGCCAGTCATCCGTAAGACCACAAAAGCAATCGGATTCGGAAAGCGGCTAAAAAGTGTCTTTGGGGTTTTTTTTGTTTGGTTGGGTTTTAAGAAGATAGAATCAAACCACCAGGTTGTTGGAGAGGGATAATCCGTTGGGCAGCATGATACAATGCAGGAAACCTGCAGGGTGGCAAAACACTGAGCTGAGGAAGAACAGGGATAAAAGGAGAGGAAAGATCTTGATAAAGACAAAACTAAAGACACAACTAAACAGGGATATACTAAGGAATTGAATCATCAATCAAAACTGAAAGGAAGAAATAATCTTTGAAGACATAGAGAATGCAGGAGAGAATAAAGTCAAAGTGTAAAATTGTGTACACTTGTGGGAGGTGCAAATGATGGGGAACAGGTATAAACGAATATTTTATTTTGCAGAAACTCTCGAAGAATCTTTTAAGGAGTCACAGCTGGTTCAAAGCTTACACAAACTACTACAAGACGTGAAGACAAGTCCTGAGGTGATATATAATTCAATGGGTCTTTTGTGCAGTCTTCTTAAATCAGGTAACTATTATGTAGTATTTGATGAAAGGACAGTTATTTATGACCAAGACAAGTGTTTTCTATGACAAACATGGCACTAGTGATGCTGTCACCATGAATCATGTCAGTCAGAGTCAGTGAACAATGAACTCATTTCATTGTTCATTCTTTATCAATCACTAAAAACCCCACTCTCTCATCAAGTAGTTCCTTTCTTCATGAAAAGTTGATTAAACCATCAGTTAAAAAGGGCCTTATTCCAGCAAGAGTCAGTGGCATAATCAGGTCCTGAAGTAGCAAAATCACAGCCTTGGAATAAAAGCTTCTTTGTCAAAATTCACCACGTGCAAATAGATTGCTGTCTCAGGCCCTAAACATACCACAGCAATTTTGTGTTCAAGGAAGTAAAAGAGCCTGCATCATATTTCACAAACAAGCATATACTTGTTCTGCCTGTGCTGTAAGCAAGCCAGGAGTTGAGATAAAACAGTATCTCTAGCAGTGCTGGATTCAAGGCATAGCAACTTCAGTGCTACAAGTACTCTAAACCATCTGAAGGACCCGGTTTCAATTTCTTTCACTCCATTGTTAAGGAAGATTTAAAGTGCTTCCAGCAAGATGAGACTCCTTTTGGAAGAATCGTGTCTGCTGAAAATAATCCTCTTGAAAGCAGTAGTCCAGATGTTTCATGCTACAGTTCCCTACAGTGTATAACCAAGGAAATTAAAAATTTCAGGCAAAAGCCTGAAGGGGGAAATTGATTTTTCAAATCCTGGTTTCATCCTCTGTTGACATCCAGACTTACTGGAGTTTATACTGCAGCACATTTTCCCCCGTAGTTACAATCATTTTGAAAGTGGCATAAATATTTGCTTCCTTTTATAAGTCACCCCACGATTCCCTTGTTAGATGAATTCCTATCTGATTTCCAAGACAGATCTATTCAGTGAGTTGATAATTATATCACCCCTCATATTTGCAACTTTTTTCTTCATCTGCTTGTAGTGACAAAGAACAAATGATTTTCCTTTGCAGGGTATAGATTTTTAAATAGTCTAATACTAGCATAGAGTACAATAGCTCTAAAAACCTCCTAGGCATGGTTTGAGCTAGTAGCTAAAACATCCCATGTGGGGGTCAGATCCTCAGATATTTTGGTAGTATGAAAAAAAAAAAAAAAAAAAAAAAAAAAAAAAAAAAAAAAAAAAAAGCATAACCATTTATTTCAGTGCAACAATGCAGTGTTCACAAAGCAGATCTGACCTCCAAGATATTTTTTCCAGAGGTATCTCAGTAGTACTCTATAGACTAACAGTAACAGTTGAAACTTACTCATATGAAAGACTAATAAAAATATACCATAAAGCGCAAAAAGGTCAAAGCATCTCCTGTAATATATTCCTTCTGTTCAATCAGTTCTTCTTGGAGGTCAACCAAAAGAAAAAGTTCCTAAGTAGTTCAATACTTTTATATATGAAAGAGCATCTGTTGAGAGAAAGGCTTTTAAGTCACAGCAACTGACTCAAACAGCAACTACTTAAGATTCATACCTTAAAACAATTGTTGGGAGTCACTGTGCCTTTGCATGCTATTAAAATTCAACATTCAATCTCTCATTCAGGTGATCTGAGACAAGAAATTGAGGAAGAGAATATCAAAGAAACCCTGGAACAACTCTGCCATCACAGCAATGCAAACGTGGCCAAGGGAGCTGTTACAACATTACAGATTCTGAGAGAAGCGCCACCCCACTAGCCTCCTTCCCTTCCTCACAGCAGCCTTGCACTGTTGAAGCAACTGCAATAAAACGCCAGCTTTGCCAACACGACCTTGCATTTGTCACCCTGCTGCACAATAAACACTACTGAAGCTCTGGGATAGCTCCCATCTTCCAACTTGTGCTTACAGAATTACACACTTAGCTGTTTATTTGACCTACAGATTATTACTATTCATCATTACTACTGTTCTTTGAGCTAATGCTGTACACAGCAGTAAGTATAAGATCCATCAGAAAAGTGGTCTTAACTTCGTGTCATTTGAGAAGCATAAGGCAGTTACCACTTTTGCTAGTTTTTAAGCTCCTTAGTTTTATCACCTCAGGATGCCACTTGCAATTTTTTTCTGCTATCAATAGAAATTAAAAATTACTACAGAGAAGAAAGAGCTTCTATCCTGTAGCCTAAACAGCAGAGCTTTAGACACAGACTGCAGGTTAAAAAAATGCACTGTGGGCCAACTAGCAGCTATTCCATCTCTGTGCCTGCTGTATCAGTCTGTATTGCCAGTTAATGGAACACATCAGCTTCCCTCTGCTCCTAACAAACTTCAAAAGAACAGCTCCTGCTCCTTTTTTACTTCCTGATTTAAAAACCTCATCTCCGAGTTTCTATCTGTTTCTGCCACAAGCTATATTCCTAAACCTGCAAGCTGAGTATCACGTCAGATACCTGCATTAGAAGCACAGATCGCAGTAATCTGCTGCCAGTGTCTAGACAGTCAGCCAGGATATAGATTAAAGCCTGTTAGATATGGTAGGAGAGGGAGGGCAAAGATTTGAAAGTGGCTGAAAGTTATCTCCAGTGACAGAACCTGGATTTAACTTTTGATAATGAACTGTTGTAGTAAAATGAGTGCCTCCAAACATTTCTCTAACAACTTTACATGTGCAATTCTCACTTGATAAAAGATAAAAAAACAGGACTTTTCCCACAACTTTAACAGGGAATTTTGAAACACCCATAAGCAGCAGTCTTCATGCAGAGTCATACTAGACCCAAAGACCTCATTAAAAAAGCAAAAGTAATGGATTCTGAAAAAACAGGGCATGAGGACATTCATGTAAACTAGCAGTAAGTCACTTTTTAAAAAGCAAAGTGTTGTCTTTTAAAAATAATATTGAGAATATTTAAAAGTCAATAAGTCTTCCATTTCTCAAACAATTTGAGTGTGATTAGCTTAGGCCTACACAACCACCATTACAGCTTCTTGTTGTAAAGGCTTGTTTCCACAAAAGCTTTCTAATTTGCAAAGCTCATTAAAACTAGTTAGCCCATTCCACTTACAATTAACCCTTACCAGCTTACTGCCAGGAATACTCTTGAGAAAGGACACTCTCCAAAACCACCCCAGACAAGGCACTTAATATGTAAGCAGATTTTTTTGCATACTAGAGAGAAGGCAGAAAACAGCTAATGTGCTGGCTGTGACTCCCTCTTAAAGTACACAACAGCATGGGTATTTCCCTTTTCCCCCCCCTCATGCTGAAATAAAAGAATAGCTTCAGACAATCTCAGATTGTGAACGAGATAAAGTTGTTACCACAACAGACACAAGTATGAGATATGTTTCAGATCTGTTACAAGGTATACACTTGCAGTAACCGCATTCAAGTCATCACACTAACAAAATAAGTAAGAATCCAGTCTTAACATTCTACAATGAGAAACTTTAGTAAAACTAAGCACAAACATTATGCATTAAAGAAATGTAGTAGTGGTAGAGGAAGCAGACCCCTATTTATGCAAGATGCCTCCTGCAAACCTGTAAGTAATTTTTATTCTGCATTCTTACAGTAATTTCTGGAGTCTTGCTCAAACACGACAAATGATCAACAATGCAAATCACAAGAGAACAATGGACAGTAGTAGTCATGGTGCAAATACTTTTTATGTAATGCTCTGGGTATCTAGATTTAATCATTATAGCTCTATACCATTCTGCAAATCTTCATAACAGTTTTCAACTTTTTTCTTTCAAAATTTGTTAATAAAACAAAAGCATCTAAAGACTAATATTCAGAAAAAAAGGAGGATAAAAATAAAGCAACAATTTTCAGCAATACACACATGAACATTAATGGATTTTTACCATTTCTGTAGTCAAAGTGCAGTGGCAGCAGCCAGTTTAAACCTCCAAAAATATTAAGTGACAGGATACAAATCTTAAGAAAACAAGTGCCAGCAGTATAAAATATTAAATTTTATTTAATCAAATTTAAAGTTTGACAAAAAAAAAATATACTGAAAGACACTCATAAAAGCCGTCACAGAAAAGACAGAACCTCATCTTCTAAACAACATTCAAGCTGCATGATGACTCATGGTGGAAGTGATGAGTGTGGAAACAAAAATCAAAGTAATTCTCTGTATATTAAACAAGTCAATGCATCAGCCTCAATGGAGTTGGGGCACAAATCAATCCACATGGCATGGTATAGAGGGGTCACCAAAACTCAAGATACTTTGGAAGAAACATTCAGGTTTTTGTGAGACTAGAGCCTCCATTGGTCACTTCATATTGTTCAATATTCAAGATTCAGCCCTTCTCTTCACCTCCAGGGAAGCTTTGTCCAAATCCAGGTATATTAACAGAAACAAAAAAGCAGTAGCATTGCCAAATATACTGACAAATAAATACATTGATTCACAAAAATAAACTGCTTATAACTGAGAAATAAAGCAATCACATTGAATGATAAGTTTTCTTATCTCAGTACAGTCATTCAAGCCTGATCTCTTATGTGACACTGTTAAAGATCTTGTTTCTATTGTAGTGTTAGTGAAGATGTTCCAGATGCAACCACTGAAGACTCACACTTACCAACATCTCCTTGAAAAGTGGTTGATTTGCTTCTCCTTCAGGTGTGAGCCTGCCTCTATCACCCTAGCTGCTTTTGCTGATAGGACTTGTTTAAAGCATAACCTAAATCTTCAGCACGAGGTCACTGCAGGCTCATAAAAAAGGCACTAAAAATAACTTTAAGTAGAAAATAAGAAAATTGCCCAAGTCTGAAATTACACTATGTATATCACCAGTGGAGGCATACATTAAAATATGTTGGGACAAAAAACAGTCTTGATCGTTGTGATTTTTAAAAAGTGATACTGAATGAACACAGTTTATCCACAGTGAAAAGCAGAAAAGCCCATAAATTTAAAGACCCTGAAATACTTTGAGCTTGTTTTCTTGAACTAGGTTCCAAATCACTGAAGCTCTGATACATTGCTGCTGCTAACAGGGTCAGAGCCAATAGAAAAAGGTAGAAAGGTAATGCTTCAAATAAACTGTTTTGCATTTAAATTGTATTTCAAAAAGGAAATACTCATTTGTCTTCAAGCAGCTTGGTGGTATTTGTGGGGATGGTGAATTCTGATCACTGACATTGGCCCTTATCAGGAGTTAATTTTAGTGCATGAACTCTACCAGCTTTTGTGAAGCTATAATGATTTACACCAGCAGTGGAAATGACTTTACAGCATTAGGAGCTGTCTAGGTCCAAAAATGGTTAAGAAACATATTCCCTAAATACTATTTTCAGTCAAACATTATACAAATATATAACATCCCTCTCTAATTTTACATGCATCAGATGACTATACATAACCTAAACACAGTAAGTTGCATGATGAGGCTTTACAAAATTTCAAGCAATTTAAAGCAAAGGTTACTGGACACTGCTTTGTTTCTTGCAAAGTAGCAGCACCAGCAGCAAGTTTTTGGCTGTTCCTAGTGGACTAGATAAAATAGGCTCAAATTCAAGGCTCTGAAGAAACATCTCTTGCCCTCTTTTCAATGACCTTGCAAGCTCTCATCTACTGCTTTTACCTTGTTTTATATCAAAGCTTAAATCACAGTGCACTTTTGCAGATTGTACTTTCAGGTTTTGCGGATGAGTAATAGCAGACTGTTCTCTGCTACTCCAAGGAAATCAGCCATCCTTAAACAAGCTGCCTTCTCCTGTTGTGCCTCAATCACCGGCAAAAAAAAAAAAAAAAAAAAAAAAACTGTAAAAGCTCAAAAGAAATATCCATGCAGAATACAGCACTGTGTGAGGTGTTTCACAGATTAAAAGCTTGAAGAATGTCTGGACACTCTTAGAGACCAAAAATTCTTACTCTAGCTCAGCTTTTGCCAGTGAAATGTTCATTATCACATGCATAATGCAAATAAAGGTATTTATAGAGATGCATGCAGAAGTCTGGCTTCCTAATAAAGTCATATATACTTTGGAAATACAAGCATTAAATCCTTCAGGCAGACTATAGATAGTAAAATACCATTATAAAAATATATACTTTTCTAGAATTTATACTATGTTAGGCACGGTAAATCAATCTGCTCTCCCTGAAAAACACAGCTGTCATAGGAAGCAGTAAACAATTTGTTAGTATACAGTCCACAGTAAAATTGACATCTACAACTATTATCAAGAGCTTCAGTCATATGCTCCTATCTTTTAAAGCTAAAGATACTATGCCAAATATGGCATGGAAAACAGAAGAGCAATACCTTTGCAGCCAGTATAATCCTGATCCAAAGGCTTCTAAGAATTCTTGATAAGTTCAAAAAATTCTTGACAGGTCTTCAGATCAAGCCGCAAGAATGGAGGGCAGAGGCAGAAGAATGCTTAGTTTTCTTCCACTAAAGCTAAAAAATTTTACTTCAACAGTAATAGTTCAGTTTGAGGAAACAGTTCTGAGAAAATGGTTCTAGTCACCATATTGTTGTAATTGGACTGGCAACTGAACCACGCATTAGAAAAACAGAATTGAAGACTCAACTGCATAAAAAGGTTTTTAAAAAGCTCAGCTCTAATCTTCTACTAAATTTATATTCCCTGATAGATAAAGTTCAAAAGGGATTAATGTTGATTATGTTTTGGTCAACATGTTAACGTATTTTGAGTCAAGTCTTGATCTTCGCAGATCCAAATTCCTAATATCAGACAGATAGGCAAAAAAAAAAAAAAAAAAAAAAAAAATCAAGGAAAAACTACCTCTTTAAACAGCTGCATTTTAAAATTTCTGCATACCTCACTTTTAAAGATGTTATTGATCAAGAAAAAAAAGGTAAGTAGTTTTCTTTCTCTATAAATAAAAGCTATTAACAAGCTTTTCAGAAAGGAAATGATGCATCATGGATTCTCCCTCTCACACTCAAATAAAGGTATTTGTAACATATAATGCTATGGATAGCAGTCAATTTTCCCCTCAAGAAAATGTATCATCTTTCAAAATCACTCAGTTACTCCATCCCTCTGAAGTTGAGCACAAGTCCCTGCCTCCCAAGACCTCTATGTTATTCCTAGTCAGAGGAAAATATTCCCTACTTCTGCACAATTCAGAATTAAATGAACTAGAAAATTAGTCTTTTTTTCTCTCCTTTCCAATATCACGACCACTACAGCTCCTGAGTATCTTGCCACATTGACAACATGGGTCTTCATAGGTATTATAACATTTTCAAGACTGAGGAAATCAGCATGTCTTCAGAAGTGATTACAATACTGAGATTGATGACAAGTTGGGAGTAAAGAGTGAACAATCTTCAAGACACTTCAAGGAAGTTAATAGCAGTTGTGTTTCTCCTTGCTACATTCTTCAAAAATATGCTCCTCTGATATTTCATTTCTTCCACAGCAAAGAGCAACTCTGGTGCAATAAGTTATCCCTTTGGTAACAAGGCAGACGGGTGTGTGTTCAAGATCCTTTTTTGTACCAGTGTGTAACAAAGTATGAGCAGATGAGAGCCACATATGGCTTTTAATAACAAGCATGTTTCATGGTCTGCACGCTTTTCACCTTGAAATCCAGTCAATAGTAGTAAAACATACTTCTCTCACAACAGGTCTGTGCTTTTACATTCAGAAGGCATTACCTGCCTTTACAGCTTCAATATCAGAAATCAATGTCCTGGCTAGGAAAATCCCAAAAATCTAAAAAGACAAAAGAACAAGCTGAGATGAAGCATTCTGAATGTATCAGTCTAGGATGGCTTGAAAAATCACAACGTGTTGCCATTAGTCATTACCACAGAATGAGAACCTACTTCTTGCAAGGTCCAGTTACACTGTGCTGAATTCAGCACTATTGTTCTTGTGAATAACGACTGTGGATGAAGTGTATGCTTATTTGGATACCTTTTTTTAGGCAGGATCATCTGTCAAGAGCAGGGCCCTAACAAAAGACCCTATTAAAACAGCTATAAGGGCAGCGGAATCTAGTAGAAGAGATAATTTATGATAAAGAGATACTTTGAATGCTCCTGAAGCATCAAATATAAACCTCTCAATGTTCTACAGAAAAGAAGGACCCTCATAGCCTAGTGAACTCGGGTCTAACACTTGCACTTGCATATAACCAAAATTACAAGTCTCATTTTCACGCACTGCTAAACTGATTTATCCAGGCAATTTTATGCATTTTGTTACATATACACACATAGTGTACAGTTAGCTATGCTAACTTATGAAACTATTAAACTAACTACGAAACTAACTCTTATAAGAGTTATGAAACTTATCAGAAGTGGTAATGAATGAGGTCCCAGGTCATTGGGACACCCAACTTGAAAACTGAAATCTCATAATTCATTCAAATTTTCCTGGAAATTTTCAAGTTGAAAATATACTCTTAACTCAGCACACTTTCTGAAAAATATTACAAAGGAATAAACAAATGGAGTGAAGCTTTGGGAAAGCTTCAAGTTTTACAAGTAAACAAATTATGTCTAACTCAATCCTACCACGAAACAGCTTAGCACTCAAAGATCCAATTTGAAAATACAAATGAAATTTGTCTCGGAGGCTCAGTCAACACACTACCAGATTATTAAGCTTTGTATCTTGAACATTCTCCTAAATGGAGATGTTGCTTTCAGGACAGCAGGACTCCACAAGCCAAGGAAGCGCTACCAAGAGATACCGAAAATATATCAGAAAGAGCCATAAGGGCACATGTTGCAAGGCTAGGAAAAATGTGTTGTGCCTGTTTGCTAGGGCTATGCTCAACACATTCTTCCAGTTACAGGGAAAATTTTGTGGTAGAGTTAAGTTAGTAATTTTCCACTACAAAGCAGCATCATAGGATTGCAACTTAGGTAAGCGTAAACTACCACAGTAAAAGCAGGATCCCCTTGGAAGGGGGAAATCACTATCTTTTACATTTTAGTTCACTTTCTCTGACATACCAAATGGGGACAAGGTACTGAAAGAGGCTACAGCAATCCCTCACCTAGTTCTGCTAATATCATATTCACTTGTTCACCAACTTCCCTGCTGTTTGAGTTTTGACTTTGAGCAGTTTGATACATGAATTGACCTAGTGAGTAGTAGGTCTCAGGCATATCCCAAGAAAGGGATGTGAAAATAATGAAATCTACTTATTTGTGAAAAAGATGTAGTTCAGACCTACTCACTGATCTCTCACAGCACACTGAAGTGTAAGAAACTGTATTTATATATGTTTTAAAACACTTTATATTTTTTATAGCATCTAATGACATAACTGCATATTTTAAATATACAATAATTAATACATGCCAGCATACTCGACTGCACACAATATGTATTTTAAAACATTTTTAAATGACCTCCTTTTCTTTGAGGACCATAATTTTGCAAGAAAAACTGATTTCACCACCCCTATAATGCCAAACTGTTGTTTTTTTTTTTTTTTTTTTTTGCCAAACTGTTCTTATACCCCAAAGCATCCAAAGTGTCCAAACATCTGCTGTCCCCTTCTGTGACTACTTAAAAGCCACTACTCTGTCGCTCTGTACTTGAAAAAATGAAGAAAATAGCTAACAAAAACAACCAACCTGCAGCAGCGAGATAGCTATGAAGACACCTGCAACAATGTAGATATTTCGGGGTAACCAAGCTTCAAGTGCAAGAATACAGCCTTTGATGAAGATGTAATCATCCCACTGGCTCTTGCTCTGAACACAGAGAAAAAATTGAAAATACATCACTTTTTCAGTCAGGTTTGTTACATCACCAGCAACTGATACCATGGCACACTATAATTAAACTAATGCTTTTTCACATATGCTGCTGATGTTTCTAATCAAGCTCCAGATATAGATATGTCCTAATTAACTCAGGGAATGCCAGGACAACGATGTATCTAACTGCAGTATCTAACCACAAATCCTGTTATTAATACATTTTATAATTAGCATAGAACAGAATTCAGAAAGGATATCAAGAATAATTGAGACACCTGAATGCAAGTTTTACCCCTTTCAGAAACTAGTTTTATTTTCTACCTGCTCCATCACTTGCTTTCTCCATCTTCCCACAGTCCAGACAAGTTTGTCTTAAACAGAAGAATGTTTTCCCCCACTCTACTAGCACGATGCAGCACAATTAATTAGTTCCCAGAGTTTCAGGCTACAGACAGTATCACTAGTTTCATATAATTAACTATTCTGCCAATGCAGGTACTAAAAGTGTAATCTGCAAGACAGTTAAATCTACACATCTACTAGCAGACAGTAATATTCTAGCACCTTACCTTCTTTCTGACATCATAGCCACACTGCGTATTCACAACTTTTTGCTGCAAACAAACAAACAAAACAAAACAAAANAAAAAAAAAAAAAAACAGAAAAATATATCAATTTATTTCTAAGCACTCGTGATTATAGGAGTGTTTTTCTATCTGTTAGGTTCCTGGATAAGCAAAAACTGCCAAAATCAGTATTTTTTTTTTAAAGCATTTGGCAAAGCTGTAGCAGAACACTAGCACGTACAGAGCAAGACTATGCAAAATGCGGTGACAATACACTGCCAGCTGTATGACAGTTTCCACAGTTTGACACTGAAAAGAGGGGAACGGACGTTTCCTTTTGTTTTTATCATGACAGTATTTTTTGATAGCTTAAAAGGTCTTTTAAAGTTCTAGGCATCACACCATATTCAGGAAGTGTGTCCTTTCATAATTCCACAACAACATCACAGCAATACAAAGCCAGGAAACAACTTACAGCAGGATCAGGTATACAACAGGAAAAAGGAACACCGCACTTCTCTCGACTTTTGCTTTCACTGCTGCAGTTAAAGTATATGTTAAGATCCCAGTCATCAGGACCCTGGGCACCACAGCAATGGTTCTGCAACAGATAAACAAACACTTAGCATCCAGGGTTATTTTAAAGACAATACAACCATTGAACAGTTCTACAAACTGCTATCTGCTGACTTTCGTTTTCCAAAGGCTGTGCAGATTCAATTTTGTACTGTAGTACTGCCAGTGAACTATCTATAGCATGGCTCTACGAGATCAACAAAACGAGTTTGGCACACTGCTGCTGGAAATGAGTGTCAACTAGACATCGTAAGATCTGTCACTGAAGACGCAAGTGCCATAGGTAATTATAACGAATCCATAAATGATACAACAAAAATTTACAAAAATACTTTGTTTTTCATTATTTCCACGTCAACCCAAAAAGAACTATGGGGAAAGTTTCCTGAAATTTGTGACTGGATCTTTAAGTCTTCATGAATCAACAAGCTTTCTCCTCCCTACATTCTGCAAAAATGATAAAACATTTGTGAATATGCTCTTTTAAGTTAACAAGATCTTCATATTCAAACTACCTGATAAAGACAGTCAGCTCTAGAAGTATTTCATATACATTTCTTGACCTAAACTGTGTAATTACCATAATCCAGCCTCTTCAGTCAATGTCCAAGTTCTGGAATTAATGGAAACTAAGTTCCTCCTAAATTATGCCTTGCAGTTGACTGACCTTAATAATTTAGGGTGCAAGCCTTTCACCATAATTCAAGAATTTAAAACATACAGTCACACAGACTTTCCTGGTACGTAATATAGTTCCCTTCTCTATCAGGAGGTTGCTAGTTTTCTTTGTTCATAGCCACTCTTCAATAAATTTATATTAGCTTCATTATTCCAAAGATTAGTTTAATTCCACCACTGCCTTTCCCTCTCCTTTGATTCACTGTGAGGTCTGTCTCAGAAGGTAAGAGGCCCTGTACACAACTAATGTCTCCTAAAATAATGTAGACTAGACATTGTTTTACTTAAAGTTTTTTTTTTTTTTTTTGTTTTTTTTTTTTTTTTTTTTTGGGGGGGGGGGGGGGGGGGAAGAGGCTCAAGATAGAAGAGTTCTTTTGCTAGCTTTTTATTTAAACTGCTGCAACATTATAATCAGACTCCTAGAAGGCAAAAAAGTAACAGATATTAACTTACAATTTTCTGTAGTGAATCAATGAGGTTCTGAAGGTCAATATCATCTCGGTAGGACTTAATGTTATTCTCAAAGAATTCCTTGACCCTGTCCCTCACCCAGTCCTGAAACAGGAAAGCCAGAACTGCCACTGCCATCTCCAGAAGAAATATAAACATAATTGCTCCACAGAACTGCAAAAACAAAATCACAAATTAGAAAAGATTAATCTAGTTTCAATGTATGCCTACTCCAACTCTGCCAACAAAGGCTTTGCTGGCCATCTCTCACAGGAATACTGTGTGAGGATTTTAATCTCAGTAAGAATACACTAAAAAAAGTCTGGTTAACTGAAGTAAAGAGTAAACAAAAGCATTGCACCATAGTCATTTTGCACACATATGAAAATACTAACAAACAAGAGGCTAACACACACAAGACTAAAGAAGCCCTGACAAAGTGCTGCTTGCATTGTTTCAAACTTCATTGCTTTTTTCCAGGTTAATTGTTTCTAAATCTAAAGTAAAAAAAGAAATCCCAGTACCCAAAAGAAAGGAATATTTGATAGATTTCACATTAATCATTTGAGTTCCCTAATTTTGCTTACCAGATACCCTGAAGATTTAAGTCACAGAATCACAGAATGGTTAAGGTTGGAAGGGACCTCTCGAGGTCATCTAGTCCAACCCCCTGCACACACAGGGTCACCTGGAACATGCGGCACAGGGCTGCATCCAAGCGAGTCTTGAAGATCTCCAGAGAAGGAGACTCCACAACCTCTCTGGGCAGCCTGTTCCAGCACTCCGGCACCCTCATCGATAAGAAATTTTTCCTTAAGTTCCTGTGGAACTTTTAGTGCTTCAGTTTGTGGCCATTTCCTTTAGTTCTCTTCCTGGCTACCACTGAAAAGAGGCTGGTCCCATCCTCCTCACTCCCTCACTTGAGGTATTTATATACACTGATTAAGTCCCCCCTCAGCCTTCTCTTCTTCAGGCTGAAGGGGCCCAGCTCTCTTGGTCTTTCCTCATCGAGCAGATATTCCAGGCCCCTGATCATCCTTGTAGCCCTGAGCCCTGTGCTGGGCTCTCCAAATTTTTTAAGGAATTTCATTTTCCTCAAGAGTTATTGAAATAAATCATAATGTCTTCAGTGACTCCCTGTGTTCCAGGGTACCTTATTTTGTGAGATAATAAAATCATTATTTTATATTATGAAATGCATACTATAAAGATGCTATAAAAGCAGAAGGAATGAAATAATGCAAGAAATATTTTCCAAAAGTGAAGAAAAAAAGATTTAAACCTACACTGTTTTAATTGCCATTTCCCAGTAAGACTTGTCAGGACAATAGGTTTACCATGTAACATTCAAGCTCTATAAAGTCATTTTCTGGTTGTGCTCAGCAGTCTTCCATCTATCCTATGCTGCTCTCATACGCATAATTGTCTACTAGTATAATGAAGTTACTTACAAACTTCAGAAGGCAGATGTTTTCTCTTAGTGCTCCTACACAACCAGCAAATCCCAGAGTAAACATCACTATTCCCACAAGCAAGACCAGTACCACTGGGTCCAGACCATGAAGACCAGTCACTTTTGTTAGATCAGACAATACACCCTGAAAAAGCAAAACAGGATAATGGAAAAGGTTACCACCATACACATGTTTTTCACTGAATTTTTTTCATTTAACATGTTATTTCCATATGAATCACTCTTAAGTCTACTTGTACACCTTCAGAGACCAAAAAAATCCTTATTTCATAAGCATGTTTAATAAGCAAATTCAATGTGCTTATTTTGTCAGGGATGTTTTTCAACAAGGTATATAAAGGTTCCAGAAGTAATTTGCACAACAAGCCCACAAATACCCCCTATGAATTTATATGAAGTTTTATAATGTTACCATGGTAAATAGAGGAAGAACAACATGTAACCCTCACAACTTCATAGATATCTTTCATAGGTGACCCTCCAGAGAAGTCTGTGACAAGAGTTATTTCCAGTACTATTTTTCTTTACTCCAGCAGAGGAATTAGACTGAATGCAAGGATAGAGTTACTAAGCCTTATAAAAAACAGCAGTCCCAGTGTAGTCAACTTTACAGAATATCTTTTCCTATGTCTATCTGCCAAGCAAGCTTCCACAAGATGGTGCCAAAAGCTTAATGCTATCACAGAATACTTGCTTAGTTTCAAGGCAAAAGATTTAATATTTTATATTGAAAAGGATCAACTGGAATAAAATCACACTAGCTTAAGTCTTAAAAAATAAAAAACACTAAACACCAACAAAACCTTACATCCATATTAACCATTTAAACACTTGTGTGGCAGAAAGGGACATAATATCCTAGCTACAAAACATATTATGGATAATGTATTAAGGGAGATGAACAAAATTTTCATTTGTCTTTCAAGGAGAATAGGTCTTCTCTCAACATTTCAGTCGTAACTTTCCTGTCACTGAACATACTTAGGACTGCTCCTCAAATCTTTCAAAATGCCAAATAGTCTTGATATTGCTCTCCCTGCCCCTCAAATAGTTCTCACACTGCAAAGTTACTATTCGCTAAGGGACATCTTGCGATCTTAAACAACATACATTTTTATTAACTATCCTAAGACATCACTTAACAATTTTACTCATCAAGGTGGCCTGCCTAGATCTTAGGCCAGATTTCTGTGTCTATGTCAATGCAGGACTAACACCCTGAATGAAGCCCTCATTCTTTCCAATTTAGAATTTAGAGAAACTAAAAAACAGTCTGCAGGGACATGCAGGTGGCCATGCAATAGTCTGAGTGTTCCTCATTTTGCAATAGAAAATCATTTTAATGATAGAAAACCTTTCCTTTAACAAAAGAAATGGAGCTTCACACGGCGAGATAAACTTTGCAGAAAAACAATGGTTAAATACATCCTGCAACTAAGGGATATATTCGCAATCTAGTTATATTCACTATAAAAAGCTGTCAAATAAACATTTAGAAGTCACAATTCATACAAGCCCCTTATTTATGTTAAGAACATATAAAGTCATTTCACTACTCAGGAATTTGCACTAGATTATAAGTGTAAATAACACATCCCAAGGGAACACCATAGAAAAAAAATTCATGTTACTTTACTTTTACATGCCTAGATTAGCGAAGTATCACCTTAGAAATACTGCATTAGAAGAAAATTGACATAGAATAACTTCATTAGCTGATGAAAACCCACTAACAGTATCTTAGTGACATCTAATAGCTTATTTCCCCTCCCACAATGTGCTCCTTAACAAATTTGCTGGTCATTAATTTAGCAATAGAACAATAGAGTATTTTTTAAAATCAACAGTCTGAAAGGATGAAAAAATAGTTTTACTTCAGAATTGAAAAATCACCTTGCAACAGCTGGTAACAAAGAGTTGAAATACTCCATAAGAAGGTGATGTGAATATGATTTAGTCTTCCTCTCCATTCAGAAAGGCTTAGGCAGCAAAACGTCACTGGTGACGTTTTCATCCTTACAACTACAAAAGCTAACTGCTAACTTCAAGTTTGATCTACTGGGACAATTTCCAGAGTCTCACCTAGCCAAAGCCTTCTATCAAAATAGGGATTCAAAGCACCAATGTCAAGAGCATCTAGAGTAATTTTGATTATATTCTACAACCAGTCAGCTATGAAACATACTGACGTGAAAGTCAGTACGTGAACAGGATGTTGAAGCTTTCACAATTGTTTCCAGTCATCCCCTTCCCACATTGAAGCATAAGATTTTTACAGTCTCTTGCTCAAGCAAGATCTCTTAAAAAAAAAAAAAAAAAAAAAAAAAAAAAAAGAACTTCCTCTGATCAAAGCATATTATAAAGAAAAGCACGCATAAACTGGGCTCTATCATTCACTTTCAGATATAGTTGTTTCACAACACTTAAAATGTTCACATTTCATATGCACAAAATTCTCTTTTGATACATGACTTCCCTTTTACCTAAGGAAAGTGAAAAATACTGACAAAACAAAGAAAGTGATCAACAAGAAAAATAATCTAAGGGACTACCTCATTCCACCTCTAAACGCACTCTTCCCTTGTGCCATCCACAAGATGGTATTGAGGCTCTGTCCTCCCTTGCAACCAACAGGCAGGAATTCAAAGCATCACTGACATTGATTATAAAGGCTGTAGCTGAAATGAATTTGTAGACTTTTTTCCCTTCCCCTCATTTTTAAGAAAGAAAATTCTCCAAATGAGCAGAATAAATTGAACAACTGACTGCAAATCCTTGTGTTCCAATATGTATCTTTTGCATGTCACATTGCACCTCTGGTCTCATCTTCCATATACCTTCGAAATCAGCAGGTAGATGGTAATAAAACTTCCCCTCAGCTGTCTCTCATGACTGAAGAGACCTACTTCTAAATACTTCCTCATGTATCATGCTTCAGTTCTGATCATCTTCATGATCCCCTCTTGGACTCACCAGTGTCTTCTACAGGAAAGCCCAAAGCAGGACCCAATACCTTAGATGCAGTCTCAAGTGTGTTGCATGTGGTTGGAAGAATTTCTTGCCTTGCTCGCTGGACACACTACTAACATAGTCCAGTATGCAGATGGTCATCTTTGTCACAGCTGACTGACATTTAACATCTCTCCACCAGCTGCCCAACTACTTTTTCACAAAGCAGCTTTTTGTGTAGTTAAGCCAAAAGACTATACTGGTGCATCAGATTATTCCAATCCAGACACAGGACTTCATTTGCTATTTTGTCTCCTTAAGTTTATGAATCCATTTCTAAAGCACAATGTAGTCTCCCTAAGTAACAGTCCCACTTTCCAGCACACACACAGTTTACATACTGACAAATTACTGCTGAGAAGTCAAAATGAAGATGACTTTTACTAGAAGAAAGGGCTGAAAAATTAAAAGTACCACCAAGTACTCCAGGATACAGTACAATTTAGGATGTTCCAGTGATCTTCAGTTTAGGTTTATGGCTACAGCAGGGCTTCTAGAATTCAGGAATTTTTTACTTCTCATCTACTGTTCACCGAGACATTCATCTGTAATATGGCATATCCCACGAATGCACTAGCGCTGAAGGATGACATTAATATGATAAAATGTCTACATTGCATAGGAAAACTGAAGTAATAAAGTACAGATTTTATGAACCATTCAAAAGACTAAAGGTGCAAAGATTAAACAACTTATTTTTAAATATGGCAGACAGCAGAAATAGTCCAGACAGATGTTAAAAGATAAAGATAATAAAAAAGGAGCCAACAACAAATTTGGCAACATTTCTCCTTTCAGTAGTTTAGTGTACCATAAAGGCCATTGAGCAAATGGAAGTAATTACAAGATAGCCATTTCTGTCCACACATTTGATGTGCTTCTTTAGCAGAAAAGACAGACTCAATAGAAGTTTAACTTCCCCTCTGAAAAAATGGACAGAAAAATCCTGTTGTAACAGATGACGTGAACATATTTCTGCATGGATTTAGGTTACTCACTGTATACCAAGAATTTATTTGCTTGTGTATGTCTAACACTTATCTGGTTGTGCAAATATATGTGCATGGAAATGGGGAGAAGAAAAATGCCTCAGCATTAAGTTTTAATAAATTCTTTCATTTTTTTAACAAATGCAGAAACTCAAGGCTTCTCTGTACAAGGGTAGCTTCTTTGTATAGTCATTCTGAATGAGGAAACCATACACCTAAATAAGTTTGAAGCAAAAACATACTTACTCAGCAATACAACTTCACAAGGGCAATGCTCTTTACTGTTAACTACAGTACAGATCAGTAAACCTGCTAGTAATTGTCACTTCTTCCTACTGCACACAGTGATATATTAAGGACATGGTTTTACATTTACACCAAGGTGGCAAAGCATTCATTTTCACATATATATTGCCTCTTATCCTGCAAGAGAAGCACGTAGGTATGTGTCTACACAGACTTCCCTAATTGAAGCTATTCAGCTGAACAACGGAATATTTTTGGTCAAAGTTTTTCCTTACAGCTGGATTATGTTCCTCAATTTTGTTCTTCCACATAGTCAATCACTTATGCAACTCCACAGACAGAAAGGTGGAAGACTACAGATGGCTTTAAGCTGGCATTACTTCAGAAAGCTGGCTCCAACGACAGTCCAAAAAGAGAAAATAAGTGGTACTAACATTCTTGGGCCTGCCTTTATAGTAAATTCTAAAGCCGAGTTAAATTTTAAGCTGAGATGAAAATTGCTTTTCTTAGCAAACTGGCAACTATCAAGCCAGATCTTTACACTTAGAACTTGTTTTGCTTTAGATTGCTGTGAATAGAAAGACAAAATAGTTAGCAGCAGAATAAACAGAAGGAAGAAGTCCGAAAGTCAAAATCTCAGCGAGAAAGGCTAGTAACACTTTTGTTCTTAGTTCTGCAAGGAAAAATACCACACTGTCTTTCAAGCCTGGATCATTTTGTGTTTGTCACGCAAGAGATTACCAAGAGAGTCTGCGTAGTTCAACATACCTTGCATTAGTATGCAGAAAGTGCCATCTACATTTTTGAAGACAGTTTTTCACAGTCTTCAGAAGTGGAATAAAGTAATGCCGAAGGGCTAAATACTACACTCCTGAAGTCTGTTACGTTTATTACTCCGTGTGCTTTTCTTGGCATATATAATAGATAGCTTTTAAATTCTTCTGAAATACTCAATATTCTTCTCAATTCCCTTCTAAAAAGAACCCATGGGGTCATTAGTATATTTTAAAAATGTGTTTTCTAAAATAACTAGTTTATAAACACTAAATAAAGATTAAATTCTCACTGAAACCCTTCTCCGTTTACAAAGGTGTCTAAGCATCACGCTCCACAATTCAATCTATTAGGAACTAGTATAAGACTCCAGCTAATTTCAGTTTAGCCTATCTGAACACAGTCCTTTGTTTAGACACTATTTTTAATCCTTACTGCTTCCTGAGGAAGCAAAGTGGTTTTAGCTGGGGGAGGAAAGGCAGGAGGGGGCAGTCAGAGTAACATCAATCATTTTCTACACTTACCTTTTCACTCCATGCCCAGAGACCAGCTGCAAGGAAGGCCACTCCTGCTAGCTAAAGGGAAAAAAATAATAATAATAATTACATATACTAATCAGTGATCAATCAACACATCCCAAACATGTAGCCAGTAGGACTCTTGCTCAGAAAGAAAACAAATATTGCCTCTAATCCCAGTCAATAGTAATGAGAAATTCTTCCCCACTCTAGTAAAGGAGACGTAAAGTTCTCATTGCATAGCATTCCCACATTATAAGAACTATTTTTCTGAAAATATTTAAAGCTGATTGTGCAAGAAGCACACACTGCTAAATTAAGTTTGACATATTCCTGTGCAGGTAGAATTATCTTTTACCCATTAGCTTGTTTTAAACCCCTGTACATCAATTTAAAAAAAAAAAAAAAAAGATAATTTAATACACTACTTGAAGATTATTCCTCATTTAATCATTCCTCTGTACCACCTCAGATTGGAGGTAACCATGGTTGATTTTTCCTAACTTCAGTATTGAGGGTCATGACATTATCCTCTATTACAGAGTTCCTCTTCCATTTCCTAACTTCCTTTAGGTCCTTTGAATTAAGCTTGGTAAGTGACAGACCACCACATACGCAACAAATTTAACAGTGGACAAACTATATCAATTTGAATGTTCATATAATTAATATTTCTGAATCAAATTCAAAAGAAGCAAGAGATCATTGTTCTACTCTTTCACCCTCTTTCTCCATTCTCACAGTTATCTTTAAAGCAAATTAAATAAATTAAAATGACCTCTTGACAAAACTCCTCTTTACAGACTTCTCTTAAAACTACTGACTTTCAACATAAGCATCAGCTCCTACAGGAGGTATTTAGGTAAGCTTACTTTTTTGCAGGATGCCTCTGTAAACAGAAGTCACCCCTCCTGCCTAAGGATATATTCCAGATGCACGCTTGTTAATGAAGTTAGCCTAGAGCACCTTTCACAACTTCTGCAAGAAGTCCTGCACAGAGAGCCCACATTTCTTGCACAAATTGCAATACAAGGCTATGCTGGCAGGCTCAGAGTCTCAGGGATTATTACTAGAGGTGTTTCAGGTAACCACCCTCTATTGAATTATTTGCTTCCTACTAGATTTCCCTATTATACTGAAACACTTTGCCTATCTGAGAGTCAGGCAGTTAGTTCTTCTTACTGACTGATTGCTAACAATTGCAGAGAGAAAAGAATTATGCTCCACGCTATTGCTCCACTGGTCTGTGAAAGCCAATATTCCTTCTCCCAGCCACTACTTTAAATGACATTCTAGCCTGACATGACATGCTAGACGTATGGAGACATATAGCAAGTCTCCCTTAATCACATGAAGGGCCAAGGCCATTTCCCCTCCCCACTTTCAAACGAAGATTTTCTCTACAGACAAGTAAAGTTCAACTGCAAAAGCCTACCTGAAAAAGAGGTCCTTTTCTCTAACAAATGGAGCATCCCTCATGAGCTAGAAGGGCATTCTAGGTTACTCCCTATAGACACAGGCAGAACAGAAAATGGGATCCTCTTACACTTGCACAAGACAGTAGATGTGTGGATTCAAAATGCTGCAGAATTTCCTGTTGCTACATCATGCTCAAGAAATAAAACTGTTTCAGGTTTGCTTTCTTGTTGGGAGCTAAGAGGGGGTCTAAAGGGCTAAGGCAGTCATTCAGTTTGTTTTATAAAAACTACACCAGCAGTGGTGCATACCCCTCTGGGCCTGAAGTATCATACCATGGGCTTAAATATTCAGACACAAAATCCAAAGCTGTTACTTACACATGGGGAAAAAAGCTGCAAGTGGTCAAAGCATTGATAAGTAAGTTAAATTTCCAGATGCTGCTTAATAAGCAACAGCACAGTGTCTCCTCAAGACTAATACAGCTAAACATATTTAAACTTTGAACTAAACCATAGTGACTTTAAAAACAGTATAAAAAACAAAATACATCATCCCTATATCTAACCACAGTGACTTCTCAGAAGCAAACAAACAAATAGTAATCAATAAATTAATTTCTTGTACACCACTTGTTACACAGTGCACTGTACACTTTTCTGCCTTTCCTCATTCAAAAAACACAGGAACGCTGGAAGCCAGGGCAAGACTCAGCTGTTATAATTTGCCGTAACAGGATAATTCGCACAATTATTATAGGATAAAACTTTTCTTTCCCTTAGACGGACAGATCTTAAGAAATTACTTCTAGTGAAATTAAAAAATGGGAGCACAAATATTGTCTTTCACATTCTGCAAGCTAACACTGTTTTAAAATAAGCTGATTGTCCCCTTCAGACTTTCATTTTTAGCAACCCAGCTAAACCAGAACTCTTCTAGTTTGAAGAAAAATAACTGCAATATCAACAAAGTAATGGATAAATATCAAGAGCTAAACAGTTCTTTGCAAAGCCAAAAACATGTATGAAGAAATTCAGGGGTGAGTGAAAAAACAAAAGCAGAATAAAAGAACCTCATTTCTTAAGCTAATGACCAGCAGTCCATTACTGCCTCTCCAACTCCAGGAAGTATTGTACTGGACAAATTGCTCCTTTTCAGTATTTCTTCCAAATCACAACTCAGCATTAAGAAGTTACAAGTAATAGCAGACAGAAGGGATAAGTACAAAAGGGGGACACACCACATCTCTTTAGATGCAAAAGTCACATTTAAAAGCAGTAACATGAACATTGCTTCCTTTTTTAATACACTGTTCAGGTTACTTCATTTTGCAGCATTGTTTTTTAGGACCTGCACAAATTATCTGCAAATCAGCAGAAAAATAACGTTAACTTCATAAAATCAACATAAATAAGAAATAAACTTATTTCAATTAACTTAAATGATTCAAAATACTCACTAGCAGCAGCCAAACCACATGTATAAGTCATGAGAGCCAGTCATGTGATGTATTTAAAAAAAGATAGGTGTGAAATTATAGGTATGATTCCCAAGACTCTTAATTTGCAAGGGAACAAAATGCTAGCTATTTAACTGAGCACACAAGCCCATTTTTAAACCTTAGTCATTTAAGCCATTGCCTGACAGGTTGGATGGAAACATATACAACACCACTGTACCCATTCAAACAGGAAACTAAATCCAGTAACCAACACTGGGCATTTCCTACTTTCAAACTGAAAAATCCACAATACCAACATAATGCATTGGGCTTTAAGCTCTGCTCAGGAGAGGCAGAAGCCAAAACCTGAAACTGCAGACATCCTATAAAAGGGCACTTAGTTTAAACATTATCTGTTCCTAACCACACTTTGAAATTTGACTAAACTATTAGAATCACTCTGAGAAAACTGAATCCAATCAGTTTCTCACACGTGAACATCACTCTTGCAATAAGACCATTGCACACAAACTACTTGTGTGCCAGACTGCTGATTAGAAACTATAGGAATGTATTCCCACTGATCGTTCAGTTTTGGCAGGTGCAAAATTTATGCGTAAGAGCACTTTCTCTATCTACTCCCTGGACATAGGATCTATGCAACATTTTAACTCCACCCATCCTGACATATTAATAACACACCCCTTCTTTACTATCCTTTCCTCTTTGCTGACTTTTCCTCTTGCAGTAAGAAAACAATGTGATGGTAAATATTTTCCTCTTTTCCTGGCACAACCTCACTAGAGGTTCCTGTATGACTACATAAATTGCAAAAGTCTAGAAAGTCTGACACTATTGTTACTTCTTCCTTCTTGAACATTAGTCCAAAACTCTGTTTCAGAGTTAAAAAAAAAAAAAAAAAATATTTACCCCTTTATCATCATGTTCAGAGCAAAAAGGTTTGCTAGGAGTCTGCTACAGCATAAGCGAAAATTTTTGCTTCCTCCAAACCCTGAGGAGCTATTCACAAAATGCACAGACAGAATTAGAAATCAATTTGACAACAGCCAAAAGCTATTTTACCATGTCCTCTCAGTTCATCTGAGACTCACTGAACTTGCACCTTTCTTAAAGGCTTTGTCAGGGTACACATGCCATCCTTCAGTTGGACTTCAGGAGCAATACTTGGACTTCCTCAAAAAGACAACTGGAGACAGAAGGGTGAGCACAAAAGACAAGAGGCGACTGAGGCACTTCCACTCATCACACAGAGCTTTCAAAGTCGGAACTTGAAGGTTTAGAGCACTGCAGGGCTGTGACAAACCACATCACAACCCAGCACTCCACCCTGGGTCTGTCATAACCACCACTGATCTCTGGGGCTCTCATAGATGCATCTTTCAAATGCAAAATGACTCAGCATAGAAAGGTGCCAGAATCAATCTTATCTTTTATTACTACAGTCTCTTAATTACTGTGCCAAATAAAGCCATTTGGAAAACAAACAAAAACACTTTAAATTCAATGAGAGGTCTAGTTTTACTTGACCTTTGAGCACTCACTCTGAGGCTAGCTTTAAAAGTTGCAGTATGGCCCCATCAGCGCTCAGATCAGTGCACTTTAAAGGTTCAATCTTAATAGCATATTTTAAAAGCAAGAGGAAAACAGGAATTCTGAATTAAAGCTGTGCCTGGAAGGACAAACCACTCCTTGACCTCCATTCCTTTCTCAGGAGAAGACAAGCACAAAGACCTGAGAAAGAGCTTCACAAACCAATCCTATGTACACAGCCACAACTGATAAACCAGCAGAACTGAACAGTGCATTGTCACATTGCCCATACAACAGAAGCTTTGGAGAAAAACAAAGATTTATAGATTATTTATAAAGGCTGATTAGGCTCACGGCTTTCTATTATTAAAAATACAATTTATTTATATTATTAAAATATAATTGCAGAAAAAAAATTGAATTTTGAGTTTGGCATTTTATTAGTTCTACATTTGCATTTACATGAGCCACATTTGAAGCATTAAACAAACTAAAGAAAAACAACCATTCAATTAATTTTACATATTCTGTCAACTAGTCAACAAAAGATGCAATGTGTTTTAACTTCAAAGTTTACAGAGCCACTGATCTTATCTTTAGGGCAAGAGCAAGAGAAGACAGAAGTCTGGCATCTGACTTCTTTAGTAAGCACAGTGGGAAAAACAAAATCTTTATTTACAAGCAGATCATCCGGCCAGTGAATAAACTGTGCCATGAGTTGAGACTGACAAGCTCCAGTCATACTTCTAATATGTGTCTAAATAGACAAAAAGCTGCATGGCTGAAGACAGAATACAGTGTCTGAGAACACTGAGAATACAGTGAACAATTTTGGAAGAAAACAAGTAATCATTTTGTGTAGGGAAAGGAAAAAAAGGAAAGAAGAGAACAAAGATGAAATGCATTTCTGTAGAAAAGATAGGGGCAAGCTGCTGACAGTCTTCTTAATAAAGACCTTAAGAAACCTCCATTTTTTATAAAGGCTGTTTACTCAACAGGAACAGTAATGCTGTTTCACAATTAGCTCACTAGAAAGGAACTAGAGTTCTAGAACAACCCTGCACTATTCATGAACAAGAGCTTATCCTTTTTTTACATATCCGAATAGAGTATCTGCTTAACAGTATCTGTTTAAATGAGTTATATCTCTGAAAATCAAAACATTAAAGAAAGCACAACAAATATTGTAACTCATCACACCACATTTCACTATAGAAATAGGGCAACCACACTATTAGTAGAGGGAAAGTAAGAACAGAACTAGTAGCTTATGAGGACATTTATGACACATGAGGCTATGATGAAAACCTTCAATTACTAGGGGGAAAAAAATCACTACTAACATTCAAAGATTTGCTTTATGGCAAATATTGTGGCTAATTAATCTTTGTGTGGAATCTTTATTTCAGTAAAGCACACAGCTTTGCTGCTGCTCTGATTTAGAGCTGTCAGGCACTGGGCAACTTGCTACATGGGCACTTCATGACTGCCTATGTCCTTCCATGACTTTAGACAGGAACTTAAAGCTTGACTACAAATTCCAAGGAAAAAAAAAAAAAAAAAAAAAAAAAAAGAGTTCCACTAACCAATAGCCTCACCTTCACTCCTCTCACTAACATGCCACTTTCCAATGCAATGCTGTGGCCACCTTTAAATACTCTTCTTTTGCATGGCAATTAAGTGCTTCAGTGACCTTCACTGTCTGTTAAACACACCTAAAAATCACACGTCTGATTTCCACATTCACAATAGCTAGTTACTAGCTTAGGATTTCAAGAGTATCAGACAATTTTGTTGCTCTAAGCATGATCTTTAAGATCTTAACTGCACTGTAGAGCAGCTGTTGATACATCTCTGGGCAACTTCCCCCATCTCTTCTGCGTAATACATTTCAACAGCATCACTCCAACAGATGGATCAAAAGGTCTGAGACTTCCTTTAAAATGCAAACAACCTATCAGTTAGAGCAGGAAAGGAAGCTTTAACCTTCCTGTGACCAAAGCACAACTAATATTTAATGGGTTGCATTATTTAAGAGATAGACCTGGTCAGCAACAGCAAACTACTCTATTTTCTTTTGACAAATCCTCAAAGCATCCCTTCTTCTCCATACGGACAATAAGGCAAACAGTTTTCTCTGCTTTGTTACTCAATCCTTTGAGTGAAGATAAAGGAAGAGGAAGAAAAATATTGAGGAATTAGTATCTGTATCATTTTCAATAAAAGTTACTTAAGTGGAAAGTAATTTCAATTCCAAAATATACACCTCAAGATACCATATACCCATTTTTCCTGTAAAAAAAATTTATCCATTCATTTAAAGGAACTTGCAGGAAGCTAATGAAACCAAGGTATGCCCAATGACCAAAGCATTTTGATCTCTGTATTTGGTACTCACCCAGAAGACAATGTTGTAGCTGAAGAGTAGGTATTTGTACCAACAGCTGACCTCTGCATTAGAGTATCGGTAATAGTGCATCTTCTATAGCACAGTGTCTGCACAGGACAAAGTAAGAAAAAAAGTCAGTGAAATATTTATTTTTCTACAACTAAAGGGTTTGAGTTTTGTTTTACTATTCCCTCCGCTGCCTCTAGATCTCTTGCTCTCTAAAGGGCTATAGTAACTAGCACTCCAGTCAGTTCAGATGTTCAAAGGCAGCTCAGAAACCTCAGCTGCCTTCAACCTCCAAGTATTTATTGCTTAGTAGTCCAGTCTATTATCACTCTTTTGTGGTGCCAGACACCCCCGAAAAGGAAACTTGCTACACACTTAAGATCAGCATCAGTAAACTGACATTCATCAGCTTTCTCATTCCTTCAAAAACATTTTATTTATAGACAGCAACTTGGACACTTGCAAAAGGCTAAGCACACATCCCAAAGACTTCACATTCAACAAGGTGTTAAAAGCAGTTATCTGGAAAACTTTAGTGTCTATAGGTTGTTAAATGCAACAGGCAGGTGTACTCCCTATATCTTTCATTTTAACGTTTCCTTATTAAATCCACGTGTAGTTTTATTCTTGTTGAGAACAAAAGCCATACCACTATAAAGGGGGTAGGATTTGCTTCACAGAGCTGTTTTCTTGCTTCCTATGCACTCATAGTCCATACTATGTACTGTGTTTTTCTCCCATAAGATGTTAGGGGAGAGTTTGTAATGGAAAAATAAGCAGAAATTTTTCAAACACCTAAGAAACAGACTTTGTGGACTATGTTGACTTGGACATTTGCAAAAATGCTAAAAAAACAAGCTTAACTAGCAGAGTCTGAGGAATGGTTAACAAGAAAATTCCACATAGAGTTACAAAAACAGAAAAAAATTTTAGAGAGTTTATCAAGAGTGGTTGGATACAAACAAAATCTGTCCTGTTTATTCAGTACTATCAGCCTTGTAGTACTGTAAGGGTTTGCTTTTGAAGTCTTGACATTTCAACTCTCCCACTACATTTAAAACTTTTTCCCTGAAGCTAAACACATACACAAGGACACAGTACAGACAGCTTCAGGTCAAGGGATTATAGACAGAGATCCCAAATAGGTTTTGATATACCTTCCTGAGGTCTCCCCACTCTAGGCTTGGCTTCCACTCAGAAGCAGACTAAGAGCCCTTCTTTGTGTCCAGATAGCCCTTTTGCCATCTTCAGAATCAGTCAGGAAGTTTCCTTGATGGCCAACCAAATGGAGTCAGTTCTCAGAAGTGCTGAGACTGCATAGAAAATTTAAAGAAATATTCTACACCTTTAGCTATGAGAAACAATTGGGAAATCATATGCCTCAAAGTACAGAAGTAAGGCTGAAAATAAATAAATAAATAAATAAAAAACACTTACTGACAGGATATTTTTCCCTTTTTTTTTTTCCTTCAAATTAAGTGGCCTACAGGTGCATGATAAAGTAAATTATCAATTCCTATTTAAAATAGAAATTATACTTGTAAGACTGATTCATGCAAGCTAGAGCACATAGGATGATCTGTGACTCAGTAACATACCTCAGTATGAATGGATACTGTAAAATAGAGATGTGCAGAATGGTTATACCTTCAAGTTATAGGGATTCATAGAAAGACATGCACACTCAACATTTTTCTCCATTATCAGCTTCTACCACTGAACCTCAACTCCTACCCTTCCATAAACAAAGGCCTATTCACACTAGCAAGCCAGCATCCACATTCTGTCAATTGTACAGCATGTTTAAAAAGCCCTCTTTTTCCAGTTACTACCACAACCAGATCTTCCATGAATTCCTTAGATTAACAGGCACATCCTTTGCAGCCCTCAAAAGCCTGGTGAGTATCAGTTTTGCTGCTGTCAGTAAAAGTTACAAGTGTAAATACAGAAACAGGAGGGGCTGCCTACCATGTTTTGATACCATTACGTACAAAACTACTCAAAGCTGTCTTTTAAGTTCAAGCACTGGAGCAGAAAAGGCTGCTTAAAGGCAACAAGAAATTGACAAAACACCACAGGAAATAGAGTAAAACTGAGCCTAAATCAGATTTAAAGCACTGTTTCCTCAACAGTCACAGTAAAAAGACTAAAACACACAGAATTAACTATTCTGCTGGGCTTGGAGAACAGCAAAGCAATAAAAAGATTACAGGACATACTGCACATTTGTTCAGAAACAGGACTTGTCAGACTTCAGGCTGGAGACTGTGAAGATTCACCACAACACAGAAGAACCCTACTCAATTTTAAACAAATATTGAAAACAAGCTTTTATGCTTTCCTCTCAAAGTTATGCTCACAGTTTATTTATGGCAAAAGACAGACAGTCTCTGTTAAAAGAAACAGAATTCTACTTCATAGCAGTAGAGGCAGTGACTAGAAAGCATTTTTACATGTAATCCAGCCATACAGGTCAGCTGAGTCTTGCAACATACATTGCTAAAATGTAGACAGTTTTGTTTCCTCACGTGAGCTTTAGTTTTAGTCACTGACCTTTTCAACCCATTCAGTTTTGCTTCAAAATAGTATTTAAGAATCTTACTACGAGACACAGTAAAGAATGCTTCTTCAAAGACTTTTATAAGTGTCCTAAACCCATAATGGAGAATACTAGAAAAAGAACAAATGGTAGATTACTCCAACTTAATTCTGTACAATAAATGAATTAAAAATAAAGTCTCAAGCTCCAAACAGCAATTTATTTGCATAAAAAAAGATGGGTTGACTTGGACAAGACAGTAAACCCACTGGATCTGGGAGAAGCAGGGGAAAGAGGGAACATTAGGAAACAATAGCAGAACCTCACTTATCTAAAGAGTCTAAGCCTCCATTTGCATCAGTAGAAGTCTGAATTACAGCAATACAGTGGGTGCCAATGCAAGCACATTCTTTAGATGCAGGCATGCTGAGGCTTTCATTGCTCTTCAATCCCCAACCCTCCTCCACGAAAATTAGAATTCTGGCAAGAGGCATGAGCAGCAGCTTTAAAATGCGCATACTACTAACAAGAATTGTTGCCTTCTCTGCTGCTACCACTAGCAAAGAGGAAGGAGCAGAAGGCATTTAGCTAACCAAGTGCTTCACATCATTAAATGCTGTAACAATGAGGTTCTACTGAACAGACTAAGCCCTAAAAATTAATTTGAAGCAGAAAAACAAGCATTTCAGGATCTAAATTAAAAACAGTCTCAAGTCTCTGTGTTAGATTCAGACTTGCCTTCAGTTGTTCTAAAGCCAAGAAGGGCAATCTCAGACAAGTCGCTCTCAGAAACATCAGCATTAGAAACATCCTTACTATTCCTCAAACCACTAATTATTTTGACCAATGGCTTATAAAACATTTCTCCCCACTTCCCCACATAATCAGCAAGATGCCAGTCATTACTAGTGAGAGGACTAAGAGAATGAAAAAGCAAAGCAAGAGCGTATGCCCTGAAAAGGCAAGGAGTTCAGCATTAGCAATGGTTCTTTGTTGCAGGAAGCTGTCCTACAGCAGGAAGGGCCTCCCAAGACAGATATTGCCCTCTGAAATGCCTATGTTAAGAGCAGATTGGACATTTAACTGCCTTTGCTTATCCTCTTCCAGAAGCCTTTGTCTTGCTGAACCATGAAATGCCACATGCAACAGTATAATTGCTACTAATATGGAAGTGACATTCTGACATACTAAATCCAAAGGTAAGTAGTGCTTCCTAAGGTAGGAGGCACTCAACCATCCAACATCAACCAGTCTAGAAGCATGGAATTGCAGTACTTCATTTAATTCACATCATAGGCTGCATATTGTTAGCCAAGACCACAAAGCACTTAAACTTCGAGTATGCATAGGCAGCATTGACTAGTAACCTTCCCTACTGTACTTCTGACTAAACAAGTCACATTGAATCTGCTGATGGTTATCACTTATTCAAGATAACAGGAATTTCTGAAAGTTAAATAGAGCCCTGTAGTTTGACAAGAGTATAGAATTTTGTCTTGGTGTTTACAGCTGCAGTGGAGAAATGAGTCATTCAGCAAAAGAATACTGACATTTCAAAAGCATTTCTATATCTACTGATTCTACTCTTGCCTCAAAAATGCTACAGCAGTGATATTCATAGCATATAGACCAACTCTTGTAACAGAGCTGTGATCTGTTGTTCAATCTAAGATATGTAGAAAAATACTCAAAGATACAGGAAAACAGGAACTCCTGGAATGTGAATGTACATTTGTAGATCTAAACAATCCTTCGACTGAGGTGATCAAAAGTAGAGAACCTCATGCCGCATGAGCTTTCCAAAGCAGACTTAAATGACAGCAAAATTTCACAGCTTAAGCCAATACTGTCACCACAGCAAGCTGTGCTTCAACTCCCTGCCTCACCTCATGCCCCCTCCTTGCAAAATCCCCAATCATTAACCACTCTACTCTTGTAGATGCAGACAACCCCATAAATCAGGTAGTAAAAGTCAAGTCAAGCCTGTGACTCTACAACACATTAAGAAAATAATTAACCTGCATCAGTCTTCCTAATTCACCTCACCATAGGCAGACAAATTCTAGCGGTGAATACAATGAGATGATTAAAGAGAGAAAAAGGAGAGGATGTGAAGTTTTGACGAGCCAATTCATTTCTGCAGAGATAGAAGCAAGCCTGCATCATCTTCACTTCTACAATTTAGTCTCCAAGCAACTTTGAGGCCTCACACAAAATGCAAGTTTTAAGAAATAAGAGCACAGTGTATTTACACCAATTACAATACACTAACAGATGCTTTTTCCTAGATAAAAAAGACATTTAGCCCGAAACACTCAATGCAAGACATACTGCTAGCAGAATATCCTTATCTTACTAAAGAAGGAATGGCAGGTAACATATCTCTGTCAGAGCACAGGGCCAAAGACAGATTTCTTAAAAGGATATCTTTGCAAGTTCTTATTTTTATTGCACATTGAGGACTCCAGTCCCTTCAATTACTTGAGAAAGTATTTCCAGCACAAGTTGGTACAATGCACATTGTAGCAAACAAACCCTCA
Organism: Crypturellus undulatus; assembly: GCA_013389825.1. Classification (NCBI taxonomy): domain Eukaryota; kingdom Metazoa; phylum Chordata; class Aves; order Tinamiformes; family Tinamidae; genus Crypturellus; species Crypturellus undulatus. Next base: position 319,329 of record VWPW01014138.1, read on the forward strand.
GAGCAGATGCTTTATTCACCACATTACAGACTGCAATTTAGAAACTCTCAATTCAGACTAACATTCTTAATATACACATCTTCAATTCAGAAAAATCATAGACATGAGCATCAAAAAGTACCATCTCAACCTCTTTTAAGCTGCCCACATGACTAAGTCACCAGTACTTTGGCATAAAAGCTCTACATTGTGCAGTTGCAATTCAAGGAGCCAAACTCTTGTTCATTTCTTAAACTAATGGAAATAAACTAAAGCAAAACTTGGAAAAGGAAAGTAAAAGTAGGGAGCACTGCCACAAAGAGCTTTGATGGAAGGCAACACTGCCACCTTTCCCAATTCTTCACAGGTTGGTTCACAAGATATGAGGCCAGTCTCAGTTCTGCATATCAGTAAATAGCCTTTACTTCTACTTAGCTTTAAAAGCTAATAGCTATGCTAAAAGAACAGAAAAGTAGAAAATTCAATTTATCTAAGCTCACCCTAATTATAGTATATACGTAGCATGCAAGTATTGACCCTCTAAAACTAATCTGAAAATATTATTAGTCACTGACACTGGTACACATAAATTCAACTATCCATTGAATTTTACTAGGTTTATGCTACTTCCTATCCATTGGCTTCAGGTTCACTAATGTAGTAAGCAAGCACTTACCTTGAGTATTTTGCTCCAGAGTACATAAAGGAAAAACTTCCTTTTAAGTAATTTACTTTTTGCTTTACTACTATACTTCATTATGTAAACAAACTAAAAAGACACAGATCTCTGACCCAGTTTACAGGGTATTCTGCTTGTCAAAGTAGATGACTGCAAATAAAGTACACTTTAACCTAAGCAAGAGACAGCAAAGGAGGCAGAAAGAAAAAGAAAGATCACACATAAACCAAGTCCGAGAGTCAGTCATTTCCCAAACACGCGCAGGAGAACCAGAGAGAAACAAGAGTAAAAGAGAGGACTTTATTTCTAAGGTTCAGATTCCATAGTGTAACTCGAGAATTGTAGACAGCAGGAAAAGTAAAAGATGACAAAAAAACACTATGAGGTTTCCCATGCTCATGCAAGTTAAACTCATCTGAATTACACTAGGATAACCAAAATGGACACTACAGGCACTCACTAAAATACAATGAATGCTCATTAACATCTTTGGGAAAGTTAAGAGAAAAAAAAAAAAAAATCTTTCCCTTTAAAACTTAAAACTAGCAACAATTTCACCTGAACAGGAACTTGCCTATATACTGAAAACCTGGTATACAAACCATAAGGCATGTTCTTTATTTTGCAGAAAGTTCAGATATTGTGAAACATGCGGAAGTGTGCCAGGCATTCTGACCAGAGGTTTACTCATACCAGAAAATACCTCCTGTTGAAACAAGTCCCAGAGTAACCTTAGCTAATCAAAGCTCTTCAGTTATTTTCTACTACCTCTCGTAAGAGTAAGTATATTTCCACCCACTATAAGGCCAAAGCCAGCAGACCAAAACTCAAGGGCTCAACTTAAAGCAAGCATGTAATTCTCTCTCCATTTTCCATAGATGATCTTGGAACTCTTACGTAGTACACATTTTATTTTAGGTGCCAGAAGTTTCAGATTTAGGAATAATTTTATCATTTATTGATCCCATGGTCCTAGGAGATATTCTGCATACATTGCCCATTCCTTCCTTTACCTCCAGACAAAAATGTTTCAAAGATATATTAATCCTCCACTTTTTTGTCATAAAAATTATCAACTTAGATAAGACAGGAAGTTACCAACTTTCTTTGCTGTCACATCTACTCTTTCTTGAAAGAAAACCAGCTTAAACTCTTTTAGGCATAACTGTGCCTTTCCTTCATTTTCAGAACCAAAAATGATATTCCTATCCAAGGGATACCCCTACCCCTTGTTTTCTTCCTAAAACAGACAAAAACATGGAAATTACTATTATACCATCTGCTCCTTCTTAGCTATGCCCCTTCCTTCAAGTAAAACAGGCTGTCCATCTGCATCACATTTCTTAGTCTCAGTACAAAATATTCTAATATACTATCTTTCACAATATAAACCAGACCAAATTAAAATAAGAAGAAAATTCCAATGTTGTCAGCTGTTCCCTTATAATAAGCATGCTCAGAAATGATGATGCATCTGCACAACACCAGTTATGCTCACCATTTGTTTAGCTTAAACAATGCTGTACCCACATCCGAGGGACATGATGTGGAGCTGAATCCAAAAATTGTTCTCTTTCTTCACAGGACACACACTTTCAAATACAGAAATACTCTTATTCCAAGCTCTAGCCCTCCCAAGCACCACAGGACACAGTTTCTTCAGAGCAAAAACAGCAATAGGCTTAGGACTCATTTATTCAAAGCTTGCATTCTCTCTCCACCCACTCTGCATAATGTGGGTTGCATTTAAAACACTGGGAGAGCCTTGTTTTACTTGCCATTTGCAAGAATATAAAGCCCATGGGCCACAACAGAAATTGCTCTTTGTGGGCTCACAAACAGCTCAGGATCTGTATGACAATTTTTCACCCTACCAAATGACTTTTTGATAAGGAAATGGACTTGAGTGACTTTCAAGAGGACTAACATGTAGACCTGTAACACAAAACACTGAAAAATATTAGTAAGAAAAGCAATAAAATGGCATTCACAAGCCTATTCAGTTCAGCTCTTTAAGCAAATACATTTCTCAGCCCAATGACATAGAAATCAAGCTAATGCTTCATGAGACACAACAAAAAGTTTTGCTGAGCATCCTGCACATTACAGCAACACAACAAAAACAAAACCAAAAAAACACACCACAAGTTACTCCAGGCTGCCCAGGGGCTCTCGTAAGGCAGGGGCTCCTCCCCACAGGCAGCAGGTCATGAGAACGCAGACATCGTTTCACTGGCAGCCTCGGCACCCTCCCCAGGGACCCAGCACAAACAAGTTCCCCACCTCGCGAGGAGGATGCCAAGAACAACATGGTGCAACTACAACATCAAGGCAAAGGCTATGAAATGATATTGCCAGAGTTCCTTAAAATACACGCTTTGGTGGCTGCAGTAACTAAAGGCAAATTCTCTGGCAAAATAAGAAAATACAAAGATTTGCACATACCAGAAAACATGCATCTAATAAAAAAAAGAAAACTTATTTCTAGGCAAAAGCTGTGTCAACACAGGAAACTTACTATCATAACAGGCCAAAAGCATTGCTAGTTACACAAGCAGCACAGCCCAGAAAGAAAACCAGAGCAGGAAGACACCTTCCCTTAATTCTCCAAATTGGACTAGGTTTTACAGCCAAACTCCCTTCTGCTCTGCATGAGGCTGCTGTTTTGACCACTGTCAAATACCCTTTTCAGTCTCAGTGTGCTGTACACTTCGGTAAAAAATAGTTTACTCATTGCTTTCCAAGAGTCCTTTCACATTAATCCATTAGTTTTAAAATGGCAAACTTCTTTAGGCACAACTCATTCCTCCAGTCTTGCGATGTAGTCAAACTGGAGTAAATTAATCCTCATGAATAGTAAGCTATTATGTTTAGAACCCTTTATTATATGCCATTCCACTTCTGTATTCATATCCCACATGAGTATTAAGTGTTTCCCTGAGTACCATTTAATCAAAAGTTGAGGAAATGAATATCAGGAGAATCAACTCCATATATCCTGGCAATCAGCCATCTGCTCTTGCATAAGAGACCAAAGTCCAAAATGTGTCTTCAGTCTTCATATACAAGTTACCTGATGTTATTCCCTCTTTTCTAGTCTAGTGATCTCTAGATGACAACCAGATGTTTCAGCACTGATTTTATGCCCAAAAGCAAGAATAGACAACTCTTGCTAAGCAGACCTGGAACAAACTACACTTTTTGAAATGTTAAAATTCGCAGCATTCACTGCCTCCACAAGCACATTCCACTTCCTATAGTTACAATTGCAGCAAGAAGCTGCTGCCTTGTTATCCAAGTCACAGAAGATTTATACCGTCTGAAGAGAAACCAGAGTATCTACACATTAATTAGAGAAAACACTTTTCCCTGAGAAACAAATACCAAATATTTAGTCTCCAAGCAGAAAACAAATGCATTTAAACTAGGGAAAAAAAAAAAAAAAAAAAAAAAAAAAANAAAAAGAAAACAAGAAAACCACACAGACTGCTTATTTGCCATAGGAAGAACTTTGGGTTTGGACAACCTATCTGAAACCCTGGGGAGGATGCCGAGGCCTGACAAGGCCAAGGGGAGAGTTAACTACCTCCCTGGTCTCTGCAAGAGGGAACTATCATTACTTGCTAGAAATGCAGGTTCTCTACATTGAAAACACACCCATACACCAGAAAAGCTCCTTTGTAATACCAGGAAAGTGTCCAACAATGCCTGTTGGAAAAAATAACAGGTAACAAAGATCTATTTCTTATACACTTGCCTGGGACATTCAGGTTCAGTTTAAGGATAAAGATAGCACTCAGACTTTTAGCTGCACAGATATCAGTCAAGACACAGAAACAATTCTCACTTGTAAGCAGGCACTCTGGGTAAAAGATCAATACTTATGGATATCTTAGGAGATTTACTTCTAGGAAAGGAAAACAAGCAAAACAGCCTGTCCTCCTCCCCTCCTCCATGCTGCTGCTTTTGTCCCCCCAGAACAGCAGGAGAAATAGAAAGCAAAAACACCAAACAAAAAACACACACACACACACACACACACAAGTAATCAACCCTAACACTAACAACTTGGTCAGGCGCTTTTGGCCAAGGGTGATCTAAAGAGTCAAGGAGAAGCATGCTCAAGCAGCACTACGGAGCGGAAGGCTGCTAATTCTCCTGACATGAGATACCATCACTACTGTTCTAAAGGTGGGCTATCACTATCATTTGGCAGGTACAGTCCAAAGCCACCCAAAAAAAGAATGTCCTCTTAGTAGATTGCAATATTCCCTCCAGACTAAAAAAGTTCTGATTTGTTTTTTATTTTAGGTGCTTCTGTGAAAAATCTTAACCAAGGGAGACGAAAATTATGTTTTTGTTCATTTTGTAAATTGTAGCTTGTTAGCTGCCTGAAAAGATACAACAGAGATACCAAAGCGAGAAAGTCTAGAGGCCCCTTCTACCAGAAACAGGAAGTTTTGACCCAGGAAGCCTCAGTGCAAAGTGGCATGGCACAAAGAAAAGTAAAAAAAAAAAAAAAAAAAAAAAAAATTGACACACACACATGAACTTGCACTTAAATGTCTCAGTGCTTTGCATTTGCAATCCACATAGTTTACCATACACCATGCAAGTGGATTTTTTGGCAAAAGACAGACATCTTCACAAGGGAAGGATCCTATTTTGACAATAGCCCTGTGAACTCTGCTCCTCTCCCCACCAATGGCATTTCACTGATCTAATCACCATGGGATTAGAACAAGAACTTATTCATGCTCAACAGTGCTCAAACTTTGCCACACCTAATACAGCACAGAGAACTCGATGGAAGAGGATTCACTGTAGCAGAACTTTGACAGAAGCTTTTCCCCTCTCTTCCAAAATCACATACTTACAGGTAATGACTGATTACTACTCACACAGCGCTTCATAAACTACAATTATATATAATATTTAGACAAAAGTGACATAAGAGACATATCCCCCAGTTACACACTAGAGCTTAGCCTTTTTAGCTTTTTCATAAAAATTATCTACACATTTAATTGCATACAAATAAGTTTATAATGTTCCATGTCAACAGTTATCCCATTGCATCTATGATGAAAGAGTCACCCCTTAAAACCCAGACGAAGGGCCTCAAATACACTGCACTTCAAGAATCAGAGTAAAGAACTTTTATGATCTCTTAACAAGACATAAATGTGGTAAAGAGTTAGCCAGAACATACCCAGTTTCGGTCCTGTCAAGGATGCTATGTAAGAGCTCTTGCACAGATATTGCTCCCACATACTTTACAAAATATAAGATATTTTTGCTTATCTCCCTTCACCTCAACAGGGCAGAAAAGGATGGAGGTCAGAAACTAGGGAAACAACATAAGATGAGTTATTCTACATAGCACAAAACCGCAAACAAAAAAACCTATGCTATTACCCAGAAATGAGAATAAAACTTAGATAAGATTCAAGGGTTCTGATTTGCTCTTCTTACCTGTGGAACACAGACAATACTTTTTTGACACAAAGTTAACAATCAACATACACTGAAAGTCATTTTTAGCGCATAAAGCAGATGGAGAACAGTAACATTCAATGTTTGACTTGGTTCTAGGCCTCTGCTTTAGCAAGCTACCTACCTAGGAATGACACATCAGTAGCTAAAACACTGAAAAAGCCAGAGATGTAGCTTCTTTGCACATTGTTTTTCAATACTACTATAAATAATTTTCATACTTTTAGGAAGATATTTCTAAAATTTGGTGGTTTATTGATACTATACCTTTGAACATGAAGACCTTTTAATGAAAGGGAATACTTTTCCCTGTCCCTCCAGCACCTTCTTTCAGGGTCATTAGCAATATGGCAAAGAACATCATTCCAAAAATACAGATGTCCTGGATTTATTTTAAAAAAGCTGCCGCCCCATTCAGTCACATTTCATACCAGTGAACAGACGGTTGGGAGTCCCAGCTGCACCTTTCCCTCACCATATCAAGCAGATAGCTGTAGCAGTCTCATAAACACCCACAGATAAGTTTTCACACATTTATGGTTAGCATGAAATAGTCCAAGATACCGCTAAAGCAAGTACTCACATCTAACTCATTGATGGGGATGATCATCCACTGAGCATTTTTAAACAAGAAATATTCTGCACTTCCATCCTTGAAGAGCTGGTTTCCTTCCATTTTAACCAGAGCTGTGTCACAAACCATATGCTCTCCCTCCCCCACAAAAAGAGTGTGGTACTAGGAAAATCTTAACCTGCCAGACATCTTAAAATATCCCTTCCCACATGTCCTCCCTCCAAGACATATAAAAGGTTAAAAAAAACTAATTTATTCTTGCAGTGTTCTCCATGCAAAAGGACTCCAAACAAAACAATTCCTCCTCAGACTTGATTTAGACTAAGTTAGACATGTGCTCAACAACATACAAAATTCTAGTCTGTTTTACATTCAGGACAATTCCAAGGAGTTTGCCCTTTTTCTGTCCATTAACAAATCTTTTCCAATTTACCTTAAACTTTTTCTCAAGAAAAGGTAAAGGCAAGTAAAAAGCTCAATTGCCTCTCCTCCACTAAAAAGCATGCATCAACCTGGGGAGCCAAAAAACCACAAAATGTGATGCCACTTCTAACGATCTTAAACCCACAGCTTCCAATACTCCGGTGGCCCATGTCCCATGCGAGAAGAGCAAGTCTTCCTGCTTTTCCCTCCCCTATTTAAATACACCATTTTAGATGCAGCTAGAGCCAAAACAGGACCACAGCTGAGAGGTGATCAAGGGTTCACCCACACAGAGCAGCACAATGAGGAAGCTCAAAGCATTTCTGAGACCCCATACTATCACACCTTACAAGCGTTTAAAGGCAATAACGTAAAGAAGGCCATGCCTCAATCCCCACACACTTGCCCACGGCTAGTTTCTGTTTACAGCAGTCTGGCCTCGGCCCCGGCCGGGCAGGGCAGGCCGGCGCGGCAGCGCGCAGCCCTGGAAGCACCTGGTGCGACGCGGAGGAAGGAACCAGTGAGGCGGCCCCGCAGCAGCCCTGCCCGGGAAGGCCTCTGCTCCACGGGGCACCTCGCTCAACAACAACTCCGTGGGAGCTCTCGCAGGAAGCCTCTTCCAGCTCCTTCGGCTTCCTTTCATGGAAGCAGACAATGGCAGAGCTCCCAGAGAATCGCTGTATTCCTTCTTTTCCCAAACTCCCGGAGCCGGGGAGGGGGGGAGGGGGAAGGTCTTCCTTTCGCACGCGGGGAGCACGGCTGGGGAGCGCTTGCTCCCTGCCCGTCTTGTGAAACTGGCCTTTCCCGAGACGTCCCGAGAAAGCGGCACACACCCAAAGCCGGCGCCTTGCGTACACGCGCTTAAATGGCTGCCAGCTCGCAGAGGATATCGCAGCGCAGGACCCGCGCTCATTCATATTCGCGACAAGGGTGCCCAGAGCGCGGGCGCTTGAGGGCAGCGAGGAGCGGCCGCTGCGCCCCTCGCGAGGGCCCGCGGCGGCGGGGGGCACTCACCGGGCAGCTGCTGCTCGCGGAGTTTCGCCAAGTTGAGGGCGAGGCGGCGGCGCGCTCCGGGCTCCCTGCGCTGCCCAGCTCAGTCCATGGAGCGGCGGCAGCGGCGGCCGCGCAGCTCGGCAGCACCGCGGCGGGGCGCTCCCCGGCACCTTCCGTGCTCGCGCGGCGCCCCAGGCC